>CM050326.1:34655149-35255149 GCA_027475135.1 Bactrocera correcta | reverse complement strand
AAGCGCTACAATAGACCTTGCAAATACAACTTCAAATACATGAGTACGAAATGTATGTATGTATATATATAGATATATACTCCTGGTTGCGTGTCGTTTTTCTGCTGCAACTTTGCCTCATCTTTCTTCTTTAAACGAGTGCCGTTCTTTCCTTATCGCAGCGCCTAACGCTACTTGAGTCCATTTACTTATAATGAAACTGCAAAAAGTTAATTAATTAAAAAATACTTAAATACTCAGTCTAACCGCTGAATAAGGTAAATTAGTTAATTCCGACAGGCCGCAAAGCCAACGCTTCGTCCACTTGGAAGACAGGAAATTACCGCCGCAAGTTGGCTATAAGTGACCTTAGGCAGAAAGTGTCACTACACAGGCAACATAACAAAAACCAAAAGAGAAAGTGAGTGTGTATGTATGTATGCTGGTATATGTGTGGTTGTGTGTTTGTGTTATCTGCTTTTTTTGCAAAACTTCAATCACGCGTACGCAAATGTAAAACTAACGGTTTGCCGCTACTAATTTCAAGTGCGGCGAAAATAAATTCCAAAAGCCCAACAACAAATAGTTTGTTACCTTTTTTCTGCTTATCTCTTCCTCATTTTCCCTTACTTTCCTGTTTTCTGCATTTTTTGCCTTTTATTTTACTCAAATTGCGAAATGTCAATGTCAACGGAGTTCTAAGGGATGGCCTTCCAAGTTGGTGCCGCTGTAAGTTCGTTGTTGTAGCGGTCGCAGCTGGCTGGCTGACTTCTGCTGACTGACACTGACCATGGCAATGACAGCGCTTGCCTGCAGATTACTACAAATAGCGGTTGCCGCAGCATGTGCCAGCGCTTACCACTGGGAATTCGCTTCTAGCGGAGTTGAAATAAAAATCAAAGGCGATTAATGAATTCTACTGTAATATAACACATACAGCACAAACGCACACATGCATACATACATACATATATCATTAAGTGCTCATATATTGGTGTATAGTACGCTTTTATTTATGTATGTGAATGTGTGCGATGTTCCCAAGGAATTTAATGTGGCTGAGGTCGCTCCACAGAGAATTATTTGAAAAAGGGTAATTTTTCCGGAATCTGAAATTTTGGGATAAATAAGACATGGTTAAATATTGGGTAGTCGAAAAAGTCTTTTCGTATTTCTAATCAAACTTCAACTTGTTTTTTTTTATATTTTATATTTATAATGATCTTTAATGAACCAAATTTGTACCATTTTGATCGACCACCTTTTGCTAATTTTTCGCTAGAGTCATTATTCCATCAGTGTAAAACTTTTCTGCTTTCTCGGCGAAAAACTGCGACAAGAAATAGAACGAAAATTCATAGGCTTATCTTGAAGCCAACTTTACCCCATTAAGGTAGTTCAGCATTGACCGAAACAAATAGTAGTCCGATGATGTAATGTCAGGGCTAAATTGTGGATGCATCAAACTTTCCCACCCAATCTCTCCCAGTTTTTACTGAGTCGTCAAAGATGTGTGTAATCTGGCGTTGTCCTGATGGAAGACGAAACCCGTTCGGTTGATCAGTTCTGACCGTTTTTTTTCGATTGCTTGTATCAATCTCATCAATTGTTGAATTGAGGAGCAGCTCATAGTCGATGACTCCTTTCAAATTCAATCAAATCCACTCAGCATAATATTTTGAGGCGTCAATTATGGCTTTGCGATCATTTGTTGAGCTTCATCACGCGTAATTTTTTTCGCACATTATTGTCTTATTTGAACCACTTTTTATCTCCTGTTACCATTCGCTTCAAAAATGGTTTGGTTTCATTTTGTTTCAGCAAAGAATCGCAGATGTTAATTCGGTCCATTAAATTTTTCACAGGCAATTCATGTGGTACCCAAACATCGAGCTTGTTTTTGTAACCAGCCTCTTTCAAATGGTTCAAAACACGTTGATGATGAATGTTAAATTCCTTAGCGTTGGCTGGTTGTGTGACGGTCCTGGTCACAGTGTAAGTTCCAGGTGTTATGGGTATCAATCAATGGAAATTAATTTTTAACTGAGTAAATCTTCAAATTATAGCGAAAATCGATAAATCAACGATCAATTATGTGAGAAATACTGCATGTCTTACATACATTTGTTTATATTTTACATGCCAAGTTTGCAGCAAGCACGTGCGCAGCGCTTTTATAATATTATACAGATTTATAGGCACGTCTACTAACATTTATTTGCATTGAGGAATCATATTACCTACGTGCATTGCGTACTATTATGAAAACTATAGATACAGGGTTATTGAAAAATCATGAGAACTTCATAGAAATGCAGGAATCATTGCGATTTTTATACATTTATACTTCTAAACAAAATTTTGGCACGAATTTTCTGTGTAGACTTCGGTATTCGTGGCACTTTCCACTATCTCATATACATACATGGTTCTTTTCAATTATTAGTGGGCAGATATAAAACTTTTATAAATTTATTTTAACTTTGAGCATGAAAAATCATGAACAAAAATTAGAAAAAATGTATATTCACAAAATATTTCCTAAAATTGTTTCAAATAAATAAATTATTAATAAATTTAAATATTTACTTCATAACATACCGTGCTCTCATTTTTCCATTTATGAATTTTTCCTAACATGCCAGATGTTACCGTTAACTCCTCATCAGAAGGTATCTGTGTGAGAATTTTACATGAAAATATTTTAAATTATTTATGTGAATGTATTTTTTACTATAAATTATAGTATTGGTACTAAAAATTATACCAAATATAAAAATTAAGAGAAAATAAATTTGTTTAATAACAAAAAAAAAATAAAAAAAACTTAACCAAAAATATATTTTTTTACAATGTAATTTCAATAACGACAGTTTTCCCAATTAAATTACCGAAAACCGAGCTATAAAATATTTTAGAAAAATATAATGGGTTGTCAAAAAAAATTATATATACAATTTTCAAAAAAATAATTGCGAAATAAAATTTGTAAAAAAAAAACAGGTGACACCTATACTGCATGTCTGTCATGCAAGCATTATTTCTCTTTGTATTAAATTGTATTTATTAATTAGTTCTCATATTATTTTTAGATTATCATAACCCTCACTGAAATAAATATTTGTTTATTTGCATTATTTTTGATAAATTATTATTGTATATATTTATAATTTATTTATTTGATAATCTATTTATTGTTATTTTTGTAAAAAACAAAGTCAATTTTTTAACAATTATTTTGCTTTAAGTTTATCCTTCTTCATTGTAAAGATATTTTATTCGTACGCTTTTTCGTTGTATCAAAATGTGTGTATTTTTGGTCATACGGTATAAAGTGCGTATGAGTAACACTTGAGTTACTTACTTGCTTTCGGTAATAAGAAATCATAACATAATCGTATTTTAATTCATATTATTATAACCAAATAAATCAATTAGTTATATCATTAGATAAGTAAAAATCAAAAATAAAAGTAGATATTTTCAAATTCAAAAATCCATTGATAATTGTAGCTCACCTGATCACCCATACCGGTAATGATCGGAGAATTCCAATAGGCAGCTAGACGTGCCACCGGCTCCAATACAAATGCACATGCAGGTCCAATAAAAGCAATGACGTCGTCCTTAAAATGCATGTCAGCAGCCAAACCAGGCGCCTTGGCACCGGAACAGGAAGGGTAACTGAAGGGAAGAGAAAAAATGCATTAAAAACCACTCAATTACATACTTCTGCACCCTTTTGTGCAACCCATCCAGCCAACGCACTCATTTAAACGCAATTATCGCAACTGATCTGTAACTCTCTACTTTGCTGTTGAAGGTCCCATGTCGAAAACTTTGCATTTCCAATTATAAAATCCGGCAATTACGAAGGGCTAAGCATGTCTCAGCATAAGGAAGCAACAAAGCAATTGCAATGTAAATAAAACACTCCCAGTTAAGCGCTCAATGTGCAACTGCAAATGGAAATACATCATTTGTAGTGAAATGCGCCACGGGACGTATGAGTAACAATTGATTTGCGCTGCTTTATATGCATTCACATTTGGCGAATTGTTTGTTTGTATGTGGAGACATTGACAACAAGCTCACTCCGTATCAATTTCTTAAAGCGAACGCCAATTAAAACCGCTGCGCGTAAAACATTATTGCTTTCCCACTTAAAATGTTTTTGTTTATGTGTGTGTGTTGTAGTGCTGCTGTTTTGTAAGACTTGCACTCACCTTGCTTGCACTTTGCGCAATTTGATTTTATGCGGCTTCAAAAATTCCCTATTAATTACATCCAATGCCAAATCCACGGCGGATCCACAGCGTTCCAGATCGAAGGGCGAATCTTTTGTGAAAAAAGTTGATAGGAAATAAAACTTATTTTTTAATCCAGTATTTGAGATTACAACTTTTTTATTTATTTTATTAAATAAAATGAATGTTAATTAAAATTTATATTTTTTTTTTAAATTAAATTATAATAATTAATTTTAATTTTAATTTTTTTAATTAAGATTAATTAAAATTTAAATTTTTTAAAATTAAATTATAATTATTAATTTTAATTTTAATTAATCTTAATTAAAAATATTTTTTTTTTAATTCTAGTACCAAATACCCGATTGAAAAATTAAAAAATAATTTAAATATTTTTAAATTTTTTTTTAATAAAATTAATTAAATATATATTTTTTTATTTGGATTAAAATTTAGATTGAAAAAATTATATTTGCAATTAAAAAAATTAAATTAATTAATATCAAAAAAATTAAAAAGTTTAAATTTTTATAATTGAAAATAAAAAGTTCCAATTTTTTTAATTTGGATTAAAAACTAGAATTAAAAACTTATATTTTCATTTAAAAAAAATTAAACAATTAAATTAATTAAAATTAAGAAATTAAATTGATAAGAGAATTTTAATTTTTTCCCCAAACTCGGAATTGACAATCAATTTTTAATCCTTTTTTTTTAATTCCATACCCTGGTGGTAACTCATTGATGTAAAACTAGCATTAAACATATCACTAACTTACCAAACAGTGAACTTACACGAATACATAAATACATGCTTAAACTCCCCCCAAACCTACCCAGATGTGATGCCATCAACACGCCCACATTGTACACGCGTAAGCCGGTCAAATCGTACTCGATGTTTTCGCGCTTCACCACATGACCTTGCCGGTCTTCGTACACATATCCGCTGTCAGGGCCAAAGGTCACAATTCCACTGGAATTCAACGCCAACGCTGCCAATGTCGACGTCGCCATCGTCGACGCCACCACAGTTGCATTCGCTTGCGGATCGACCGCAATGTCGATCGACATATCCAGCAAAGCCGTGTGATTCAGCTTGCGTGTGCTAAGGGTTGTATGTGTTGTCGGGATTTTGCCTGTGGCGGGCGTCAATGTGTCTACGTGGTAGGCTAAGGAGTGCAGCGCGAATAGCAGGTAAGTGATGCTCACGACAATAAAGGTGCTAGTGTGTGTGTTCAAATTGAATGCGTGCATGATGGAATAATCGCTGGAGCTAAGCGGGGGGGAGGCAGGCTGGTGGCTTAGTGTGGGGTGCGTAGAGAGTGTCAAGCGGGGTTTGAGTTGTTTATGCGAGACTATGTTGCTGTATCTGCGGTATACAGTGGTAGGAGTAGTGGTGAAGTGCTGCGCCACATTTGTGGCATTCACACGCGTGGCGAAGAGTAACGTTTATTGAAACTGTTATTTTGTTAGTTCTAACGTCCGTCGCTTTGCGATTGTTATTTCACATATTTCGTGAGATAACCTGTGATCTGTTGTAGTCAGAGAAGATAGGAAGAGAGAGAGAGAGAAAAAAGAGATAGTTCTTAAGATAGAGAGTATTTAAACTCTTTCTAAATCTGGGTAAAAAGTTGCACTGGAAATGCATTCAATTCAGTTCAATTCAACCGATTACTGAAATTTATTATAGTTTACTCGTATAGTAATTTGATAGACTTCAGCACTTGATACTTCGGATCCCAAAACTTTAAAAGCGATTTTCTCGAAACGCTGTTTTCAAAGACGGTAAGGAAAATTTCTCCAAAAGGACCAATCGATTTGTCACTATCACACAACCTGGTAAGTCCTTCACGACCTTAGAGAACTTCAGCTAATACTCGAAGAAATACGATTTTTCCAAAAATCAAAATATTCAGCAGTCCTTTGATCTGGATTCATATATAGTAAGTAACATATTGCTACCGAGTATAACAGTTTTGTTCATCTAACGATTGTATGTATCACCTAAAACTAATCGAGATAGATATAGGCTTATATATATGTAAATGATCAGGATAACGGGACGAGTTGAAATCGGGGTGACTGTATGTCTGTCCGTCAAAGACATACAAGTAAAAATTTTAAATACCGTTATGAAACTTCGTATGTGGGTACCTTGATACAAAAGAATACGAGTTCGTAGATTGGCATAATCGGACCACTGCCATATAACGGTACTGTTGAAAATTACTAAATCAATATCTAAATACGCCAGGGATTAAATTTTACCTTCGAGATAATATGAGAAGACTTTATGGGAGCCCGTGGGAAAATTGTACGATGGCCATGGTACCGCCCACTTTTTGATGAAATCACATATCTCAGGACCCGACAGACCTATTTCAACTAAATGTGGTACGTAGAATTTTGCTCATATTCCTACGTCACAGTGTTGAATTGGGCAAAATCGGACTACAACCACGCCTAATTCCCATATAACACAATTTTAAATTTCATTTGATTCGTTCGCTTTCCAATACACAAATTAAGTTGTAATTAATATAAAAAAATTATTTTTTGCAGTAATAATGCGACATCTTTTGACCAAAAATTGTCCAAATCCAACCCAAAATATTCAAGACCTTAGCTACCGAATAAGTGGACCCGGTACCTAGTTGGATTTTGACCGTAAATATCGATCAATGTATGAGATATATAATTAAAAATTCGTAGAGAACCCTACCCTGACAATAATAACTCTGTGTATCAAAAATAATTCAATATTTTCTTTAGCCCCCATATACCTAATATAAAGATTTACGGACTTCTAGGTGACTTTCTACCGCATATATCAGCCAATATGTGATGAATATTTCTGCTTAGAATGAATAAAATCGGGTAAAAACGCGCCCTAGTCTCCATATAATTAACAGGCCTTATGTACCTGAAGTTATTTCCCTGGCTTTAAACCTTGAAAGGTGAAAGAGTATGATATTTCCGGTTATACCCGAACTTCCTTACTTGCTATTAAATAAATTACTTTTATTTTATGTAACCAATTTTGTAATAGAAGAACTGATATTAGTTTTTTAAACATTCGCTTTCAGCATCTAGTCCAATTTGGTAAGAATTCAAATATTTTTCTTTGCTTCTTCAGATTTACAAATTTTTAGACACTTTCACAGCAGCTCAAATCTCAGACTTTAGGTGATTGAGTAATGTCTAGCCTACGTTTAATTCAATATTTTAATATTATCTAAACGATTTTTTGTTTTCACCATGCATTACACTTAAACATAGCAATTTCTTTATTTTTCATGTATTTTCAATTTCAGTACCTACATTTTGTTTTTTTCCGCTCTTGCACTTGTTATTAATATTATTATTTTTGTTCTTTGTTCAGAATACATCACCGAAAATTAAATCTTTCCACTACTGGTTAAGACACAACACCATTACTTCTGCATTATTAAATTCAGCACAAACTGTTTAACATAAAGCTTTTTGAATTAAATAGATTTGAAATTAATTCAGTATTAAAGCGTTTGCTGCGTTCAGCGTTTCTGAAGCATCTGCGCAGGCACTTTAATTAATTTTTTCTCCGTGCTTTTTACTTAGTTTTCTCTTTTTGGTTTTTGGCAGTTACTTCAAAGTTTTTAAATAAATGCAATTTATTAAATGTTTTTTTATATGATTTTTGCTAGTTTGGAAATAGTTTGTTTAACTGATTTAATGTTTTTAATTATTTTCTTTTTAATATGAAAAAGTGTTAAAAAAAAATATAATTAAATATTAAAAGTAAATAATTTTAAATTTTTTGCATTTTTTTTACTAAATTATGAAAAAATATTAAAAAAATAAATATATTATTATTTTTTTTTTTTAATTTACTATTTAAATTCTGGAAAATTCGCTTTTGTCAACTATTTAATTCTATATAGCCCCTTTAATGAATATTTGTTATTGTTAAGAATGTATTACTCATTTATTTTGCAAAATTTTTGACCAAATAAATAATTGTTTAACTTAACTAAATTAATTTTTTTTATTTTTATATTATTGAATTAAATTTTTTTCAGTCGAATTATTAAATAAAAAAAAAAAATTCTAACTTTTTATAAAATCAATATTTCAATATATTTTTATTAAATTTTTAAATTAAAAAATTATACAGATATTTTTTTTTAATTTAACTTAGTTGTTTTTATTCATTTTAGATCCAAATAAATGTCTGTTATAAATATAAATTTAATTATTTACCTAAATTTTTCGCAAATTTGAATAAGTTTTTAATTTAACAAAAAAAAATTATTATCCGATTAATTTAAAAGGTTTTATTCGAAATAAATTATTAATGATAAAAAAATTAATAAATAATATTTATAAATAATAAAAAAATAAAAAAATTAATAAATTTTTTTATTCTTTTTGTTTTAACTATTTAAATTATTTGCAATTTTTACTTCGTAACGCATTTTTCACATTTTTTAAATTATAAATTGATTTCAAATTAACTAATCTAATTTTTTTATAGTCGAATTAATTTCGAATTAAAAAATGAATTACATATTTTTTGAAATTAAAAAAAAAAAAAATTTATAACAAACCCTTGTTTTAATCTAAAATTTAAGGAAAATTATTTCTTTAAATTTTTTAAAATTATTTATTTTCAAAATTTCTGTTATACTTATTTATTTCTGTTGTACCAACAATTATAATCATTTTTTTGTGCAACTAATTTAATTTTTTGTTGCCATATTAAATTAATAAGCGTCTTTTATATACATTTTCGATAAGTTAATTATTTATTAATTAAATGAAAATAAAAAAATATCATTAATTAATTTAGATTTCATTAAATCAAATATTAAAAAAAAAAATTAAGGTAATTGTCCAAACATTTTTCATAAACAAACATTTTTTAATTAAAAACTTAAAAATTATTACTTTTTTAATTTAATTTACACAGTTATTTGAAATTTTAAAAATTATTTATTTTCAAATTTTCTTTTATTTGTATTAACAATTTTATTAGTTTTTTAATGCAACTAATGTAATTTGTTTACTGTTAGTTTATAAAAATTTTCAATAAGTTATTTTTTAATTAATTAATTCAAAATTAAAAAAACAAAAAATTAATTCAATTTAATTAAATCAAATACTAAAAAAAAAAAAAATTAAAAAAAATATTTAAAAAATGTAAAAAAAACTTAAGCAAATTGTTCAAATATTTTTCACAAATAAAAATTCTTCATTTTAAAAATTTTGCAATTATTATTTTTATTTACTTTTTTATTTAATTATTTTCTTCTACTTATTTTAGCTTCAAATAAATGTCGTTTTTTCCACTGAAACAAATTTATTTTTTACTCTTTCGTTTTGTTTGAGCACAAATGAGCCACCAAATCCGTATGTGAATCAACAATGTCAGAAATAAAATCTCCTTTGTGATTTTCCCAAACACTTAACTGTATTTCACACAAATTGCAGTGCTTTTAAGGCTTCACATGACATGAGTGCCGTAGCCATTGTAACAAGCAGCACATATTTATAACTTCTCTACATATAGATTTTTCATTACATTTGTCGCTGCTTTCTAAGCGTAAAGTGAAAACTTCTTGCTTCAACGGTTACCACAAGCCAAGCACATTTGGTTCCTTCGACCGTTTCACACCGCACACACGCAATTGCAGTTGCCGTCGCTCATACGCCGTGTCGACTTAAACACTTGTTGCCACAATAGTCCACCAAGCAAACCACATACATATGTATGTTAGTGTGGGTGCGTGTGTGCCTATGTGTTTGTAATATTCAAAGTCAACAAATTATATGCGAGTATTTCATTATTATTCCTCGTCAACTCCATATCGGCTCATACACTTTCGAAATCACTGCACGCATACACACACACGGCTTTGCAAATAAATATGTATGAGGATGTGTGTGTCCGTTTATCAGTTTACAGCCAATATATACCTAGTTGAGCGCGCGTATCGCACTGTCGCCGTTGCTGCCGTCCAAAGAGTCAAGATACAAATGAGCCGCGAACGCGTCCTGTCGTCGCTTTTATATGCCAGCGGCACTTGGTCGCACGGTCTGCACACACACACATGTATGCAAACTTAAGCGAGTGTTTTTTCTTTCGTTTGTCGGCTGCTTACACACATTTCTGCGCATCCTTTCGCTTTCTTATGCGGCGCGCTGGTAAATCGCTCATTTGTTGCTTTTCGTTTGAATATGTGTTTGGATGTATGGTTATGTGCGTGCGTGTGGCGACAAGCAGCATGTGACAGTTGGCAAACACGTTCGTGCTCATATGTATATAGCAAGGGATTTACATAAATACACACAGCCAAGGCAATAACAATTATGCAAAGGAGCAGTGGCATTAGTGACAACAAAAATAAAAGCAACAACAACGCCACCGTTTATTACCACGTTTCCGTTATTTGCCCTGGCGCTTGACTCGTTGACTTCGCGATATAATTTAAACACTAAATCTTACAATTATGGATCAGTTTCGTCATTGGGCCGTATTTCTTCCGTGATGATCAAGACCGGCACGTTACTGTACATGGGAATCGTTACCGTTCAATGATAACCGAATATTTTTGGCCCGAATTGTATGATATGGACTTGGACAATATGTGGTTCCAACAAGACTGTGCTACAAGCCACACAGCGTATGTCACAATCGATTATTTTGAAAACCAAGTTTGGTGAACGTATTAACTCGCGAAATGGTCTAGTCTATTGGCCGTCTCAGTCGTGCGAATTGATGCCGCTAGATTTTTTCTGTGGGGCTACGTCATGTCTATGGTCTATGCCAACAAGCCAACGACGATTAATGAACTTTGTGCGAATATCAAACCCTCCCCTGGGGATGCGATAACTGTTTGTTTGATGATAGGAGATATTTCGGACTACCCAAACCCATATGCTTCGCTTCCTTAGCTAGTTTGAAAAAGCCAGATCTAAAAGGGCGGTTGTTGAGCCCAATTATAAGAATATAATCGGCGTACGTCGGCACTTTTTTTTTGCATTTGTTTTTCGATTTTTAAAGGGTCAGTAGGGTAATCTGGACTATTTTTTTTGACATTTTTTTCATAGAAATTATTATTCTACAATAGAATTTTTTTTCACATATCGTGGAGTGTATAAACAAATTTTTTTCGGAATTTTTTGATGTCATCTGTCGGAGAAATGACTGGGTGAATGAGATGCGTTTTTTCACTGGTGGACACGATTTCTCATGATTAGATCATCTGAAACCCCAATTTCTTGTTAAAAAGTACGTGAAGTCCCTACTAGAATCATGAAAAAATGTTGATAAAAGTAATTCACGTGTTTTTTTTTTTTTTTGAATTTTTCCCCATGTTTTTTTACATAAATTTTGTCATAACATTGTCAATAAATTATGAAAAAATTATGAATCCAGTAGGAACGATAGCCAGGCGTTATGAGAACATTAAAAAAAATTAAGTACATCGGTTGAGTAGTTCGACCGGAATCATGTCCGCCAGTATAAAAAAGTGTGTTTTTGAGAAAAACGCATTTAAAGTTTGAGGTACTAAAAAAGCATACAAAGATGGACATAAATGCGGAAAAATTGGCATACCCAATTATTATTTTTGGGCCTTTTTGGAAACCTTCTAATGCTGAAGTGGGTTTCTACACTAATTTTAAAAGTATAAGGGAACAGAAAATGCAAAAAAAAAATTAAAAAAAAAAATTAAAAAAAAAAATTAAAAAAAAAAAATTAAAAAAAAAAAAATTTTAAAAAAAGAAATTTAAAAAAAAAATTTAAAATAAAATTAATTAAAACAAAAATTTAAAAAAAAATTAATAAAAAAAATTAAAAAAAAAAATTAAAAAAAAAAATTAAAAAAAAAAAATTTAAAAAAAAAAATTAAAAAAAAAAATTTAAAAAAAAATAAAAAAAAATAAAATTAAAAAAAAAAAAATATAATTAAAAAAAATAAAAAAAAAATTACCCTAAGCCATATTTGCACAAACAAATTTTTTTTGGAAAACCTGCATTTAAATTTCAAAATTTCTATTATTTCTTCCATAAGTAATATATCTAGTGAAAATGTTTGGTTTTTGATTTAAGTTATTTTTAAGTATATAATAATACATATTATGTAACTCTTCCATACCACCAGACATCTTTTTTCAGAGGTCCCTATAGAGATCGACAAGTTTTTCAAATTGAATCGTCGGTTATTAAGCTACATTAAATTCCCTAACTGTAAGTAATTTATGAAACAAACTGCCTCTTTGCGCGTTTTCTTGTTTAAGAGCCTTAAAAACCATTTAAAGAGAGTGCATAAATTCCTTCACGAGCCCCAAAATCATGCCAATGACTATTCTTCTCGTTCATCTACCCTCACACACATGCTTACAAAACCATCAGCTGTTCAGTTATACAATAAAACCATTAAATACGCTCAATTAGATTTGCTGAAAACAATTAACATGTCACTTACTCCATCATTAAAGACCTTAGTGCAAAAATAACTACAACAAAAACACATTCGCAAAACGATTATGAGAAACTTTCGCTTCAAGGCAAACACAAATATGGACACACATTGCACGAATACATACGAGCGCACACATCGATATTCATTGACAATGGTTAGCATAGACAATGGTTAGCACAAGTGTTAATTCATTAATTCGTTTCGTGTTTACTCAACCATTTTGGCGCGAAAGTCTACCATTGAAGTGTTTGAGCATACTGTTTTGTTGTCACCAACAAGCTTTGCAAACACACACGCATACATTTTGTTAGCCAAAAATTTAAACACAGAAACTGAACCCGGTAGAAAAGTACAAAACATATCATATTCAAAAATATAAAGATTGTTTTTGAAAATAAAATATGAATTATTAATGTAAATATCAAAAATTAAGTCTTAAATTAGTTAACAATTATTACAAATGGCTTCCATAATTTGAAATAATTAAAAACATCTGCAAACGCTGCCACCATATAGACTCATTTTCTTTTTATGCCACTTATCGACTTCAAACCCGCGGTAGTTGGCACTTTGGATGCAGCTTTCTTTGCCTCTTCAATTGCCATTATCATACGCCGTGGTTCGGTTAAAAACCAAATCCATAACAACTGACTGTAGCGCCAAAGTTTGTCTTTTTCCTATTAAGTAACGATTAAAAAGGAAAAAAAAAACTTTTATTTATTTAATTTGAAAGGCATTTAGAATATCTTACTAATCTTTCAGCTATGTTTTCTTGAAATTGCGTACGCAAATAACGCAGTGTTCTATCAAGGCGCTCCTGAGTGGTTTTAGCGTTGTAAATGGGCATTAGGAAGCGCACATGTTCGAACATTGGCGCCTCCACAGGGCTATCATAAACCATTGGCCGCAATAAAGATTCTAGGCGTTGCCTAAAAGCATACCAAAACATTAGTTTAAAAAGCAATAACATTTTAGTATTTCCTCTTACAATTCGTTCATTTGTGCAGTCACATTCGCATATGCTTTACCGCCGATCATCCCCTGCACAGCATATGACAAGAGTCTGGTGAATTTCTCATATTCATAAAGGCAGGACTTTGGCTCGCTGCGCACTTTCTGGCCAAGATGACGCGATAATCGTTCGGCTATTGCATCCAATAGTGATGGCGCAGAGGTATTAGTAAATATATTGCCATAAGCTAAATGCGGCGTATTGTTCTGTTGAATGGTGCGCATAATTTTAATGCGCCTTTGACAATTATCTGTTTCACTGTTTAACTGATCTGTATTCACAAAACGATTACGTTTCCGTTCTAAATCTAATTGTATCGCGATCCAAACAAGTTCGGCATTTGATAATGCATCCGAAATAATTTTTGTTAAACGTTTATCGGTTTCTTGGCGCTTTAAGGCACGCTCTAATTTTAGTTTTGTATTTTCATAAAGTATCAACTCCATGCGCTGCTGTGTATGCTGTCGCACATGCAAAGTGAGATCGTTCATAAGAGTTTCATAAGCAATCTTTAAATGGTGTTCGTTCATCATTTCCAGTTCGCGAGTTTCATGCTCCATGTCGGCAAGACTGATGACATGTATTTGTGAAAGATCCAAAAAATCGATCAAGGACTGTGTCGCCTTTGATTTTGCCTTTTCTTTAATATATTCTAACGTATAGTATTCCATACTACACAAAAATAAGAAAATTATAATTTCAACGAAAGAGTTGGAAGTAATACATTTTTTAAGCGCTTACGATTTAGCTAAGGATTGAAGTTTGTCGGAAAACTCGGAATGTTCAGATGAGGTGCAATCCATTTCACTGTAATCCTGCAAAATAAATGGTTATTTAATTACTAATTTAAGGAAAAATAATAAGGAGTGATTACTGCACCTGAATTTTAAAATTCTCTTTCATGTATAAAGTAAAATATTGCATGAATGTATCGCATTTCAGCAGGTATTGATCTATAGGTAATTGATGAATAAAGAGCGGTGGCGATTGCTGCGAAGTAAAAAGTAGAAAACAATAATTTGTGGCACCAAATGTGTCAGCACAAAAATATACTTACAATTTTTGTAAAACAACGAGTGGCTTCGTTGGAAAGTTTATAATTTTCCAATTGCATTTCCTCCAGCTGGCGGGCATAGTTTTGACATTCATTTAGCAAATCATTTTCTTTACTTGTTAAAATACTGATTTCATTTTCTAATTCTCCCAGTTGCGCGTTAATTTTGTTCTTGGTACCTCTACAGTGACCGAATATATGTATAGATATATCATAAATAAATAAATATAATCATTACCTCATTTCCTCAACGAGTGTTGCGTAGCAATCTTCTGTATGTTCTAGCAAATTAAGTTCCTCAGACATCGCTGTTACTTGCTCCTCTGTGTATTGCAGCAATCCGGGATTTTCAATTTCCATTTCCTTTAGTTTCGCAGCGCGTTCAGTAGATTCCAGCACTTCTCCTCTCTGTTTTAACTCGTCAAACTCTAATACTTCATTCTCGGTTAGTATATTGATATCAGTTATATTTTCGGTGAAAAAATTGAAGAACTTTTGGAAACGATCATCATAGAGAATCCATTGGTTAGCGCAGTCGAACCCCAACTTTTTGAAGGCATCAAAGTGCTACAGAGTAGACAACATACATATATTCCACACATTTTCATTTTTTTGACTGTTATTCAACTTACATTAATCAAATCGCCCATAATTGTTAAGAGATATGAAACTAGAATCCAAAATGCAGTGCAAATATTTTGTTTTAAATCAAATTGAATTCTTCTTCTTCGTATTTTTAAAACTGTGAATTTCATATGTATTTATACCAATATTGCCAACTCGATTCCTAAAATAAATGGGCTACATTGAATGCAGGGTGCACATGATTAGCAAGTAAATTCCAAACTAAATATTTTATACCGTTTATAGCTTAATTTTTAATCTTCTAAAATCTTAATATTACCTGTTATTTTTAGTAATTGATCAAATACTTCACCTTTTTATTACGAAAAGTGCTGATTGTTTTGCCAATCGAAATATCACTGGTTAATTAACCAGCAGCGCTACCAGAGATTACTTGTAAGGTTTATATACTATTATGTATACTTATTCACTTTCTTACGCAGAGGCATGATGAATAGCTAGTTATGTATCTTAGTTTCCATTCTATTTCTTTCAATTAATTGTAGTTTGGGAGCTTTGACCAGAGAACGTGTAATATTCATTCTCTGGCTAATGTGCTGATTTTTGCAATTCTTTCAGCTTTGGTAAGCACTGAAATTTGTCACAGTTGCTTAAATTTATCGATAAAAGTTACAATTAATTTGGTAACACTTTTCGCGGCAGGAATGACAATACAATTTCACTGTGAAATAAGTGAATATTAAAAACTTTTAATTAAACAACAGCAACATGGTAAGTAAAAAATAAGCAAATATTTTCAAAAATCTTAAAAGTCACCATTTTATGAAGGATTCTTGCTTAACACAGTTGAATTAGGCTTTGTAAATCAAGTGTTCTTATGTATCTGCTAGGCACGTCGTTATGATTCGCGGACAACCATCTTCTCCCCAGAAGGCCGACTATACCAGGTGGAATATGCTATGGAAGCTATTTCTCGTGCAGGCGCTGCCTTAGGTATACGCACAGACGATGGTATAGTTATAGCTGCAGAATGTCATACAACGAGTCCATTATTAGACAATGATATCTTTCAGGACAAAATCTACAAAATCAATGAGTAAGTTGTAACGTCCAGTATGCGTATCGATATATGATTTTTTGTCTAAACTTCCAGTCATTTATGTGTTGCTGTTGCTGGTATTACATCCGATGCCAATGTTTTGGTAAATGAAATGCGCTTAATTGCTCAACGTTATCAATATAATTATGGTGCACCAATACCCGTTGAGCAACTGGTCTCACATTTGTGTGACATTAAGCAAGCATATACACAATATGGTGGAAAGCGACCATTTGGTGTATCGATCCTTTACATGGGTTACGATAGGCGTCATGGATTTCAACTCTATCAATCAGATCCCAGTGGCAATTATAGTGGCTGGAATGGCACCTGTATTGGTAAAAGCTTTGGTGTAGCTATGTCCATGTTAAAGACAGAACTTGCAAACCGGTAAGAAAATGTAAAACGTGTATATGTAAACAATTTAATTAATGTTGCTATTCATAGCTATGACAACGCCGAAAATCCTCTTACAACTGAAGAAGGTAAGAAAATCGCTATCAAAGTGCTAGCTAAAAGCATGGAAGGAATTAATGCAGAAAAAGTGGAAATGGCAGTTACCACATTAGGGAGTAATGGACGCCCTATAATTAAAATGGTCCAAAAAGAAGAAATTGCACAATTGATAACTAAACACAATGAAGAGGAAGAAGAAAAGAAAGCGTCGACGTCAGGGTCAAACTAGAATTAGATATTCGATTTTTCTATCTAATAATATTTTATGTTTCGGAATTAAACGGAATTATTAAAAGTAAAAATATCACTCAATTTTATGTATTTAAAAGATTTACGATATATGCTATATACCATGCAGAGGCGAGAGAAATAGCTTAGGATTGTACAAGAAGTAACGGACTGTATTCTGAAATTAATGATGTAATCAACTACAGGTTGTTTATATGATGTATTCTGGCATAATATCGGACATCACGCATTCAAAAATTGTTTTCGTAGGAGAATTGGAAATATATTAAAAATGCCAAAACTTAAAAAACACTCAAGGGTAGCGCGCTTTCGAATCTAAAGACTTCCGTTTTGTGAAAAACTTAAATTTTACTTACATATTTCTTAGTAAAAACAGGTCGTCATATTTTTATGTGCATACTATTTATTTATTTATATTAAAATCTAAAATAATTATTACATACTGACATTTCTCCATTAGCATGGCTTATTCAACAACATTTTCACAAATTGAAATATAATCAAGATTTAACCAAGTTTAACAACAGGTGATTTACGACGATTATTGCGGCGCTTGTTTTTATTGCTCCTTTTGGCCTTGTTGCGATTAGCCCTTTTCTTGTTACGTCTATTGCGATTCCTATTGGAATTTCTACTTGAGCTGCTACTACTACTACCTCCGTTGCCGGATTTCTTTATATGTCTTATCGCTGTATAACGGAGATTTGCAGTGATCCTCTTGGATCCATAATCTGAGCTCGTCGGTGAGGTAGTATTGGTCGACGATGTTGGAGACGTTGGAGATGTAGTATTAGTCTGACCATGGGAAAGCTTTAATGAAAAAATCGCGAAAATAGCTACAGGTACAAGATATTGTGCGAACTTCATTTTAACCCAAAACCGAATTGATTAGATCGATTTAATAATGAACTGGTTGTGTATGCTGACTTAGAAAAGTCGCGGATTTATATAGTATTGTGGTAAGTAGCGAATAGTTGATATTTTCGCATGAAAGTCAATAGACTGTTCAAATAAAGTTGACATTGGCTCAACAAACAAGTTATATAAATTCAAAGAACACGTGAAATGTTAGTGACCCATTTAAAAACAGTTGCGCCCTAAATAATTTCTTCTGAAATCGTTTTCGTTACAGACATGTACATACATACATACATCATACATAGAAGTTTAAAAAGTTTCATGTGTAGAAAGGCGCCATAAAGAATGTGCTATTTTTTTTTCAAAAACTGGGAGTTTCCGTGAGCACAATGGCCACAGTGCTTTACCTTGAGTCATAGCATTAGAGTATGCTAGAGGGTACCGTTGACCCCGGAAATATTTATCCGTTTTCAGGAAAGTCATGTCGGTGCGAAATCTTGCCTGCAGCTGCAACAACAACAATACCGGAAACATACATATATTTATTTGGATTTCGTATCCATTTAACATTTTAAATAATTTGAACAATATTATATAATATTCAGCAAGCAAACTAATCATAATGGTAGCGATATGAAGCTAGGATTGAGAAGCATACACTGCTACAATATTCTTTTATCCTGAGCAATCTGTATTTAGTTTGCTAGGTAGCTTGTAACACCCAGAAGGAAACATCAGCGATCATATAAAGGATAAATGTATACATACATATGTATGTATGTTGTCTAAGTGTCGAACTCGTTTGATTCCTCAAGTGAGACCTCACCACGGACCATGGACCTCACACTAAAAGCTGATTTGGTACAAGCAAAACGATGTTTTTGTTGATTATTTTTATACCAATCAGATATACATATGTATGTACATAATTAGTTTCTATATATTCTAAGTTTCATATTAGGTAAACCTTCTTTAATCTAACATACAGAGCTGATGGAGAATGTTCCAACTTTTTTACTGTCTTTTTTGTTTTACGAGCTTCAAATTGTGTGTCTTAATTTTTACTTTTTCCTTTTTCTATTAAAGAAAAGAATACTAAAACATATCCCAACAAGCCGCAAAAAGGATGAGCGATCGCATGTACACAAGAGTTTCGGGTAGTTTTGTCAATTCTCCACTGGGAAATTGATTGAAACTTTTACATTACTACAAGCACCATATGTCAGTGACAGTTTTGCAAATTTCCCTTAGAAGAATTTATGCGCGAATAAAACGAAAAACACCACTGTTTCATTTTTAAGTTTTGACATTGCCGTCAAAAGGAAAAAGAGTGAAATAAACACTCAAAAGGAATAAAAAGGTGGACAGAAGGAAATTAGTTCTGGAAGTTTATAAAATTTGTGAAATTGATATTGAAAAATCAGCTGTAAGGAACGTGAGAAACACTAAAGTTTTATTGCTATAGAAGGAGAATCTGAACGTGCTCGAAACGAGATGACTGCTCCGCGTAGACTTCGCAAAGAATTGACCGATCTACAAGCTTGTGGTCTGAAATCATTTCGTGAAATTAATGCGGACGAGGAGAATCTGCTGCGTTGGACCGGTTTAATTGTACCAGATAATGCTCCATATAACAAAGGAGCATTTCGTATTGAAATAAACTTTCCTGCGGAGTACCCATTTAAACCTCCAAAGATAATATTTAAGACTAAAATTTATCATCCAAACATCGATGAAAAAGGACAGGTTTGCTTACCCATTATATCAACTGAAAATTGGAAGCCTGCAACACGTACAGATCAAGTTGTTCAGGCATTGATTGCATTAATCAATGACCCGGAACCAGAACATCCGCTGCGTGCAGATTTGGCCGAGGAGTACTTGCGAGATCGAAAGCGTTTCATTAAAAATGCCGAAGAGCATACCCGGAAGAATAGCGAAAAACGGCCGACAGATTAAATAAGAAGTGCTGCCAAAAAATTACATGTGAAGTAGAAAAAATATATATACATAAATAAACAAATATAATCATTGGCATTGAATTATGTATTTCCATCTACTGGACATATTTGTAAAATTGTATTGTAAATGGTAATATCAATAGAGAGAAAAAGTAGAATTTTACATACGAACACTGGTCAAAGTCATTATGTTATGTATTATATTCCTAAAACCACTGCTTTGAATAAATAGCTCCATGTTTTCTTATAAAATATGTACAAATTCACCTATGAATATTAGTTACTATAAAGTATAGGTAGATTGAAAGAAAAATAGCCAATGTCATCGTAAAGGAATCATTCGGTGGATAATTTAATAGCAAGTATATGCAAATAAAATAATGACCAAATAAAAAACAATTGATATATATTTTTTAAATATTTTCTTATGTATATTTTTTTTTTGTATACATGCACACAAACAGATTTTATTTGAGATTTCAATATAAATATTTATTCCTATTTATTTCTAGTAGAAAAATAATATTATTCTTACAGTTTCAGTTATCTAAAGCTAATTTAAAATTTTTCATCAATAATTGATTGTTATAAGCCATCAATGTATTTGCAAACTTATTGCGATGCAATTTTTCGATAGGCAAAATACATAAAACATTTGCATCTTCTGCTAGTAAATCGCGAATCCGTTTTAACGTAGACATTTGGTCCTGTGTATATTTATCACATTTGGCAAGCAACTCTATCTGAAAGTTAGGCTCAGTGGAAATAGATAAATGTCCAAAAACGAAAAGGGCCAATGATAGTAGCACGGAAACGGATAAGTGTGTTAAAAAGACCACATTTGACAGAACAATTCGCCGTGTTTGTTTTTCGTAAATCGTATCAAGTAATCCAATAAAGTATTCTCGAGGGAGCAGCGAGTATCCATGCATATTCAGATTTAGTTGTATTTCCTCATCGTCTGCAATACAATTGGGTTTCAGCATGTAAATAGGATCACGGTTTAACATTTCCTTAAGCTTTTGATGCAGTTGCATAACATAAGGATGTGCAAAAAGACTGCTAAGTAGTTCAGTGAATGGAGCGCCTCTGTAAATATGCAATTCTGGGGTAGATGTGTCGTATTCTTCCTGAAACTGTATATCACAACTGAAGTCTAATATTTTTTCTAAATTGTTAATGTAACGATGAAATCCAAATATTCGTTCTTCCATTGTCGTTTCCTTTGCCATTTCACGTTCCGTGTATGAACCTCTGCAAAACGGTGCAGACTTGCAATTTTCTTCAGTTGCTTGATGTCCATATAAAACTTTATTCTGCTCCGCGATGCTACACACCTTGTAGCGTGCGTAAAATTCATTGGCTGTTTCCGTTCGAAAATGCTGTTTATAAATCACCTGACGACGAGTAGGTTTTACTTCATATGTCTGAATGTTCGCTTCAATTGCTTCAATTTGAAAATTCATAAAAAGTCGTGCGCATATCTCATGTTGCAGAAAGAAATCATTTGGCAAGTATGATCTCGGGAAAAGCGGAAGTATGTTTGCACATCCAACATTTTCCTTCATCAATTGCAATAGTTCTGGTAAATACTTAGTCTGCTTTCGGTAACCAATGCAAATTATATAAATTTCCGAGTTGCCACGCTTCGAGGTAGCAGGCTTGAATACGTGAACCTCCTCAAAAATACAGTTCAGCAAAAATAGTTTACAGACATTTGTGGATTCGAACATTGTAAACATTTTCACTACAAAGCAACCACCATCTGCGAGTATACACAGAGCTGCGGTGAGCTCGGCAAAATGAAGTGTCGCCACCACTTCTTCCTGACAATCAGGTGCATCAACACAATCTATTGAACCATCAGCCGTAATTAGCTGTACATTATCCTCCAAACGTTTCCGGCAATGTTCTTGCATTTGCTCAATATGATTACGATTTATAATGTTGCCAGTAAAATCATCATGCATTAGCCAATTGTCAAATGTGTGAAACATAAATCTGTCATCCGTAATCATGCCACTTGTGGGGTTGCCTTCGTAATATGGATTAAGTGTTGTAGAAAGCCAACGCCATTCCACCTACATAATATAAATATACATATGTAAATATACACATGCTTATACATATATTGAACATAAAAACAAATACAATTAGCATGATGTGTTAATCATTTCTGGATCAATATTCCCACCTCTTCTTTTTTGTATGTTGAATACATGTAATGATTTAAAGCGGCAATAAATGCTCCAGGCAATTCGCACAGATGCAAAGAATTTAAATGCGGACCTTTTACCAAAGGGTAGGCGTGGAGACATTCAAATAATTTGCACCAAGCTACTGTAACAAATTCGGCCTTGGTTTCATTTTTCAAACGCCAAGGTATTTCATTTGATGGATCCTGGCGTCTTGTATGCAGACTCCAATCTTCAATTGTGTAATTATTTAATTTGCACTTGACATCATTTAATTTTGGCTTCAGTTGTTGCAGTGTATCAAATTGATAATATTCACTAAATGCTTCGTTTGGAGAAGGTAACTGCCAAGTATTGTCTTTTGGCTTTTGATAATGGAACTTTTTTTCGAACACTCGATTAACTTCCATCTTGCTTGGCTTGTTATTATCCGACCTGGATTCGTAACGAAAATGCTCCTTCCATGGCCTGTTGTGGTTGGTTGCAACCTGCAATAATCCACTGCGTGGAATTAAACGTTGTGTCCTATTTTCCATTTTGCTATTTCTTCTATTCACATAAGCATTAATAGGGTTTAATGCAAAGAAATAAACACTAGAGAATTATTAGAACAATAAGAATAATGAATCTTTTAATACTGTGCTCAATCTGTTATATAAACGCCGGCGAATTTCAAGTAAACAAAAGGCGGCTTTTGCTTACCCACTGCATGCACGAACGATAAATTATTATAGCGTTTATTTGTACATGAACAGGGTATTTTAAGTTCGCCTCTATGTTTGTAACACCCAAAAAGAAACGTCGGGAATCTTATAAAGGATATATAAAAATAATCACCTGAGTCGATTAAGCCATGTCTGTTTGTATGTTTTTTACCTTTCTCACCAGTCCTTGCATAGAAAGCTTTTGTATTTGATGTGCTGAATACATGGCGAGCGACAAACTTCAAGCTACATCTGTCAAATATTAAAATACACACGTTCTTATGGACATTATGTGTTGAGCACATGACTAGAAAACGGTAACGGTGCAAGACTTCAAAAGATTTATGATTTTCCGATCGGCAAACATAAAAATACCGTTATATTTTGCAGAGTGAGTTAAAACTTCATCGCTAAGAACAGTAGTAATTCTTTTATTTATTCATTTATTTTTGCATTTATTTTTAATTTACAATTACATACATACATATTCTAATTGGCTTAGTTTAAACGACACACGTATTTCTACATAAATACGCGAACAACACAATACAGTAAATACTCGTAGCAGATGCACTTAGAGGCCTATATAACTACATACATATATGACTACCAAATACTTTTATATACGGAATTTTACTGTTCAAGTCAACAGCTTCAGAATTACAACTACATATGTATGTATGTATACACTTAAGTATAGAGTACTCGTAGGCGTGTGTAACAAAATTAAAAGCACCGCAGTTTATGCGATAGTTAACAACTACCTTGCAACTACTATTAACGTGGACTAGTCCGTCGACGGCCACATTAGAGTTCAGTTGTGGAATTTCGGTCAGAAACATGCCATTCGGACCAGTTCAAGCACTAGTTAAGCAGGAGTTGTTAACTGGTATTTCTGCCATTATGTTTAGTAAGTGAGTGTGTGTGTGTGTGTGTGTGGGGAACAGGTGTTGCCAACTTATCACAACTTAGGGAAAAATGAAGCATTTAGCAGTGAGCCATTGCCTTCAGCGAATTCAAAAACCCGTTAAGCACATTCACAAACATGCATACTGTATATGCATGTGGGTGCATTCAGCGAACTTTGCATTGCTGTTCCCATATTGTGATTACTGTTTTTCAAGAAAGTTGCCCTGTAGGAAATGTTTCTTAAATATAATAATTTATTTCTTTATGTATGTGTGTGCCAGTTGCAAATATTTGATTGTCTCCATTTATTATGATTTTTTATGACATTTACTTTTCACAGTTTTTTTTTGCATAATTTTTTTGTTATTTATTTAACAATTGCTTTTATTACATGAGTGCTCTTATTAAAGGGTTTTTTATTTTTATTTTTTTTCACTCTTTACAAAACATCCTACTGTTTAGTATATAACTTGTTTTCTTATATATAAGTAGTATATAATATATGTGTGATTAAAAAAAGTAGTTAACAATTTTAGTTTCTTTTTTCCAAAGTAAATTACTGTTATAATTACAGTTAAGTATTTTGTGTGTCTTTGTTTTGTAGTTCCATTGCTTTTTTATACAATTTATATAAATGAAGAGTACTTAGATCTTATTCTATATGTTCTTATACTAGTTATCAGAGTTAACCTCAAACTGTCTCAGTTGATCAGATATCAAACTTTGCTTAAACATTTGTTCAAAATATAGTTAAGATTGTTTGAAGTCCGAGCTGAAAAGCTGAAGTAAAGGGTAAACACATTTTTGCAATTTTTTTACACATTTTTAGAAGCTTTTTGTCCGAGTTTTCGAATGAAAGAAATACATATGTATATTTACTGTAAACACAATAAGGGTTGCAAAAAATGCATTCAAATGAGGAAAGCCGTTAAAAAATTTATAAAAAATTTTTGCGTAAAATTTTATTAAAAAAATTTGAATGAAAAAAAAAAATCGCAACCCTAACCTCTATAAACATTTTATATTTGGAACTTCACTACTCCACTGCGCTCCTTGAGCTCTTTGCTCTTGAAAAAGAAGGCAATAACTACGTCATTGCTTCGCTATTTAGCTTCTCTCTCTTTAGAAAATCCCTCTCATTATAAAATGTCTCTCATTAAGAAATCTCTCTTATTACAAAATCTTCATTTAAAACACAAAAGTTAGTGAATGCTGGAGAGCATGCGTATAACCCATCAAAGTGGTATAATCGCAAACTTTTCCATCTACATCGCTTTATGCCAGCTTAAGCGGCTTATACCAGTTTAATCGACTTATACCAGTTTATGCGACTTATGACAGTTTAAGCGATTTAAACCAGTTTAAGTGATTTATACCAGTTTATGCGATTTATACCAGTTGTTTGTTTCTTGCGCCATATCCCAAGCGCATCGCTGGCAAGTAGTTTTCGTTGAATGTACTAATAAAATGTTTACATTTTTTTACTTTCTCGGCAGGGATCTCTAGTATAAAAGTCATTCGAACGCATTAATAAAAAAAAATATTTTTTATGAAACTCAACGCCTTACTGCCTCTCCTAACCTCCCTGTTATTATCAAATATCTATGTATTATTTTGTTATTGGCGTGAGAAAAGAGCTTGAGTTTCTACAGTTTATAAAATCAGCTGCTAATGGTGGGAGTTGTTGTCATTGTTTCTTACGCGTATAATTCGCTATAGTTTATTTTCAAAAAAGACATACATACATAAAAACTGTTATGCATGTCTGTAATTATGTAAGCAACGGCTTTTTTGTTTTCTTTTGTGTTAATAACAGCAAATTGTTGTTTCATTTTGTAAGCATAGTTCAGCTTTTAACCCCTTTTTTAGTTTCCTTTCGTCTACTTTTATTTTGTGTTGTTGTTATTACTATTTATTGTTAAATAGTTTTTTTGTTTTTGCTGGCTAAGTGTCTTCTAATATATAGTTTTTTGTTTTTGCTTTAGTACTATTTACCTCTTACACATTTATCATGAATGTACAGTCGGTAGCTTTACGGTTATTTAACAGTTATTTACTTGGTAACTAACAGAAACACAGAACGCAAGTGCAGTTTGTCCATAAAAAAACAAAATAAAAACCAGAAATATTTAGCAATTATGGTATTTAAGTCTTCTTAAAACTTACACCTTAACACCTTACGACTTATCAGCTAGATTGTTATTATTTTTCACAACTGAGAAAAGTCAAAAAAACTAGAAACTTACAACAGAGTTGCTTAGAAGCCTATTGCTTGTAATTTTTGTTATGTTATTTATTTATTTTTTTCATAATACTCTTGAAGTATGCATATTAATGTTCACACAACCTTCTATTCATAGTTTTTTGTTTTTGTGTTGGTTCCCTTCACATTACTCCCAACTCTTTCATCCTTTGTAGTTGTGAACTTTATGTCAATCTTATGCGTTTGCTTCTAAATCTCCTTGCTTGGTAATTTCGCTGATCCTGGTAGTTGCTAATCAAAATTGCTAACGGTATCCTCCTCCTCCTGCAGCGAAATGATCTTGAAGTGCAAACAATTAAAAAAGAAATATAATATATTGCCATTAGTAGGTAAAAAATTTCAATTTCGAATTTAAAAGTTTTCATCTTTTTCAAATTTAATATTCAATTACTACTGTAGATATAACAAAAGAAGAGGACTTGAAAAAAAGAAAAACACAATTTTGCTAGTTTGGTGTATATTGTAGAGTTTTTCCAGCAGGGGTGGCTGTCATGAAGTTAGCGGTATATGTATTGCTCCGAAGTAGTATTGTCTCTTTCGGGCAGGTGAGCATTCACTTCGATGGTAGAGCGAAAATACTAACGGGTAATCCAAGTAGAGGTACTTTTCGATAGCTTTTTTTGACAGATCAAGCACGACTCATGTCGGGCTGTCATGTTATTTGACCATTATCATGGTAACCGACTATTTGATGTCTGAAATTGAACCTCGTGATCTCAGGGGACATTTGGTTTCAACAAGATGGATTTATTAAGAGGGCATTTCGGTAAGCAGATAAGTTCATGTTTTGGCCGGTCGATTGGCTACCAAGATCGTGTGATTAATAGAATTTTTTCTGTGGGGACATGAAAAGTCTAAAGTCTCTTTGGACAATCCAGCTTCGACTAAGACTTTGTAGCAAAACATCACGCGTGTCATTCGCTAGTTACCAGTCGAAATAGTCGAATATGTCATCGAAAATTGGACTCAACGGATGGACCACTAAGACATAGCCGCGGCCAACATTTTGAAGAGATAATCAGAAAATAAATGCCGAAGAATGTCCTTTCGAATGATAACAAATTTCCTCATCAAATTTAGAGCTTCTATGTTTTTGTTTTTTAAGTAGGGCACAATGAAATGGATCACCTTTTAGCTTTGAGTTCGCTTACAGTGTGCGAAAAATTTGTTATCGATTAAATCGGCTTGCGAACGAGTTGGGTCTCCGTTGTCCTCTTGTGTCCTATTGTTCATCAACTGAACCTTGCGTAAGCTTAGCAGGCGATGATAAAAAACTAGCTAATATGCGACTACGAGTTCTTTGTTACACTATTATGTACAGTTTGATTTCTACACGAAGTACCCAACTATTGCTTCGGCACCGACTTCGGTGTTTCCAAAAGTTTCAAAATTCTATTGACGGTTGCTTCTGCCACCGAAGAGGATTTCAAGGAAGTTATTGCCATCAAGAAGTTCATTACGGACTCCAGCAAGTTTGTTGCTGTTGCCGCTGCCTCTGTTCCAGCCAGAAAAGCAGGAAGAAGCCAAAAGGAGGAGTCGGAGTCAGAGGAAGACGATGATAAACACCTCAACAATAAAATTGAGTAGTACGAAAGCAATTCATGATTATGATAGTTCTCATATCAAATTTAAATGATGGTCTAAACACTTTCAAATATTTTGTTTGGAGAACAATAAATCTGTGGCGCTATTCAAAACTGTATTGAACATGGTTCAATCGAGTTAGTTGTCCGTAAACGGAGCTATTGGAGCTAGTCTATGGTTTTTTGGACCTAGGAAGTTTTTGAATGACCAACATGACCAATTCCAGAACGCGAGCACAAGAGCAAGAACAACATCAATCACTCACTTCTTGACGAAAAAAGCAAGAAAAGGGGTGCCCGCTGTGTCCTTTGTGCTTGTATTTTCTATCCGAGTATACTGACGACAAATGATGTGTCTACTTCTAGGTACAATATTTTATGAAAACGTTCAACTTCTGTTCCAAGTTGATGTCATCGACACGATTGGAGCAAACAACAGCGCTGTTGATTCCTCTTTCCGGAAACTGAGTGAGGAAGGACGGGAAATTGGTGGACTTGGCTAAAAATGCTTAGCAGTTACAGCGACCTAACTGCAAGGATTAAGTATCAACTCTCTCGGATTTTCAATACGAGTACGTTTGAAACCTTTTCTACGGCAGCAGCGCCACCTACCGCGTCAAATCAATTTCGCTAAACTTACATTCGAAGAAAATTTTAAACTGATATTTATAAAGCAAAAATCACTCAAATAAATCTAATAATGCTTGCTATATTTATGTGTGTGTGTATAAATACATACATATACATATGTATATAGATACTAATGCGACTACTTCGCCTACATTTGTATGGCTAACAATAAAAGCGTTAACTACAATGGCGCTACAGAAAATCATAAAAAACTCATATGAAAATATGTATTTGCTAAATTTTACTAAGCGTCCAAAGGCATACCAACGAAACAAGATCTTCTTCTAAGTATACTTATATGCGCGTTCTAGCGTAATTCAAAATAGTTCAATAATAGTCGCTCTTGGCATTCCGCCGCTACTTACATGCATTGTGAATCCGTTAAAGTTGCGTTGGCATTGCAGTTGTTGTTGTTTTAGATAATATATTTTTCTCTTGCTTGTGTGTGTGATAAATATTGATGATGTTTTTGTTGTGTGACTGGGTGACTGGGTGCCTGGTGCGTAATCTTATTGTTATTTCTATTAGATTAAGGGGTTATATCCACTTGTAGATTTCAAAAGATATATGATTATATAAGTATTTAATGCTTGAGAATGTTCTCCGAAAATTTAAAGTATAACCGGCAAACATTTTCGGAAACATGAGCATATTTCTTAGAAATTTTGAATTTATAGTAATCGGCGTTCAAAACTCTAGAGTTCTTCTTGAAGCGCTGTTTCCTGAATCGGTGAGGAAGTTTTCTCCCAAAATGCTGGAGCGATTGGCTTGAAATTATTACATGACCTTTTAAATATATTTAGTAGGTAAAATTGAAGGAATAACATTTTCGAGAGTTCGGTAAAAATATAAATTTTGACTAGCCCTTCGGTCATTAGCTCTAATAATTCGTAGATTCGGGTTACGTAGATTTTGAGGCCGAAAATTGATTTTTTTCACAATTTTTTTCATATTTGAACATATCAAAGGCAAATTTTGTGAACTTATCATTGAAAAAGATTTTGGAAATTCAGCCATTGCCAGCTGGTTTCCGGAGGTGCCGCTCAAAAATTTTTCCTCGCTCTATAACAGACGAAGGATCCGTCTAAAATCAAAAAATTTATTTTCATCGCTTACTAGATTAGTATACTTAGATCGTGATTAGTCGAGGGATTTGAAGAAAATTTTTTTTTGGCAGAGTTGAAAACTACATAGTGTGGATATAAGTGCCTTGAAAAAAATTAGTTCAATCGAAAAAAAAACATTTTTTTGTTCGAAAAAAGAAGTTATCCTATTTAGAACTACCCTCAAAATTTTTAAAAAGATTGCTTCACTAGTTTCTGATAAATCTTGGCCACCAACTTTGAAAACGAGATTGCGAGATTGCGTTCGTCCAAGGTTCTATTTACTACACTGTCATTGTGATGCCCTTGACAATTATTCTAGACATATCAAAGTGTTAAAAAAATATAAATTAATAAAAAATATTTTTTGAAATGTACATGTGTATATTGGTAAAAAGTATTAACAAGAAAATATAAATTTTTTTTTCAAAATTAACAAAAAATTTTTAAATTAAAAAAAAAATATAAAAAATAAATTAAAAAAAAGAAATAAAAAAAAATTCTAAATTAAAAAAGAAATTGTTTCAAATCTGGCGTAAAGTAAAAAAATTCTGTAAATACCAAATTTTATTTTTTTATTATAAAACGCGTCTTCAAAAAAAAAAAAAACAAAAAAAAAAAAATACAAAAAATCACAAAAAGCTGTAATTTTTGGTACTTGCAAGTGGATATAACCCCTTATTTAAAACTCAAAATCATTTTCTTAATTTACAGCTTTGGTTACTTAAGAAAATTAACGGTTTCTGTGCAATTACAGCAATAACTTTTCTTTTTGGAGAGTTTTCGAAACTCTCCGCTCACTTGCCTGTATGTGTGTGTGCGAGTGTTAATTTGACAAATATTTAATTGAAATGCATTTTATGTGCACTCTGTGTGTGTAACGGTTAACTACCCGTAATATTACTTGTTTGTTGTTGTTATTATTTAATTTTCTTGTTTTTTAAATTATTTGCGTGCTTAAAACTACGAAAATCATACTTTGCTCTAAGTTTTCAGCAGTTTTGACGGTAAGTTTCCGAAAACGTCGACTTCATTGCGTTATTTACTTTCGCTTTTAAGAATGTATGGAAGTTAGAAAACGGGTGAAACGAAATTACTGAAGCGTCGCCCGTATATAGTCGTCGAAATCATCTAAAAAATGCAGGCAATAAAATCATTTTGACTCGAGTGTACACGATTAGCTAAGTCAAGGACGCAGGCGCAGGTGCAGGCTGCCTCTGACGCCGCTCAGTGTAGGATTTCAGAGAGCACATTGTTTGTTTACAACACGCATATTACAACGAATACATAGGTAGGGTATGTATAGCTTAGATGTCTAGTGAGAATGTGAGTCTAGTTGACGGGTGTTTCAATATGCTTGCTTTTGGGTTATGCTGTTGGACTTGGGTGCTCCTTAGATAATGGGTTGCTGCAGGGAATTACGCGAGCTGGTTTTCGAATGCACTGTGCGCGGGCAGTTGCAGGTAATTTCATTGGAAAATGTACATAAAAACAAAATTATGGTTAGTTTATACAAAGGTAGCCAAATGCAAAAATATATTTATACATTTGTATATATTGGATTATTGGTTTACGGCTTTTACTTGAATAAGTTGTGAAACGGAACATTTAGAGCACGAAAAAAATTCTCTTATGTACGTAACGAGAAAGTCTGTACTATACTTATAAAAACACGAAAAATATATTATATTACATTAGAGTAAGAATAAAACATTCGTAAAATTCTTTAAAATTTATTTTTATTTAAGTCAAAATTTATGAAAATATTTAGATTTGGTGAAAAAAATATGTTTTTATGTTTGCTTGACGAAAAGTGCTTAAAAAATGTTTTCGAAAAGTTTTTAAGTTTTGAACAAAACTGTACATACTCACCTTGGTTCAGTCGGGGTTGTAAACGTCGCAAATATATTCGATGATACATTACAAATTATCTTGTCATATGCCTGAGCTATCTGCGATTCACCAAAGAGTGTGGCGAATCGAACAAACAGCTTGCATGAAACAAGTAGATAACCATTAACAAATAAACAAGTGTATAGTATGTGAAAGTTGTATTTGAATAGTCAAACTACGCTGCAAAAAAAGACGTTCAACGATTATGAGTTTCTAAACCTTCGTGAAAAATTTAACAAAGGGCACTGGCGACGAAAAGTTATTAACTTGAAACGTCGGCTTGTTGAGAAGTGTTCCAAATTCACGACTGATCAAGAGACAATAATTTTTTATCATGACAACGCTTGGCCTCATGTTGCAAAGTAGATTAAAAACTATTTGAAATCCAGCGGCAGGAGAGTTTTGCCTATTAGCCTTATAGCTCAGTGCTTACCACTTCTGCCTACCATTTGTTCCAGTCTATGTAGAACATCCTCACTTGAATATGGTTTACATCAGAACAAGTATACAAATTGGATTGATTTATACTTGGCAGTCGCCAAGTTGAAAAAATGTAATACGAGCACCTACAAAATTTTACGAAAAGATGCGGCGACTAACCGAGGGTTTCAAGACCGGAGTATACTCTTATAGAACCCTCAAAGATGAACTAGAGATTGATTTCCAGAACATACTGAAATTGTGGAGGAAACAATCTTCCAACCTGCTGAATGGCAGTGGAAGCGATTCTCCAATCGATGATGATAGAGCGGACGTTCCATTGCCTGAGTTTAAAGTACGAATAGCAATTACCCGTCTGAAAACTAAAAAAGCGACGGGAACGATGGATTGCCGACCAACCTATTCAGCTATGTTGGCGAAGAACTGATAAGAAGAATACATCAGCTTTTTTGAAAGGGGTTTGTCTGTGTGCCGTTATTAGGTATCCTCACAAAGCTAATACAGTTGTCTAAACTGACGTTGAGCAATACTCCGTCAGGATCGGGAAGCTGCAGAAGTGAATAGTGAAATACAATATATCTATCTATTTTGTCAAGAATGCCACGCAAGCCATCAATGAAATTTGTGAAGTTTACAGAGACGATGCCGTATCAGTTCGTGTAGTACAACAATGGTTCGCTCGCTTCCATTCTGGGAATTTCGATGTGAAAGATGCAGCTCGCTTTGGTCGACCTATCGTTGAAAAAATCGATGAAATTATGGAAAAGATTCACCAGAACCGTTACATAAGCAGCTATGACATCGCTAAGGAGCTTAGCATTCATCATCAAACGGTTTTGAACCATTTAAAAAAGGCTGACTACAAAAAGAAGCTCCATGTTTGGGTACCATATGAGTAGTCTGCGAAAAATTGAATGGACCGAATTAAGGTCTGCGATTCTTTGCTGAAACGAAATGAAATGAAACCATTTCTGAAGTGATTGGTAAGAGGAGACGAAAAGTGGATCAAATATGACAATAAAGTGCAAAAAAAGCAGGCCCAAACGTGGTGTAGCTCAACAAATGGTCGCAAAGCCAGGATTGACTCCTCGAAAGGTTATGCTGAGTGTTTGTTGGAATTGGAAAGGTATCATCAACTATGCGTTGCTTCAGCCTGGTCGAACGATTGATGCTACATTTTACTGTCAACAACTGATGAGATTGAAACAAGCAATCGAAAAAACGGCCAGAATTGATTAACAGAAAAGGCTTCGTCTTCCATCAGGACAACGCTAGACCACAACAATCTTTGATGACTCTGCAAAAACTGGGAGAGCTTGGCTGAGAAGTTTTAATGCATCCATCATATAGCTCTGGCCTTGCACCATCGGACTACTATTTGTTTCGGTCAATGCAGAACAATGGAGTAAAGTTGGCTTCAAGAGAAGACTGTGAAAATTACTTGTCGCATTTTCACACTGATGGAATAATATCTCTAGCGGAAAAATGGCTCGACCAAAAGGTACAATTTGGTTCATTAAAGTTCATTATAAATATAAAAAAATAAATTGAAGTTTGATTAGAAATACGAAAATACTTTTTCGACTTCCCAATATTTGCATTTTGCAGGTCAAAATGAAAACTAATATAAAGTATTTTAAGTATTTTTTTCTTTTCCTAAAATTTACCTCTTGCATATACTTACTTGACTCCAGAAATAAAATTAAAAAATTACACATTCTACATCGAAAATATAATTAAATTAAAAACACTAAATTACAGAATTTTGTGATTTACTAAATATTTGCTTTTCTCATGCGTCAAGTCAAGGCCACTTGCTATTACATATGTATACATATTAATAATTACAAAACTAAATTGTTGTAAAGTATTCATTTTAGGTGGTAGCAGATTTATAATTCAATCAACGTGTGGAAAATAGTGCTAAAAGATCATGCGCAATGTCATTGAAAAATAAATTGAAAACATTTCGAGCTAAAATAGTGCTAAATTACATAATCAAAGTATTTGGAACAGGCAAAATATGGTACCGTTATGCAATAAGTGTGCAAGTGTAAATGTGTGCTAAAAGTGATTGACTGATTCGATTTGTGTATTGGTAATTGTGCAGAGTGGGGGGGCTAAAAGAAACTATTGTTGCTAGAAAAATGCTTTAACTAAAATTTTGAAATTTTTAAAAATACTTAAACTAATATTCGTTTTTTTTTTATCTACATATGGGTATTTTGTATCTTTGATCTTTAAGATAATATTGGGTGTTTTTTGGACGTGTGTTTTTCAATAAGGTTTTCGGCGTAGGTTCTTTTGACAGCCGTTACTTAATTTGTACTCAATTCGGTTTGCCGCTTTGTAATGAACAGTCTTGCTTCGAACGTTTTGTGCATGGGTCTAAAACCAGATGGTCATCGATACCGGTTCTCATAACAAAATCGGCCGACAAAGTTACAGCTTGGAGCGCTCTATGTGCTGAGAGAATCATTAGCACATATTTCTTCAAGAATGAAGGCGGCCATAATATTATAGTCCATATGGTTCGCTATACTATACTGTTAATGACGTTCTCGTGCCTGAATAGGTGGATGTTGCTGATGCTCTACATGACATACAGCTAACCAAACATCCATTTATTGAAGGAAGCTTTGATGTGCGCATTATCCGGCGTGGTGGTCCTGTGGCGTGGCCTACAAGATTGAACGATTTCACCCCGGGGGACTACTTTTGTTGTCGCTTTTGTAACTGTTATCTGGTTCCGTTAGGATGGTACGGTTCAGATAAGTTGTCATCGAGGTCATCGAGGTCCAACAGCAGGCCTAGGAAACGTGCTGTTTCGACGCGGTCGGATCGTTCCGATAAAGGTGTCAGATGTGTAGGGTTAGCCGGACTTCTAAAGAGGTGATTAGTGTCATGCGGAGACTCGGACATATATTTGATATGTCGGGGTCGATTTTGAATAAGTAGGAATTTAACCTGCTACAGTATTCAGAAAGAAGCCATGTAATGGTCACTCTAGACAGCTCGAGCTCGTCGTCTGCAATGGATGGTGGTTTGACTTCAAGCACGCAATTCGCTGAGAGGGAGTCGGTGAAGGTTTTATGGCTCCACTGTGAATGGCGGTAGTTACAAGTAGTTGGTCCGAAGTCTGGTCGGCGTATTGTCTTATGTCGTTGACGTAGTTAAGGAATGACCTCTTGATGCTCCTAGGAGCCGGTCCCGTTGCAAGCAGGTGACAGGGATGATTTTTACGAAAGCATCCTAGCAGAAACTACTTTTTTGTATTATTTGCGTTTCTATTCTTTTTGGAAACCACATGTCTAAAAAACGCTTTATTACTTTAACTTTTCCTTAATATTATTATATAAAAATCGATTAAAAGTTTATATGACGATATTTTTATGTAATCTACATATCGAGTGCCGAGTTGTAATATTTTTTGAATTTATCGATTAATCGAACAGTTTTTTTAATAGCCTTCAAAAGCTTTGTGCTACTATTCGACAATTTTCTGCAAACAGTACAGTGAAACATCTATATTTGGTACGTAAATAGCTTAGATCGTTGGCTAAATGATTACCATCGCTAGAAAAATGAATTTCGTCAGCTATGATTTCAGTTGGCAAAATATACTTATAAATAGTTGGATAAATGTGGTAGCTTCACCGAAAAAAGAATGTCACTAACCAGAAAACGAGACTTACTTTTCTACCGAGAAATACTAGAGGAAATAATTTTTCGAATATCCGTAAACTATTCTTATGTAGTGTTATCTAACCTAGTCAGAAAGTAAAGAGCAAATAAAAAATCTACGCTTGGAGGAAACCGAATTGGGACCTCTTACAACTGACTATGAGCAAGTTAACCACTGATGGTGATATGAGGATAAAAATATGGTCACGAAAACTTGATGAAATCGTAAGAAATAGTAGGTATTACGCTGGCTCAGTTGGAAAGTTTGGTCCGCAACTCGAAACTTGGGTTGATGAAACATGGACCGAAAAATGTGCACAATTGATCGTAAAACCGTTAAATATCCAATGGTACCGATCAATTTAAGAACCTCTAACACGGTTTGGGATTAATTCAGCGAATGATTGTTAATTATTCATTTAATTTGATATATTATAAAGTTTTTGATCGAACTAATTATGTTAGAATATTTAGCACTATACCACAACTGCTACCATAGTTCCAAAACCGGTGTATTGTCCATACTATGTGCTTGGCCTTAGTGCTAATTATTTTCTGCCATTTACTATTGTATCACACACGAGGCATGGCTGTGGTCTCCCTCTTTATCCACTGATTTAGTACGCCTTTCTTCTTTTGACTTCTCCAACATAAATCTATTATGCAACTTATGCGCTCGGCTACTTAGTGCACCGCCCGTTTCAACTGCAGTTGGAGGCATCACTTTCCCTTTATTGCCCAATGCAGTCTCTGTTGGCTGTAAAGACTTGCCGCCATGTGAGTGTGATCGCTTAAATATGCGCGACATATGCAAGCTGCGTCGTAAATATTCGGACATCCGTACGTGTGTTGGCGACGTTGCGTCACTGAATGGTCTCTGCTTGGGCGGTGCTGTGCCAGCCGCTTGCGGTACAACTTTACTACTCACGCCACGTTTTTGCTTGGCACAACGCAGTTCGGTAGCCGACTCATCGGCTGTGTGACCCCAAGCGGCGCGCCCCGTACGCGGATGTATTATGCGGTTTGAGCGCACCTGCTGCACAGAGCGATGTTCATAGTTCTCTACGATGATAATGGGCGTGGCTCTGGGCGGTAGACATGCCGGTGGGCTGCAATGATAGTTCGATACTTGAGTAGAGCTTAGTGTGGTTGTGGTGTTCAAATAAATTTGCGGTTGCAAGGAGTGACACTTGTGTGCGTTAGCGGCGCGCTGCGATCGAAAACTGCGCCAACGAAAGATGTGACGCGCGCGACTGAGATAATCGGTTGCATCGTCCGATTTGTCGTCGGGCGAATTGGGCGCTGAGTTCGTGTCGCCACACTGCAAGTCGCGTACTAAATCGGGTTGTTGCGCCAAAGCGCTGGCGCTGCTGCTGCAACGTCGGCGTTGTTGGTATTGTTCGTGTTGCTGCTCGTTGGTGAATTGATTGTGTTGGTGCAGCAGCAAGCAGGCGCAGGTGTGCGTATGATTTTTATAGTGTTTAGTGTTATTACCATTAACGTTGCTGTTATCGTTGTTGTTGTGGCAGCTGTGGTTACTATTGTTGCTCGCCGTTTCGAATTTGCTGCTGCCGTCGGCTGTTGTAAATTGGTGGTGGTGGTGGTAGTGTGTTGGGAGGTGTGTGTGTGTTGGTGATTGTGGAAATGGTGACCGTGTTGTTGTTGTAGTTTAAGTGCTAAATGAGCGATTGGTACCTTCATACAACATGTGACCCAAATGTGCTCTTGCAAGGAAAGTGAACGCATTCGCAGCATGCTCGGTTTAAGTGCTAACAAGTGTATTTGATCGCACGAGAGTGAAAACATACCTGTACGTTCGTCGTGATACTCATCGTCATCGGATGACTCAAGGCGATCCTCGACGAGCGATGTTTGCCGTGAGAGACCCTGTGCAGTGACGATTTTGTTTGTTTACAATTTGGTGTGGTTTTTTTTTTTAGATTTAAATAGTTTAGTGTTGTTGTTTGGTTTTTTTTTTTTGGAAATAGAACAAAAGAGGAAAGAAGCATAAAATTAAGAAGTTTTCTCAAAAACACAATTTACAACTACATACCATACATACTTATCAATTACATTGCGAAATCATAATATACTTAATGAAATATATAATCAACAATACATTCGGTAGCGATAATAATATATTTGGTCAGTAAACAATACTTAAGTGATTGGCAACTCTGGCGAAATAATCTCCAATGAATGTGGGACATTTTTTTTTTTATTGAAAAGTAAGCAATCGCTTAGAAAACATTTTTTTCACAACCCTTCTTGGTATGCTGCCTTTATTTCGGCGCGAACTCCGCGGTAGATTTCGTGCGACTAAGTTGCGCAAACCTAGGGGCTCTTTTCATCTTTCATGCACTGCTGCTACACAGCTATTGCAAGACTATTTCTGCTCTACGGTACAGTAGTATGATGGACAGGCATACGGAAATCCACCTACCGCAAGCCTATGAAAAGAGTTCAAGGTCCCGCTGCGCTGTGAGTAATGGGAGCTTTAAGAGCAACTCCAACGGCGACTCTTAAATTGGTACTAAACCTGCGGCCTCTTCGCTGAAAACTGCGGGACGACTACTGGCTGCAAGAGAATTTACATATAGAACCTTCGGGCATAGCTCGGTGGGTAATGGCGGTATGGCAAACACCGACTACATGATCCCACTTTTCAACTGGCAAAGCAGGTTCAAAGTAAATGTAGAAAAAGATGGTTGGCGTGAAACATATTTTTACGGATGCTTCGAAAAGGCGGGTGAAGTTGGTGCAGAAATATACTGTCCAGAGTTAGGCATAAGGTAGCTTTTTAAGTTGTCGGACCACTGAAAAATATTTCAAGCAGAGGTCTTTGCTATTGCGAAAGCTTCAGAGCTGGCCTCTAATGCGCTTGCAGGCAATTCCAGAGTCGACATATACGTAGGCAGCCAATCAGCAATCATGGCAGTAAACTTGTGTGGCATATCGGCCATAAGTGTCTTGGAATGTGTCTTGAAAAGCGGCTTCACTTTTACTGAGCTAGGCCACAAAAACATCAAACATTTAATGACACTAGACAGAAGAGACTGTGGGAACATGATCGAAATACTAATTGGCTACTGTCTGGTGGCGACACCGGCCGCAGAATGGAATTGGCAGATCGTGGAAATGTCTATAGTAAGGCACCAGTGAAACATTACAGCATCTCTTTTGCACCTGTCCCGCATTGGCAAGACTACTCTGTAAGCATTTAGAATCTCTACGGTATGATAGAAGGTATCGATAGTAAGACCACAGAGCCTGTTAAAATTCGCTGCATAAATGACGACTACTCCTTATGGACCTAGTAACTAACCCGCTAGTTTTATTTACTAAAAGTCAAAAAATTTCTGATGTTATCCCAAACTCGTTGGGAGGTTCCACTCTTCAACCGCTGGACCGTGTGAAGTACTTGTTACTTATTTCTTAATGAAAGCTTTCCATGGCAGTCAAACATTGATGAGAGAGTGAGAAAGAAAACGGTCGCTTTAAACTGCGTCTCACCAAAAGTAGTATTCTGGTTCTATGAAACTATGGTAAAGCCAACAATGTTTTACAAGGTTGTTGTCTAGCTCAAAGGGAATTGTAAAAGGTCCCTCGGACTACTTGCCATTAGCAAAATAAATCTCGTCGCAATTTTAAGTATTCTGGAGACTATTCTGGAGACTGTCCAATAGGTTCGCTAGTGGTGCGGTTAAATATTTTGGCGGACGTTTCTTGAAAAAATCTGTGTAACTTCGGCGAATCTGGCGAAGTGACTAGCATAATAATATCAATTAACCGCCTTAAAAACTTTGCGGCTGAGCACAAATCATTTCCTTGTTCTATGAGGATCTGGTGATCCACATTTTGTACTTTATGGGCAACAGAAAGATCAACAGCTGTCCAATTGAGATACATCGATTGAGATCACCCCTACAACCTAGCCTAATCTCGGATGCATCAAAAGTGTGCTCGAAAGACTTATTTTCTTTTCGAGAAATCGGGATTAGCCATGCATGTATAGTACAATTGAGTTTATTTTGAGGTATGGATAGTGAGCGCGCAGGCAACTGAACTCCATATGGTATCGCAAAGGACTGGTCTATGCATGGCCATATTCAAATACAACCCTGTGCAGCGTGAGATCGATAACAGAACACTAGAGTTGCCATGTAGCTATTACTATAAGCGATGATATAAACAGTTATTACATTGTGAATCTTCTTATGAATAATCATAGGTGATCGCACTACAAACTAACACAATGAAGCCAAGCACTACATAAGTCTAGAGGGTCTATGCGCATCTGAATTAAAACTAACAAGCAGTTTCATATTGTACAAGTATTACATAATAGTAGTATATAGTATATGCGTGTATCTATATATACATATACAAATATCGAATTTATTTTGAGGTTAAGCTCGGCAATAGCTGAGCATATTTGACTACTTATACATGTGTGTAGTGGCTAACTAGAGATTAATATACATATATATATATAAACAGTTATACATATATATATATATATATATATTAGTATATAGTTATTGTCATATTGTTAGGCAAAAATCATACAATAAAAATCGTTTTAGCACAAATCGTACTTTTGATTTACAGTTACTTCATAATTTTTGAAAAATAGATTTCGTTTGTTTTTGACCTACCGCATTGTGTCTCCTACGCGGTGGCGAGCGTTTGTTCCATAATGCCTCCAGCTGATCGAAGTGCTGCGATTGCGCCAAAGCGGCTTGCTCCGGACCCAGATTAGTCTGTGAAGTGATTGTTTTCATTTCGGCTATTTTCGAAATCTCCTCCATGCTGGCGGAGACAGAGAAGCGGCGCTTCAGGCGTTCATCTACTTGTGCCATCATAACCGATGACGTCAGATGACCGTATTTCTTCTGCCACGTGTAGGTGTCCAGCGATACCTCCTTCTTGAGTAGACGCTTCATTTGCCGCTTGGGACCTTGTGGGCGTAAGTCTGTGTAAATTAATTTCAAGAAATTGTATAAAATATTTAGTGTTTTAATGGCAAGACAGCAGCAAACCTTCCGCATCCATTGCCGGCGCCGAGTAGGTGGGCAATTTAACGTATTGTGCCGGTGTGTTGTGTAAACAAATAACGGGTAAATTGAAACTCTCCATCAATTGCACTAAAATACGCGAACACTCCAGACTGATGTCGAAACGTTGAAAGGGCACATGCATTTGTAGCGAAGTGAGCGCCAAACCACGTTTGGTCTCCCAAACAATGAGTGTCTTATCGTCACTGCCCGAAATGGCCGTTGAACCTAGCATAAATTTGGGAGAAAAGTTTCCCTTTTATTCTGTGCGCTTCACTTCACAAACACTCATACATACCATCTGCCGACACTTTGACGCCCAGCACTGGTGCTAAATGTCCGGCCAGCGTGTGCAGCTCCTCGCCGGTGTGCAGATCCCAAATGATGAGATTGGTATCCTTTGAACCGGATATGACTTGTGTCTTGTTGGTCACTGACACTGCCACACAGTTCACTGCATCGGTATGCCCGACGAGCACTTGTGCCAGCTTGCCGCCTGTGGCTTGCCATACCTTTAAGGACATGTCACGCGAACCGGTTATTATATACAAACTGTCGGCGGTGATCGTGAAGCAAGTAATCTCGTCCGAATGTGAAACGGTGTACTTTTCATCTTCACGCGTCAGTGACCAGATCTTCAATGTGTTGTCACCATTTGTGGAGACCTTTGGAGAGTTGTTAGAGAGTAGAAAAGTTTTCGTGAAGATGTTTGAATATAAATTATGTAACTATTCGTAAAAATGTAAGTCTTATACTATATAATTCCTCAAGTGGAAAGAAAATATTTTATTTAAAATAGTTCTGTTTGTAACCAGGTGGCACTTTCCAATAATATTTTAAATTTTACGCTTTCTAAAACCTCAATAGCAATGAATAATACATATGGAATTTATCAAATTTGTTTAACACTTTGTAACCAGGTGGCAACACTTCCCAAAAATACTTTAAAATTTACACTTTCTAAAACCTCAACAGAAATTGATAATACATATGGAATTTATGAATTTCTTTAACCAGGTGGCAACACTTTCCAGCAAATAATTTAAATTTTACGTTTTTTAACACCTCAAAAGCGTTTGATTATAATAATTCAAAATCTTTTTAACAGTTTGTAACCACGTGGCAACACTTTCCAACAATATTTTAAAATTTACGCTTTTTAAAACTTTTATAGCTTTAGGTCCTTATTGAAATACTTTTGGTTTTATAACTTTTACAGAATTAAAATTTGAAATAGATGGCAACCCTGGCAAAATATTTTATAAATAGCTTCATTAACCGCAAACCGCTCTCCGTTACAGTGGTTTTTATTATTATTTTATATTATTTTTTTTATTAAAATTTTCAAAACATATGGCAACATTCTATGTAACTATTTTCTTTTAAATAATTGCATTTTGACGCCGATTAAACAATTAAACTATGAAAACTGTTGTGTTTTTTTAGTTGCTCTTGGTTATTTAAATGCATTATTTTACTAAAAAAATTTCAAGCGAGTGGCAACTCTCTACTTTATTAGTTTTATATTGTTGATATTGAACAATTCAAAAATTATTGAATTCGTATCAGATTTTCGTATATTATCTTTTTGACCACTGCAAGTGTGACCAGGTGGCAACTCTTTCCAACAATATTTTAAATTTTACGCTTTCAAAAACCTCATTAGCTTGAGCACTTTATTGAAATATTTTTGATTGTATAATTTTTACAGAATTAAAACTTTAAAGATATGGCAACACTCCAGAAATATTTTATAAACAGCTTCATAAAACCTCTGCAAACCGCTACTCTTTACAGTTTTGTTTTTAGTTGTATGTATTTACCTAAACATTTCGAAACATCTGGCAACATTCTAACTATTTCCTTTTAAATAATAAGATTTCGACGCCAACTAATTCATAAAGCTATGAAAATCGGGTCTTGGTTATGTAAATGTATAGTTTACTAACAATATTTCAAACGAGTGGCAACTCTATTATTTTATTAGTTTTAAATTATTGAAGTTTTATATAGAACAATTAAAAAAATTATCAAAATCGCTTCAAATCGCTGTATATTATCTCTCTGACCACTGCGAGCGTGACTCATTTTTGTTCCGTTACACAATTTCGTTGCAGTCGTGCGTTTTTATCACCGCCTCCAGAGTAGTAGCGTCTGCAGCAGCGTGGCAACCATTGATGGAAATATCTTCAATGTTTGCTTGACAATTTATTTACCCTTACTTCATATACACCTTACTATGTACATACATATATATGAAAGATCGTGTCTTACCGTTCGGCTCATCCGTTACCAAGCCAATTACCGGTCGATTGAAGTACAAATTTGTATACTCACCGCGAACTTCATATTATTTGTGGCTGCCAAAAACTTGTACGGTCCCTGTATGGTTTGCAATAAGTTGCCGCCTTCGGCCAACCACACATACATCATGGAATCCCGATCGGTCGAGATGATACGGCGCGAGTCCATGAGCACTACAACGCAACAAACCGACGCATTGTGACCCTATTATATGAAAAATATAAATTTTTTCTTAAACACATACAAATACGAACACCTTTACTACGACAACTCACCTTAAAGGAGTTGGTTACCTCACCCAACGCCAAATTCCAAACATTCACCGTACGATCATCCGCACCCGTTGCCAAGTACTCACCATTCGGCGCAAAATTTAAACATGTCACCGGGGCTGCGTGTCCATCCAGAGTCGTCTGATACTCGGGTGTGTTGATCTTCAAAATGTGTACGCTGCGACTCGAAGCGATGGCGGCCAATTGTGAGTCACGTGATATATCAAAAGCAGGTAATCGGTGGCAGCGTGGTCGATGGCGAACGTTGCGATTGCTGTGCACGCTTCAAAGAACGTTTTCGGCGCTGATTATGCGAGTACGGGTGTACGTAGAGTTCTTCGTTACGGAATGAATAGAAAGTGATTTTATTACCGCCGACTGTGATAAGGAAATCATCGTTATCCATTATATATAGAGCTGAAATCGAGCCGGGATTGGGTGGCATTGAGCGTATGAGGCGACCGGAGTGCATATCGTAAATGAGTGCGCGTGTGTCCTCGCCACCAACGACGGCGCGTTGACTGTCCTTAGCGATGGCAATGGCATGGAGCTAAGAGGGAGAGTGAGAAAAAGTGAGTTTTAGGCAGTCGAAGGAAAAATTCTCTACTAATTTTAATGGCACGGAATTGAGGTGAAATAGGTAACACTCTTTTCGGAAACATATTATATTTTAGAGATCGTATAATTAGCGCATCCTCTTTGAGTTTATAGTCTGATCTTTTAAATTTTTAGATAATCTTTAATGATTACGCATTTAATTGCTAAAGTAAAGAGTGTAAGTGAGAGTAGAAAATTAGAATATTTTCATCTTTCAACCTTTAAAGAAATATTCCTTTCCACTCCTCTTTTTATCGCGTATTCCCTCTCTTTCCAATAACCTCTTTTATTATTTTTCTTTACACAATTAACTCATTTCTCATATCTCACCTGTGACTTGTGACCTTTGAGGGCATGCAGCTCCTTGCCAGTGGCCAATGTGCGCAAATACAGGACATTATCTTCACAGTGCGCCAACAGAAAGACCTGCAAAAGAAGAGCATAAAACAACAACAGTTAATGCAGCTTTATGACGCATTGAAAAAAAAAAAAATGGTGTTGAATGATAAAGAAAAAGCGCGAAATTTTTAATTTTATCGGTAAAAGAGTGGTCGTCGACTGTAGTTGCGGTGAGAAGAGATTAAAAATTTTATTAATTTTATCTGTTTTTTTTAAAAACAAAATATTGGGTTACTGGCCCGTCGATAAAAAAAAAAGCTGGAAAAGTGAGAAAGGATGTGAACAAAAAGCAATTTTATGATTGTCCTTTGATGCCCTGTTTCACATGTTTACTTCGATAAAGGAAAAGTAGAAAATGTGAACAGCTTTTATGGTCCTGATACTGTAGCAGACAATCACAAGTAATTTAGGTCGATTCTTTTTCCCGGCAAATTGGAGGTCAAGGCTGTGCCACGCCTTGGAAGACCAATTGTTGAAAATATCGATAAAATAATGAAAGTTTGACAGCTTTTTCGATTGTCCAGAACCTAAGCATAGCATAAAACTCTGAATATAAAAAGAAAGATATAAAAGGAAGCTCGAAGTTTGTGTGTAACACGAGCGCAAGCCAACCTCTCGAACCGAATATCCATTTGCGAATTATCTTCCGAATCGCAAACAAATAAACACATTTCGGTGGCATTTTAGCGGGTGATTACTGGTTCACTGCAGATAACGTCATGTGAGGGTCGTGGTCGAAGGACTGTAAGACGACACAAACGGTGGTGGAGCCAGAATTGCCAGTCCGGAAGGATTTGCTATATGATTGGACGGAATTATCAATAGCCCCCCATGTCAAGCCTTTTATTTGGACTAAACTTAAAGTGGAGTGTCTGAAGGAAGTAACCAGCACCGGACAGCTTTGACCAATGGGAAATGGGAATTTTGTGTTCTATCAAGAAAGCGTCAAGCCGCACTTATCGACGCTACGTGGGTTGCCTTTTATATTTTCTGATTAGGAAATAAAAAAAGTTTAATAATCGAAAAAAGCTTTATTATTTTTTAAATATTCTGCCATCTTTAAATTTTTGCATGCGTTTAAATCAATTGTCGGAGCACTTTTGCCACTCTGATTGAGTCCTCTCCAAAATATGCGTTTTGAACGTATGATCCGCCTCTTCATGAAATCATTTGGTGCATTTGGGCAATATCAGTTTGCTCACAGCATTTATAGTTTGAACGGCCTTCATGAAATTCGTCTTGAAGTGATCTACAACCTCGATTGGATTCGCCATATCATCGATAAACACCAACGACCAGGCTTCACCGTCAAAAATTAATTAAGTTCATTAATGCACTGTTGCAGAGATGATTCACGTCGAAAGTTGTGAAAAATAATCGCGCAAAAATGTTCGTGATTTAATTCCATTTTTTGTATGGGATGAATATTTCAAGTTACTGTAAGCAACGCAAATAGCGCTCATATGTCACAACCTTCTGAGTATGTGTAACATCAAAAATGTCGACCCTTTACGAAGAAGTAGTCAGTCGCCAGATTGCAAAACTATGATTGACAATTCCCGAAATATCAAAGTAACCTAAAACCTAAAGGCAAAGCTTGGTTGGGAGATTATTATGCATCGTCTGGAGATGTTGAGTTCTCAGTGGTAAAGCGGGAGTTACTTAAATTTAAAGTTAAGCTGAAGACCTTAAAATATCAATACTTCACAAGAAGTATAAATGTGAATTTTTAAGAGATAGTACCAACATTTCCTTCAGTAAGGCACAATATAAATCTTCTTCTAGAGAATTATACAGGCGATGCAATTTAAAATTTGGTGATTAAAAATTATCCCAACTTTTTGTTTGGTATCTTTGACATTAAGAACAAAAATCCAACCATCTTCTTGCATTGAGTAAGACATAAAAATTTGGCAATAATAATGGCGAATAAAAACACAAAAAACAGACTTTTACACTCTTTTCACGCCCATTACTTCCGCTCATAAAGGTGGCAGAGCCATGACATTTTCATTTTTGCCGTCAAAAGTCTTTACGCTTATTTAACAACCAATATCGGCGCTCCACGCTGCGGCCAGCTGAGCTGATAATTTACGAAGACTTACTGCAGCGTGCATGTGTGTGTATGGCTGAGTGTGCTTTCGCAAGAATACCACAAATATGTCGGCTGCCGTTAAATGAAAATGCAGGAAATGCCAAGAGTCAAAAGACGAGCATACCGCCACGTAAACACATTTGCACACACATACATATAAAGATGTGCTGCCGGAACAGAAAATACCAATAAACTTATACTCAAGTGGAAGCTGTGCGAAATGCCGAGACAGGAGTGAACGTGCCCCAAAAAAACACAGTTGTATGTGCAACAACAATGCGAAAATATAGTACATTGGTGGTAAATCCATTTCCGGTCAACGTGTCTACGTCGGGCGCATAGTGCAACAAATGCTACGAAAAAGAGTGAAAACTAAAGCAGCATGATTTTCGCAACTTAACTAGCTTGGTCCGGAAGTGCCGTTGTCTAGCTGACCTTTTGATAAATGTCCACTCTGCCCTGTCCTGTTATCTGCACAGACATGTTGATTTATCACAATAAAAAAACAAAAACAAATACAACAAGGCAACATTTGAAGTGCTGCTATTTGCTGTTTATACGTGAGTGTACTTAGAGCTGCTCGCTCTGCCACTGACAGCACTACACGTTCAGCCACTCAACTATGCAATTCTTCAACTAATTTTCTGTTGTGTTTGAGCGATTTCGGTTTGTTGAGTGCTTCAAGCATTTTTTTTTTTTTGGTATTGTTGATAACATAACATGCTTTGTGCGCTCGTTGAGGTGTCAAATGACAAATCAATGTCTGTATTTCACATCGAATGAGAGTTGTGACTTTAATTGTGTCATTAGTGGGACGAAATTACATGTATTATGTTTTTGAAGCCTTTTTTATGTATATGTTGCAAAGTAGCTCCTTTTTTGCCCTAAATGTGGTACATATTGTATATGAAGGTTGCCGCGAAGTTTGTAACATCTAGAAGGGAACGTTGGCTATGACCGTCTTTCTATATAAACGCAAGTTGGTCACTCAGTTTTGAGCTATCGCTCTGAAATTTCGCACACATGCTTTTCTCCCCAATAAACTGCATATTTGTAGATATTACTGTTATCGGACCACTATAGCATATAGCTGCCATACAAACTGGACGATAAAAATCAAGTTGTTGTATGGAAAACACTTTTATTTGACAAGATATCTTCATGAAATTTGGCATGGATTATTGGCAAAGTTAACGTTACAATCTTCGAAAGTAACATTCAGATCGAACAACTATGACGTATAACTGTCATACAAAGTGAACGACCAAAATCAAACTCTTGTATGAAAAACTTTTTTATTTGAACAGTTATCCTTACCAAACTTGGCATAAATTATTATACGAGAAAACTCTAAAATCTCTGAAATTTTTTTTTAGATTGAACCACTATAGCATATAGCTGCCATACAAATTGATCAATAAAAATTCAGTCCTTGTGTGAAAAACTTTTTTGTTAGACGATATATTTTTACAAAACTTAGCCTGGATTATTCTCTAAATCAAAGCTATAATCTCAGAATAACTTGTTCAGATCTGATCACTATAACATAAAGCTGCCATACAAACTGAATCGAGTTCCATACAGTTTTTTATTCAAAATCATCATCATTCACCTAAAAAATTCGGGCTCTTCTAATTAACCTAAAACCGTATATGTCTGTGATAAATCTTAACAATTTTACAGTGTATCTTATAGTAGTAAATATGTAAGAAACCGAGCCATACAAACCCTATTAACCATGCTTTTGCCAAATATGTGCATTGTTGGTATGGCATTAAAGTGGTTATATGAGAATGTTCATACAATAAGTGACAAACAATATTGTTGAAGTGCATGCAATTCCATAAAATATTAAGTTTCACAAAAATCACAAACACAGGTGTTGACGTATATAGGAAGTCAACTAGTCGCTAATACGCCGCAGGGAAAACGAGAAAGTGTCGCTATTTGCGCGCCAGAGGCAGCAACGTTTATAACCACAACAGGTTAAGGTTAAAGCAATAGCAAATAAAAAACCAAACAAGTTGAATAAGGCACACATACATTCATATGCATATACCACAGTGTTAGGTTGCGTATACGCCATGTCGCAATTGTATTGAACCATCTATCTGTATTGAATTATCTAGGTCACTCATACGCCGTGTCGTTTTGTGTGTGTACATTTCATTTGAATGCTTATTTCAGCACTTAATTCTCTTCAATTACGAATGCGAAATATCAATTTTAATTAAATGCGAGAGAAATGATATATTTCGGGGCACTTACCGAGTCACATGAGATGTCAATTCGACCCCACCGGACTGCACATCTGCATGCTGTTCAGCAGCGTATAATCGTCCAAGGACCATAAGCAAATTGTTTTATCGCGACTTGATGAAATCAACACATCGCAGGCATTGCTAACCTTCACACTCGTCACAGCAGCGCGATGATGTGTGATTTTGTGCAGCTACGAAAGAGAATAAATAAATATGAGTATTAATGGAAAATTATATAGTCATTTCAATTTTCTATAAATTTTTTGAGTTTTTATAATAAATAGCAATGCACGCTTATAACGAGAAATGCATTTAATAAAATTTAAATGTGTAGTTTTTTGCATTTACGCAGGCACATCTGTCAAAAGTCGCTTTTAAAAGTTTGCGCAGGCAGCTGACATATATTTAGCGCTGTCGGGCTGTAGAACGTCATAAATGTTCAAATAAAATTTATTACGTGCTAGCTTGGCAAGAGCTTGACAGGCATGCTTTTACTCAACTTATAAATATTCAAATTTTTATAAGACACATACGTTTATATTAGTAAATGTGACTTGGGCACATGCTGTATTTTGCAAGGAAGAAATTTTTTTGCTTTCAGGTGATACAAAATCAAGCATGGTAATTGCTTGGCTATATTTCGGTTTTTTAGAATTTTCGTGAAAAAATGTTGATGCCTTGATATTACTTAAAACTTTATTAGATCACTTCTAGAGAAATATATGTGAACTGTGTGGTATGCAGCTCAATTTTGTGCTCAATACTTGTATTCAAAACTTCATGCTAATCAACTTCAATGCCAAGATTCGCACTCAAATCTCAAAATATCAAATTTTTTGTATTTGAAAAGGGCCCTTTTTTATCTCGAAATATCGGTTGTGCTCTCAGCTTATATTGAAAGAAATTAATTGTCTCACATCAAAATTCTTGCTGGGAATATTCCCGCATGAATGTAAGTAGCAATATGTGCATGGCATATTATGCATACGACATGAGACGGATGTCCAAGCGGAAGGCCAACGTGCTGTGAACCATTATGTTTGATGGACAAACACTCTGCTCTTTCCCCATGTTGCAACATTGAATGAAAGGAGGTATTATTATATAATATAAATGGAAAGTGAATGTATTACAATTTAAGTAATTTTTAAAGAAATAAAGTGTGCAACTGTGACACATTTTTTAAATAAATTTATATTTTTTCAAATAGATTTTAGTTTTCTACTTATGATAAAGAAAATGAAAACATTTCAAATTCGTACTTAATAGTTTTCCCAAAGAAATTCGATAGCTGTACGATCAAATTTGACCAGGACTGACATAGAAAACAGTAAAAATTTATTGTCACCTTCAATATAAGCTCTCTTTGAGTCAATACAAGAATGCCAATGTAATAGCCCAAGTGTCTTTAGAGAATTTGGCATCTTTGGGTTTTGGCTCATTTTTGAAGCGCCATTCGTGAGATTGTTGAACAGTTTCGACTTTAGATTCATGAGTCCACATCTCGTTATCATTAAGGAAGCGCCTTATGAATGAAGGGACTTCAGCTATTTGTTAAGCATCTCTTTTTCGACCTCTACTCGAAGGATTCAGCCATTTTGGTATGAGCCTAGAAAGCACCAAAACACTTCTGCAACATTTTCAATGACTTCGGAGCCGCGATTCTTGCCATTTTGAATTCGCTGTTCAACTTATTTCCATATTAAAAATCGAAAACAATTTTTTTGGCGTCGTGAATAAATTTGCAAAATGTAGATTAATCTTAATGCGGACATGAAACTTAAAACGAATAAAAATTTAAATTTAGAAAAAACTTAACTTCGGGTACTTAGTAACTAATTTGATATAGTATAACACACATAACTTTATTATTACTTTTGCAATATTTGTGAAAATATCATTGTCAAATGTGAAAGTTGCAAAACTTATTATCGTTCATTATATCTTATATGCCGTGACATTTAAGCGTGTTAAAAAACGGAAAATTAAAGGAATCTTTATTTTGTTCGTATATATCAAAGAAGAAATGAATTAGCTAAAACGCAAAAATACAAAGGTCTCCAGTTTAAAAGCAACTTAATTACCGAGGGTTGATCCTCCAGTCCGGTCAAATTTGATATATTTATAACACGTAATTTATTATTATTATTCTTTTGCTAAATATTTATATATTCATATTTAAAACACAAATGTATAATGTTGAAATTACTTAAAAAGTTATCTAACCAAAGTACATTAGGGTGGTTAAAAAAAAATAATTTTTTTTTTGCTACCTGAGAAATTGATTAGAACCTCTAAAATGGGCTATCCAAGTTTAAGCTCTTAAATGTAACCCAGTGGGAATCTCTGCCAATATATATGTAACTTTTATATATTTTTTATTATTACTTAGACAAATTTGTATCTCGCTTCCAACTACTTAAAAACATATACTTGGAGAGCCTTTCTTAGAAAAGTCTATCAACAAATTTTTCAGAGTACGAAACAGAAAAAAAAAAAAAACATTCGCTCTTTGCAACCCTAAACACATGCAGTAACTTAAAATGGTTAAGGTATCGGTACATTTCGTAGCTATTTTCTTTATTGAACCGATTGCTTGGAAACTTTTGCAAGAACATTTTTAAACTTTTTCACTAGAGGATATTCTATGGTACTTAACCGCTCCACTTACCAATCTGCCGCTGTGTATATCTGAAATTGCAATCGTCGAGTCCTCACTGCCACTAATGGCCAACGTGTTATTGACGCCAGCTGCGACGCACGTCACAATGCCACCATGAGATCTGCGGAACAAAGAAAATAGTCGGAAAAAATATCAGAAATAAAGTAATGGCAAGTAATGAGTAGAAAAAGAGAAGTGTAATTGAATCGAAAAGCGACAACAACAAGCACTGCAAACACCAGACACACACGCAAGTCATACAATTAAATCTCAGCGTAATTGTATGGATACATTGTCGTACGCTATAATGTTCGGGTCAATTGGATTGAGCAGTGGCTTGCATGCACTTACTTAATATGGGTCTTCAGCACACGCGTCGTCACGTTCCACACAAGTACCGTGTTGTCCTCGGAGCCAGTCAGCAGGATATCGGATTGTTGTGCGACTAGCAGGCACGTGACTGCCGCGGTGTGACCTATAACGGCGAAGAAAATGCGATATGAAAAGTAATGAAGCCGAGAAAAAACAGTTACAAGTAAACAAATCAATGCCAGTGGCAATTAAATGATAATAGTCATAGTGATTTGGTGAAATAAATGAGTAAAGCGAAGCAAACAAGTGCCTGCACACGAGTGGCGTGTCATTAAGTGCATCAAAATGTTGCAAATACACACACACACGCGCTACCGTAGCAAGCACCCGCGGATTGAGAAGAAATTACTTGCAATTAAACACCGTTACTTGCGCTCACCTTTAAAAATGTGCTCCAACGAGTTGCTCATTATGTGCCACAGTTGTACGTCGCCCGATTTGGTTGCCAATATGAGATGTTGTTTGGTGGGCGAGACGCAGACGTCACGCACCTGTCCGGTGCCGGTCACCGTCATCACGCGTATCTGCGAGGGCAAAGTGGCCGGCAGCCAGCCGGTGAGTGGCACCAGCAGTGGCACGGTGTAGCCGTCACACCAGGCGGTCGCCGAGCGTACCGTTATGCTCAGCAGGGAGTTGTCGTTCTCGTCATGCTCGCTGATTGGCCGCAGCCAGGAGATGAGCTGTCGCAGCAATGACGAAATAAAGAGGATACCATTTTAATAATGCATTTCGTATGGCTGTGTGTGTGCCACATATTACACATGTGTGTAGCAGGATTTTATTGTATTTCTTTATTTTGAGAAACTTTACCTGTGAGCCAAGCTGCATTGGATCACGTGTGAGCACGTCGCTCGACTTGCGTATTGTATAATAGATGAGTTCGATATCGCGATCCAGCAGATAGCAGCGCACATGCTCGATGAGGCAACGCAGATAGCTGATGGAGACGGTTTGAACCTGTAATGGAGACATTGAGTATATGTTAAGCACTTGTTTGTATGTAATTATGTTCTGTAATGTCAGTAAAATAAAGCGATATTCGATAGGAGAAGACTTAACATATAAAATGGAACTTTGCTCTAGTGTGGTGTTAAGATCTAGGAACATAGATACCACTCAGTAATTTGAATTGTAATATTGGGTTCGAAATACCTAATGTAAATGTGCAGACACTTCAGAAAAGCATTTGTCCTTGAGTATAGGCTTTCGTTTTGATGCCTGTTTTTTTTATATTATTTTCGATTTACCATTAAGTTTTGATTTATGAAGCGACTTACGTTTCCTTATTCTTTTTATTCCTCTAACTTACTCTGTGAAAGCACTGCAATCTGATCAAATTTTAACCGGACTGGTCTATACCAACTGATTCGTCTGGCGATTTTTACCATGAAATTTAAGTTAAACAACTAGTTTGCTTTATAATGGATCATAGAAGTGTTTCATGGAGTCTATCCTATCATAAATATAAATGCATGAGTAGCTCAAGCATTCTGTGAAGCTTATGAAGTCATCAAAAATTAGACAGGTGGGCATCGTCCTACCAGCTCTAATAATGACAATGAGATCGCAAAAGTTAAAGAAACAGCGCTAGAAAGCCCTTTTGGGCACAGAGTGTGAGTAGATGAGTTCAACATCTTTTTTGGAATGACTCAATAATTCTTGGTACATGTCTCGGATATGAAGTGTGTCCATGCTAAACTCGCACCAAAATACCTGAATCTTATACAAAAATGACAACGCGTGGAGGTCGAAAAAGTGAAGTTCGACAACGTAGCTAGGGGCTCTAGGGAATTATTATTACTGATTACGTAAGTTTATGAAAATAACAAGTGTATAGAAGATTTGATTAAAATTAGGATATTTGTATCAGTTCGAAAAAGACCCATTTTGAGGGCGTTAATATGGATTTATAATTAAAATACGTGAAAATATAGATTTCTTGTTGCTAATCCGTGTGAAATTTCATTAGATGATATTTCGGATGGATTGCCTTTTTTTCTCGGCTTTTTCATATCATTCGTACCGATAAAAACTATTTTCCTAAGCAAATTCCTTTACAGAGATGCATAAATAACAGAAGCAGAGGCAGACCAAAATACAAATGGATTGATGGTGTAGACCAAGACACTGAAGCGTACTCAAGGCTGACGAACTCAAGCAAGGAACAGAAATAACTGGGTAATGAAATTACAGCTAGCGAATACTTTAACCGGTTTGTGAAGAAGCGGTAATGATGCTGTTGGGAAAAACTTACAGAATAATAGTTTCTCTCTTTCCATGCTTTGGATTGGGATATTTTTATTTCGTAATTTAGTAGATTGTTCTCTATTTGGGCTGATTCCGGAAACTATTGGATTAAAATAATTGATTGCTTCGAGAAAACTCTCTAAAACACATGACAGATTTATAAGTTACTCGACAGTTGATGTATCGAATTGTAGATAGTGAACTGGGTGCTCCGAACTGATTTGTTTGCTTCAGGTTTCGAAACTTTCCTTCTCTTCTATAAAACTACAGAATAGTTGTACGAAATTTACTTTCTAGTATCGTTTCCAAATCAATTGAGTTCATTTTCAAAATCTTGACTAGATTTGACTCGAAATATTAATATTTTTGTCAACTAATTTGCGTAGCTTATTTTTTAAGATAACTTTGGAAATGCACAAAAGTCAAAAGAAGGTTTAAGTAATCATAATCGCTATACGGAGAAGTGGAGGACAAGTAAATACTCTGAAACCTATATATCACTCTTAGTACCAGATTTTGGATTTGAATAATAGTCTGAATTTTTTTTCATCACAACAACAATTTCAAATTCAATTTAGAGACCTTTTCAGTTTAATTCAAATATACATTCAATTTAGAGCAATTACTGCAATTAACAATTAAGTGGCAACATTGTTCAGCTGACAAGGGCAGTAAAATCGCAATTTACATCAGCAAACAATTACTAAGCAAACTAAGTGAAAATCCAAGAATATAATTTAAACAGCGCTAAAAGATTGAATTAGACACATTTTACACATAACAAAGCCATTCTAGCAACTTTCCGCCTACAGCAGCAGCAGCAACACACACACAAACACAAACGCAAACCTTATCCTTTCTCTTAAACAATCTTGAGCTGTTCTACGGACAATAACGCAGGCAACTTGAGCCGCTGAGCAAGCGAAGCAATCTCGAAATTTTTGCCGCTGCAAGCAAAAGCAAAATGCTCGTATTGTTTTCCTAAGAAATCGACGAAGTTGAGCAAGTGAGAAAGCAGTGGCGCACATAAAAACGAAATTGTTGTAACTGAAAACTAAAAAGTAATAGCAGAAATTGCAACTCGAATGACACTGTTTTGTTGAGTATACGCTTTTGTTAGCTTAATTTCCGTGCTGCAATTTAGGTTGCACAAACAGCGGCTGAAGGGCAAGCGTCGTCGTCGTTGTGCAGCAGACTAAGTAAATGCAACACGAACGGCAGTTGCTTCAAACAGCGTGCTACAAAAGCAATGCCAGCAAGCAGGAAGCCGGCGTAGTGCAGCAGCAAAGCAAAGTTAGAATAATAGTAGACGGCGACGGGACGACAGGCCGTATGATGAATGTGGGTCGTGTAGGCGGCGACGTGTAAGCGCAGAGACATGCTTATTCTGCAAGCTGCGTCCGAACGGCTGGCAGGCATTTCAATTGGCGCGCTAAAACGCGTGTAGAAGAAACCCTAGATACGACCTTAGGGCTTGCATTTCGCTAAATTAAATATGGCGCGGCGAACGAGCGCTGATATGCCTCGCAGCTGCGCGATGTAGAAATGTTGCTTATTTGCAGTCTGCGCCCGACTTGCTGGCAATAGTTTTAATTAAAAATGCAAAGTTTGCATACGTAATTAAATAAAGGTTTCGTTTCTTTGTAGTAAATGTGCAATGTAAGTGGGGTAAATGGAAAATTGGCCAAGTTGCGCATTTAAAGGGTAATTGCAATTTTTTTTCTAATTTTATATGCCAATGCAAATGAGTACTTTCTAGCTTTAAACATAAAAGTTTCTAACAAAACTACATATTTTGTAAAATTGAGTTTTCAAAATAGCGTTTTCATGCATTTTTTTTTTGATTTCAAGAGACTAAGTCTAAAAATAAATTCTATGCCGTAGCAAGCTTTAAAAAAAATTTATACCTTCAAATAAAATACGTATTATTGGTAATACAAAACTCTGTAATATTTGATTCACCACTGTGAAGGCTCTTTTTACTTAAGGACTCACTTAACTCGGAGATTGAGCCTAAAAGAGCTGCCATAAAAGATGCCAACAAATTTAATTATTCGTTAATAAATCACCAGCATAAGCTGCCTTTGAAAACATGCTATTTGAGTGTTATATAAGTATTACCATGTTTACATTAAATCATCTGGTAAACTGTCCTTTCACCTCAAGGTTAAGTATCATTAGCTGCATTAATTATTACCTCCACATAAACCACATAGAACCTCAAGGTTTGGTTGGACCTTTGAGTCTAAGATCCTGCGTTTCATTTTATTGAATTTTACTAAGAAAATCTAAAAAAGTATAATGCACTCTTCACCCAACTTTTCCCTAATCTGATGTGTATATCCAAAGAGTTTCCGAAAATGTTATGAAACTCAAAAAAGATCCATTCCGTAGAAGTTGTATCTAAACAGCGCAAATGGGGCAATAAACAATCATTTCAAAATAAATAGCTATCAAATTATGCATCACATAATACTCCACTGTTCCTGCTTTACTTATTTCATACAATTACCACCTGATCAAAATTGACCCGGACTGAGAAAAACTTTTACATAAATTGTGAAAATATTTATTAATGCCTTGAAAATATGTTCATTTGAGCCAATAACCTTATAAACCTCGTCTAAGCTGATCTTCCGTTTATTCAGCGAACTTAAGTTTTAGTTAAGTTTTTTCGGTTTCGGCTAGTTTTTGCTAGATTATTAGGCAGTTTCGATGTCATAGTCATAGACCCACCTCTTGTCCCTAGTAATGATGCGTTTAATGAGATCTTCAGCTATGTCGTTAAACATATCTTTTAAGACCTCTACTGGACGTTTTTGAAATTCATTCAGGTCTTTGTTACAAGTGCATATGGTAATTTACATGTTTCATACCAAAAACTTTAACGAAAATGTGTTGATTCGATCTATAATAGACTTAGAGATATGCTGTATGTAATCTCTCTGCTGCCAATGTAATGATTTTCAAGTTCTGTTCCATTATCAGAGGATGGATAACTCACATGGGTTGAGTTTTCGGTAACTTCACAACCTTATTTCATAGTGGTGATCCTAATCCCAGAAATTTCAACCATAGTAAAGACCGCCAGACAAATTCTTCGTGTCTTAAATACACCTGTGAAACCCTCACTGGTTCACTTATAGAGGTCAAACTCCAAATGAAGATAAAGAACGTCCTACCAATCTAAGATAATATTTTTTTTATCGAAATATATCAATCCGGGTAAAATTTGATCAGTATACCGACAGTAATGCAAAAAGAAGTTCCATTCGATCATAAGGAAGGTTCTACGAATCTAAGAAAATATTTTTTTATCGCAATAAGCCAGTTCGGGTCAAATTTGATCAGATATTATACCGACAATAATGCAACAAGAAGTGCCATTCAAACATTAGGAAGGTCGTAAAATATTTTTTATCGAAAAGAAACAGTCCGGGTCAAATTCGATCAGATAGTATTCCGACAATAATGAAAAAAGAAGTTTCATACGTAAATAAAGGAGGTCGTACCAATTTAAGGAAATATTTTTTTTTAATAAAAATGAAAAAAGAAAATCTAAAGAAAATATTTTTTTTATCGAGATAGACCAGTTCGGGTCAAATTTGATCAGATAGTATTCCAGCAGTAATGCAAAAAGAAGTTTCATACGTCAATAAAGGAGGTCGTACCAATCTAAGAAAATATTTTTTTTTTAATAAAAATGGAAAAAGAAAATCTAAAGAAAATATTTTTTTTATCGAGATAGACCAGTTCGGGTCAAATTTGATCAGATAGTATTCCAACAGTAAATAAAGAAGGTCGTACCAATCTAAGAAAATATTTTTTTATCCAATTAAAAAGTCCGGGTCAAATTTGATCAAATGTTATTCGGTTAGTAATGCAAAAGAAAATCCATTCATATGCTGAACAATAAATTTCTTTATGAAATCTAATTAATATTTGTATGTGTAAACGTATTTGGACTTACCGCTGCCAGAAGAAAGTCAAAATTACAAACAGCAATTTGCTTAAATTTCGCAATATCATCGGAGCGCATCAAATGATGCCAACTCTCCTCCACATGACGCATGCTATACGAGACATCGGCGGCGATGGGATTATAAAAGGTGGATGTGTCATCATTGTGATGTGATGATGATTTGCGTTCGGATGCCGATATGCTCTCCTTCTCCTTTTGACTGATAACTGCAATGCAGGAAAGGAAAACATGGTATTGAGCGCATATATAAATATATATGTATATACATAAGTACATATGTATATACTATATGCACGTGTGCAAAGTAAATTTAGAAATTGAAAAATAACAAATAATATTTCACATTTTCATATTTGTTATAGACAATGCATTTACATTTCAGCTTTGTCATAAATAATTTGCTTAACTGGGAAATAAAAGCTGTGGCACACCATGGCGTATAAGTAATCACACGCCTGCATTCGTAATGTAAGTAAAATAACTGTATTTTCAATTCACCTGAGTGTTTGTCACTTTCACCTGAGGCATTCTCACTAGTGCTGGCGTCGTTCTCCTCACTCTCCTGCTGAAAGAATATATTGGCAATGGCTATGTGCATGGCACGTGTGCTCAGGGCGTCCATATAGCGCTTTCTCGAGAGCTCGGCACAGTAGCTGTGGCGCCACTGCAGCAGCACTTTGCCAGACATTATTTTATCGCGCAGTAGGAATTCTGAAATGGCAGCCAGGAATGTGGTTTGATTTAGCGAAAGGTAGATTTAGATGAAGAGTATATTATATAATGGATATGAGAGTCCGGCGATGAAGTTTTAACAAAAATTCTCCTTTTCTAGTTTAAAGCATACTACTTACTCATATCATTGTGGATCTGCTTGAATGTGGAGAAGTTGAAATTGCCGCGCTCTGTGTCCACAAACATTTCTGGATCCTCAGTGGGCATCAGCAGCTCCAACAACTCCGTTTCCGATAGGCCAAACTCCGAGCATGTGATATAGCCAGCCAAGCGTGCCACACATCTTTTGCCATAACACGCCTCCAAACGATCGAATTCGTGCGCCACGAAATCCGTAAATGAAATATCCGGCAAACCGGCGGCAAGTGCCAGGGGCTTGTGCAATTCCGTGCGATTTTCCTCTGTTGACAAATCGAAAAGAAACTCTGCAGACTTGAAGCGATCACGTTGTATGGGTGTGAAGCGCAACTGTTCGATGGGCGTGGTTGTCGAGCAAATAAGTTGCACATTCCACGGCAAAGATGTCGGTAGCCAAGATAACGCCGCAACTACATCACAATCGAGTGGATTCAGTAAATGCAAGTCATCGATGAATATGAAAAATATATCATTATTCATATCCTCGATGCGGCGCAACAGATTCTGGAACCAACTGTTGATATACACCGGATCGAAGGAGGCGTCCTTGGGCAGATAACCCTCGGGTATATCGTAAATAATGGAGATTTGTTGGCAAATTACGCGCAATAATTCGAGATTGTAGGCGGAACGTGGTGAGGCGGCGGCGAAACGCATAACGCGATAAACGCGCGTTGAGTTGAACCAATCGCGGCACTGGTGGTACAAGTTGACCATGAGCGCGCTCTTGCCGCTGCCGTGTGGCCCGTAGATGAAGTAGGGCGCATGGCGACTGCCATTGCGGAAATTGGCCAGTAGATTTTGACGCAGGCGACCGGGCACGCGACTCGAAGCAAGTGCGCCGGCATCGTGATGCTCGCGGAGGATGCGTAAGTGTGTGGCATGTTCGTGGAAAATTTCCTAAAAAGATAGCGAGAGAGACGGGGAGCGCGTGAAATACTGATTACTTATTTTTTTGATTGAAAATTTTGAAGCGCTTATGGCTATAAGCACTAAACTTTTTTTACATAACTTTCATTAACACCTTTTGCCTACAAAACGCTGCTGGGAAGTCACTACTTGCTTCCCCCATACACATAAAATTCGAAGAATTTCCTTCAGTACGTTTTCTTCAACACCTCACCTGGCGTTCTTTTTATGGTTAATGAATAACGAATATGAAAAGAAAATGAATTTTGCACATCTGAATACCCTCGAGGCTATTGGCACACTTTGCCTTCGCTTACTTCCGCAAATTGAACAATCAGGCAACGAGTTGGAAACGAGCTGCCCACATGACTCAAAGCTATATGTACCTACCCACTATCCTTCTCCTCACTTTGAGTCTGTGCAGCAAGGAAATGGCTCATGAATGCAAGGAAAGAAGGAAATTGAAAATATTGAAAGTATGGCATTGCGTGGCCAGGCAAAGTTGGGCAACCTGACGTCGTCGTGTCCGTGCCAAGGTGTGTGTGGTGTGCACGAGACAAGGTTAAATGCCTTTAAAAAGCTACTTCTTTAAGTAGTACATGTAAATTTAAGCTGAGTTTGATTAAAGGTGTCATGTTAACTTTAAGGGAATGGTTTCGAAGCGGCACATGAAAATTGACTAAATTAAATTGTAATTGCAAAGTCGACTTCATATTTTAACAAGACTTTTTAAGAGTGTTATGTTAAAGATTTGACTACAATAGTTGATTGGTTTTTTCGATTTGCTTTGCTCTAATACTCTAATACTAAAATACAGGACATCTAACATTCTGTTCTAGCAAACATCACACCACAGTGGATTCAAATCAGTATTTATGATTTAATAGATGTACATGATTACCTATCTAAAGATCCAGATTAGAACTCATCGGACTACAAGTTGTAGTTAGAGTTCTTGAACATATAGTAAATGTAGTTAGTCCCAAAAAATATTGATCTCTGTTCGACCAGCTTCAATATCAAAAGAATACCAAATAAAACTGACTACTAGCAGCTGGTAATCCAAGTTGAGGTACTGTTTTATAACCGCTTTTTTGGCAAATTACGTGTGATTTGCCTCAATCTATTATATTATTTTTGTTCAGAATTGTTTGGCATTTCATCATTGAAAAACTAATGCCTGAACAACGTTAACAAATCGTTCAACTTTATTACGAAAATTCACGTTCTGAAAATAATGTGTTTCGTGTGCTTCGCTCAACTGTCAAAATGACTGAAGTGAGCGTTTATTCGAAACATTATTGGATAATATTCGACCAAATAGACCACATCAATCACGCAGTGAAGAAAATATAGCAGCCTTAGCTGAGTGTGTACATGAAGACGTGGAGAGGCGATTCGGCACCGTTAGCAGAAACTTGGATTGGAACGATTTGGCGCACTTTACATCGAGACCTTAAAATGAAAGCGTGCAAAATGTAGCTCGTTCAAAAACTGAAGCCGTTCGACTTTCCTAGCGATATCGTTTCGTTTTCGAGCCATATTTTGTTCAGCGATGAGGCCCATTTCTGACTCAATGGGTATGTAAACAAGCAAAATTGACGCATTTGGGATAAATAGCAATCTGAAGAGATTCAAGATCTGTCTTTTAAAACCAAATGGACGGTTTGATGTGGTTTGTGGGCCGGTGGAACGTAACTGTTAATGGCGACCTATATCGCAATCGGTCAAGCAGATAATTTTACATTTTAGGCCTGTCGATCGGCCACCAAGATCGTGTTACACTGTTAGACTTTTTGCTGTCGCGATATGTAAAGTTTAAAGTTTTAGCGGACAATTTCGCTTCGATTCAAGCCTTGGAGTAAAACATCACGAATGTCATTCACGTGTTACCTGTCAAAATGCTTCAACGAGTCATCAAAAATTGGACACAATGGATCTGAGACGTAGCCATGACCAACATTTGAGAAAGTTAATCGGCTAAAAATAAGTTCCACATTAAAATTTTTTCTCTGTTTTTTCTTTGAAAAAGTAGGGAATCTCGAAATGAATCATTCTTTGGTATTCATATCGTATGTACCATAGATGTAAAGGTAAAAATATTGGAATCAATAGACTTATGATGTTGGTATATAAGAAAGTAAAGAGGTGACTGTGCCGATAATCAAATAAGATCTTTACGAAGTTGGCATAGGCTACCATTGATAATGTTCCTACTTACATATATATATTACATAGGCTAAACTTCTACAGTTAGTATAAATCTATTTGTGAGGATCCTAAAGTTTATGTTCACTTAATGAAGATTTAAAGCAGGGTGCTTTAATCTGTTCAAATTTATCACGCTTTGAGCCAGAATTGGAATTTTGAATAGAAAGAGAAATCGTTTGGACTAAGATTTAGATTACAGATAGACAAATAACTAACTACAGCGAATATTTCTTCTTATCCTGAAGGCATACTAATATTTGTGAGTACCACCATTATTTGGCTAAGAGTTCAAACATGTTCTGTTCCTTCAATGATGAAATTCGCCATTGCTAATACAAACGCAATCTTTCTACCAAAGCAAAGGTGTTTTCTGAGATAAGTGCATGTGAATGGTGAACAATATTTACTATAACCTTATTGTTTATGGTGTGATATCATCTGATCAAATTTGACACGGATTGATCCATGAAAAAAATTTAATTTTCTTTTCCAAGATTGAACCATTTTTAATGTTAGTGGGAAGTGTGATCTCTAGACATATATAAATTAGTGTGTTCGACAGTTTTTCGTTTATGACGCGAGATGAGGTTTGTTTGGCGATTTTTACCAGGAAAAAACTGAATTAAAAAGGGGTTTGCTTGAAATATTGTGTTTCCAATGGAATCATGGCTGCGGAATCGTTGAAAATGTTGCAAAAGTATTTCGGAAAGTCTAGTCGTCAGGAAGTCGTGAAGTCATGGCTAACTTGCGAGTCGACCATCCACCACGCTTAACGATGATAACATTGAAAAAAGTAAACAGTACTTGAAAGTCAAATCACCTATAAATTACTGACATAATCCATGTAACGTTATGAGAAAATTGGAGAAGTATTTATAGAGTGATAGTCAAATAAAGCCGAAAAGACTCGAATTAAATGAGTTCTGAAAACCATAAAAACAGTGAATTATCCCATGCAGCAGGCAAAAGAAGGTGTAATCAAGAGGCGATATCCAGAATTTATCGCCATGAACACGAAGTGATTTCCATCGAAAGAATAAAACAATTGGTGCTCACAACAAAAACTCCAACAACAACAATCATTGTGAAATGAGTTGAGATACCTCAAATCACCAATAAAATTTCGTTTATCATCTATTTAATTGGCGTTTTGCTTATAAAAGGCAAACACTTAACCGAAACTTTGCTGGCGTAAAGCTGTGAAAGCTATGCGTCCATGAGCTTTCGAGAATTTGCATTCGCATAAAAAGGCCATTAGCGGGGAAATGCTTATAAAAGTTGACAGCCACGCCAAAACCCTTAAAATGATAGCGATACTAAAACTGCACCGTTACTGCTGGCGCTTACGCCCACCTAACAGTGCTTGGCTACCGCTAAAAAGTGTGCAGGCATGCCAATTTGAGGGCTTTAGTTTGATGTTTGCACTAAACGAGTGGGTCTTCTAAGCACTTTTTAAGCATGCACAAACACTCACACATATACATACAAAACTGCTTGCCACATAAGCAGGTTAACTGTGCGAAGGTGCAAAAGATACTTTTATTTACTGCGCTGTCCTTGGCGGAAATGAGCGCGGCGAACGCCAGCGTTTCGGGATTGAAGGGCCATTTCTGTGCAAATTTATGTGAACAAATAAATTTTTATTTTTAGCTATGCTGCGCGTTGTCCTTCAGCCAGCGTGGCGGCAACACAAAATGAGGCATAAACATGTTTTTGCATAATGCGTTGCAGCGCGTAGTGAAGCGCGCACTTTCAATGTTGCAGCGGCAACATCAAAGGCAGGCGTGGGCAAATCGCTTGAAATGCAACTTGTGCTCGGGTATTCGGGCGTAAAATTACGAAAGGCTAAAGCAAAGAAAGAAGAAGAATGTGAAAATAGTTGTAAAGTGAAAAACGCTCAATTTCCATGCATTTTTAAGTGCATTTCTAAGTAATGAATATGTTAAAGCAGGTGACGTTTACCGCTTAGCCCTGACAGCAATGACAGACGTCAAAGTTGTAAAAGTAAAGTAAATAAAAAGCGAAAGTAAGTAAAACGGTAATGTATTGCATTTGTATGTGTGTATATGTAGTTTGTTTGTCTAACTCTCTCTCTGCGCTCGTTTGTGTTGTTTTTTTGTTGACTAAGTGTAACATTAAAAATGCATTCTTTCTACAACAAAAGCGCCGTCAACCATGTGAAGCGCTGCTTGACTCATAAAAAGGTGGAACAAGTGTGAAAATTTGTTGTACTTGTGTAGTTAAAATGCGGTTAAAAAGTTGCGACATTTACGAGTAGTCACTACTCATGTAGGCTTGTGGGTATGTTTGTCGCACTGGCAGGGGTAGTGAAATTAAGGTGAAAAGCAGAGTAAGATGTGAAAGTAATTAAATAAAATGGGGTCTAACTGCCGCAAACCAATTATAGAAAGCATAATAGTAACATATTGTGGCATTGTCTTGGACAATAATGCATGAATTCACACATTTTGAAGTTATCTTGTCAAATAAAGAGTTGTTCCATACAGAGACTTGATTTTGATTGTTCAGTTTGTATGACAGCTATTTAATATAGTAGTTTGATCTAAAAAATTCGTACAGAGATTTAATTCGTTGCTTTAAAAATTAAACTATACTAAATTTGATGACGTTAGCTTGTCAAATGAAAAAGTTTTCCATACAAGGACTTGACTTTTTTGGGTTAGTTTGTATGGTAGCTATTTGCTACAGTAGTTCGATCTAAACCATATCTTTGGAGAATATATCTTTGCTTTGAAGAAAAATCTGTGCCAAATTTCGTGAAGATATCTTGTCAAATAAAAAAGTTTCTCGTACAGGGACTTGATTTTGATGGCTCAATTCATATGACAGCTATAAGCTATAGTGGTCCAATAACGGCAGTTCCAACAAATCAGCAGTTTCTTTTCGTGCAAGAAACATGTGTAAAATTTCGGATCGATATCTCAAAAACTGAGGACATTTTACTTCGTATTTCTGCTTGAAATGTCAAGTAAAAGTTTGGCATATGTAGACCACAGCAATCTTGAAAGTTTGTGTTAATTATAAACATCATTGCTTGTTTAGATCTAAAAATTAAATTTTTCCCTACAATAAGGCTCACTAAGCGATACATATTACCGAAGACACACACCTAATATCATAAATTTGTTCTCGCTGTTGATCGGTTGGTTTAATAATATTCTTGTGCTCTGAATATGAAATAATGAAATAAGCTATGCTAATTTGTAATAGTAAGTACCATTTTACGTATATGAAATATCTTTCAAGAGGTTGTTTAGCTCTATAAAGTAAATTGTTGCCTACAATTAGGCTCACTCCACATATTAGCGAAGACACACACCTAATATGATATATTTGATATTGCTGTTGATTAGTTGCTTTTATGCTTTGAGTATAAAATAAGTTATGCCTGTTTGTAACAGTAACTTCCATTTCACGTATTTCAATTAACTTTCAAGAGCTTTTTGATAATGATTTTGTATGAGAAGCTAACTTTAGAAAGTTTAATCAGCAACTGAAAACACGAAAACCTTCCAGTAGACATAAATTTCAATTTAGTTCAATCATTTAAATCTTTTGTGGCATAGTTAATTAATGCACAAAATTAAATGTACATACTTATCTTCATTATTACCACTTAACTTCATTTAATGCAAATCAGCTATACAATTTTCAATGTCCTGCAAGACGACAAGTTCCTTTACACAAGAATTGAGCAACACTTGTTTGTCTTTCCAATGAAACAGAGTTCACAAGTGCATACAAGTACAATATACATATGTTAGCAGTTAAATAAATATTTACAAAATTTAAATGCAAGTGCATTTGCTCTTTCATATTGTATTTTGCTACAGTAAACAACTTGGTGTTGTGCACACAATCATTTGAGTGTTGATCGCATCAATGTGTTTATTTAAATTAGCTGCGTGTAGTTTTGTTAATTAAAATAATGGAAATACTCTTGTGGCATTGTGCACTTTATGCAAATAAACTCGCTTGTTTGTATGTCAATGCGAATTCATATGAAAATCTGTTTATTTGTATGCTGTATGGTTGGTTTGTTGGGGCGTATGAGTGACATTTTATATGGTTGACATTGAAGTCGTGTCTCGAGAGATTGAGTACAGCTAACAGATAAATAAAGCTGCCAAATAGTAAGCACAAATATGCTGAGTCTATTCTATTTCATATATAATATTCAGTTAACGGAGTTCAGGGGCGAGGAATCAAAGATTGAGGCGTACACTTAGCATGAAGTTACATGAAGAAATTTTTGGGAATTAAAAAAAATTAATTTGGAGAGATTTTTTTATTTATTATGGAAAGGTTTTCTAAATTTTGATTTTTTATTAAAAAAAAATATCAAAATTGTCAACCGTGTATGAAATTTGTTAATTTAATTAATTTTTTGAAAATTTAGCATTAGTATTTTGGTGACTATTTGAACAGAAAGGGTTCATGTATTAACTGCTGCCAGGTTTGTGTCCCCACTATAGTCAAAAAGTAAATATGTATGTATATATGTAGATGTCTTTCTCGATTTATTACTGAGTTACGAAACATAATATTGTCTAAGAAGGTTTTTTTCTTGCATCATCTGACGACAGCGAAGATCGAAAACGAAAATGTTTATCAAATGTTCGAAAACTCTCCAACACAGTGTCCAAAATGTATGAAAAAACCATAAAGGAAAAGCTCACAAACTCAACATCAGTGGTGTTTAATTTAAAACCGGTGCTTTGCAGTGTGGTCAACCAAATTTAAATTATAATTTTACAAAATAAACTCATTTACGTCGTTGATTTGTTTGTCCTTAATTAATTTCTCATTAAATTTTAATTCATAAACAAATTTGTGCATACTTTGTGTATGTGTATGTGTGTGTGTGTGTGCACGTGTGTGCTCTCTTCCGAATATTGCGTTAAAATGCCTGAAACACTTTGCGGCGAATCCTTTTGGCTGCTCGTTAGCAGCTGTTAAGAAATTATCCTTTTTGTGGCCGTGCTTCGGTGCTTTTGTAGCAGCTGCGCGGTGTCGGCTTTGGCTGTCTGCGTTTTTATTTTCCGTCGTGAATTTCTTGATTTTTGCGCTTAAGTTTTTGGTGGAAGCTCCTAACTGTTGGCGCAGCTGCGGCACTCACAATGCCCATATATCATTCATAGCTTAATACCACAACTAACAAAAACAAATTTGCTATCATTAAATTATTTATTTGCGTGAATTCTCAGCGAAGTTTGTTGGTGTGACTTATTATAGTTATTTAGGAGAAGCAAACCCTTTAGGCAAGTTGAAAGTTTGTCGGTAAGTCATTCAAATGATGAATATGAGCCTCAGCTTCTCCACTAGTTTACTATTATAATAAAATTTATAAATCGTTTTTTTAATGACTGTTATGAACTGTTAATTTAGGAATTTGTATGTAAGAAATGTTCTCAAGAGATATTCGAGCTTTGAATTAAAATTTTTATTCAATGCTATTTTCAGTTCTGTCGATCCGAGAACTCATAACTTAAAATATAGTTCTGAGAATCTAAGAAAAATCTGAGTCCTACTGTACACCTTAGCTATCTTCACTACTTAGTAGTCATTGCTGACCCGATCTTACTTTAGTGTCTCTTTGAAAACACAAAAAACTAAATATTTACTAGAAGTATAAAAGTAACGAAAGCGCGTTTTATTCAACAATGAAGAATATTAAGCGGCTTGATGGTTTCAAGTATACTTAATTTCAACTTCTTCGGACTACCAAAAGTAGATTATGGTTTTAAGGCTATTAAGGCGATATAAATCAGCACATTTCGTTCTCAAAAGATTTGAAATTAATGCATACACAAATCTCCGGCAAATTTAAGTACGAGCTCAAAGATATCATTTCTCTGACATAACCCTGAACGGGGTATATTTAGTCTGAAACCAATTTCCGACGGTTTTCAAGCATAAATCGACCGTTACCGCTACAATTCAAGTTCGATATTCGTTCGAAGTTCATCAATTGTCTCAGGCTTGTTGGCATAAACCATGGACTTGATGTAGTCCCACATGAAATAGTCTAATGGTGTCAAATAGCACGACCGAGGCGGTAAATTGACTAGACCATTTCGTGAGATATCACGTTCACCAAACTTTGCTTTCAATAAATCGATGGTGACTTTCGCAGTGTAGTTTGTGGCGCCGTCCTGTTGGAATCACATATTGTTCAAGTCCATATCATTCCACTACATTTGCCTGATCAATAGCGCATATTTTGGTTATTGACGAAGCCATTCAGTCAGAAATGAGCCTCACTGCTGAAGATGTTTTTTCAATGAAAATCCGGATCATTTTTAAGTTGTTGCTCAGCCGATTCACAAACATACGTCGATTCTGTTGGTGAAATAGTTTCAGTTCTTGCGTCAATTTTATCTTGTAAGGATGTAGGCCAAGATCCTTTCACAAAATTCGCCACAATGGCATGACAGAGATCTCAAAGCTTGAGAACGACGTGTGGGAAACTGATTTTTGTCTTCCTCAATTGATGCGCTAGCGGCAGCAATATTCTCGACACTACGGGCACTTCTTTGTCTCACTGGGACGAGAACACAGTACTGAACCTGTGGATTCGAATTTTTCCTCTAGATGCTCAATTGTTGATCTGACAGCACGATTATGACGACCATAAATTAGACGTAGCGCTCTTGAAGTTGAGGGCACGGACTCGGAATTTCGGGAGTAAATTTTAATAATTTCGACTCGTTGTTGGATCGTATGTATTTCCAGGATGAAGTGGCATACCTTAATTTGCTGTTGAGTTGAGTCCATTTGGGCCTGCCTGTCTGCCTAACCGTGGTTTTCCCCTGAAGGAGTTGCTAATTTGTCGCAACCGCCAATATGGTACCACTATTGTATAGAGCTATCATACAAATTGTTCGATAAAAATCAAGTCTTCGTAAGAAAATTTTTTTATTTGATAAAGATCTGCACGAAATTTGGCACAATTATTGTCCACGAAAACGCTACCACCTCCGGGCATATTGTTCAAATATGACTACTATAACTTACAACTGCCATATAAACTGTCTGATCAAAATCAATATAAAGATATTTTTATTCACTTTTGTGTTGTAAGAAATGACCTGTGAAGGGTATTACAGACACGGTTGAGCCAAAGTTGATTTTTTTTCTGGTTTCAAAAAACATATAGAAACACCTCACAAATAGTAGAGTCAGTTGTATCGAACGAAGGTGTAAGAAGAAATCCTTTAGGGCCGCCCATACATAATAATTTCTGAGCCGCAAATAACAAAGCCGAGTCATCTATGCGCACATGCACACATATGCATAAGCCTTGAATAATTGCCGCAACTAATTTCGGGCTTGTCATGCGGGCACAATTTATTGCTTGCCACATGTGTGGCAATAAGCCACATTGACAGAATAAATATGGCGAATTTCGTGTAATAATTACGCAGGCTGGCGTGACTGCTTGCACGTCGAAGAGGCAATTTCATGCGGCTTACAATAAAGTATCATTAATTAAACGCCTTCCGTTCCGCTCACACACCATAACAACAAAATTTGCAGTTATTTTTATTTCTGCAGCGAGAATTGGCATTGGATTTCCAGGTATGCCGCCGTCACATTTGATTGTCTGCATTATTTGTAAATTTTGAAAAGGCTACAAAAAACACACACAAAGCACAACGACAACAACAAAAGTAGCATAAAAATATTTCGCACCCACAAATTATGCCAACATTTTGTTTTTGTTTGAATTTTTCATTTTTCCTTTCCGTTGATTTTTTGTTTGCACCGACGTGCTTCCATGCGTTTGGTTGGCCATAATGCTGTCGTGCCGCCACAAACACATAACTGCAGGCGAGCAATGAAAAATGAAAAACGAAAGACGAAAAACGTAGAAAAAATCGAAAAGGAAAGGGGCGGGAGTGGGCGGCGTGAAACATTGTTTTGCCACAGCAACAAGCATTGCGTGGCGTTGTTGGTTGTGGCAAACAAAAATGTGGAGAAGTAGTATATGGGTATGATAATTCGGCAGGCAACAGCAACAACAACAACGACAAGCGCATACAATTATGGTAAGGCAGGCAAGACTTTGTTTTAGCCCGTTTATTGCTGGCGTTTCGGCAAATAAAATAAAACGCATTCGCTGGTGCAACAACAACGCAATGCTTGCGTGAAAATTTGAACAATAAACGGCAGCTTTACGTTTGCGTTTTTTTCAAAACCTTTTCCATGCACAAAATTATGACAGACCCAGTTGAATGCAAAAACGTGGAATATAAAAATTGAAAATTGTACATAAGCTTGAGAATCAGTAAGCGCAACGCAAAATAAAAATATATTCCATGTAGAATTTTTAACTTTTTTGTACGAATTTTACATTTTCTCGTTCTCTTTGCCTTTGTCAGTTTGGCCCAAGGTTTGTGCGCTTTGTTTAATCGCGTACAAAGGCATGCTTACGGTAAAGTTGATGAATGGGAAAATGCTGAAATTCATATTCCTTCTGCACCTGTCTGCTTCATTTTTATTTAAAAACTGCATGCGTTTGGAATTCAAAAAGAAAAATTCAGAAAAATAAAAAATTAAATTAAACAAAGTCCCAAATCTCACTCGCCGTCAGTGGATATCAAAATGGCTTACTGTGCGTGAAAACCTTACAAGTTTTTTGACCACCTTTTCGCGGCAAACAACATAATTAAAAGTGATGTGAATGACAGTTTTTATGAAGTCTTCCAAATTTAATTCGTCTGCCTGTCAGCTTGCGGTTTGCTAATGTTTGTCTGCCAATTGAATAAGCTTTAGTAAGGCGGTCAAGCAAACAAATGTAAGAGAACTTGAATTTCAGATTTTGAGTTTATGAAATTCTGAGTTTAATTTTACAGAAACTATAAAACAAACCCCAAGTTTAAGGCGAGTTAACAATATTGAAGTGAATAAGCTTGTTAAAGCTTTTCAAATGTAAAAACAAAGCAGAGTTTAAGGCTTTGGGTTTATGAAACTCTGAGTTTAATTTAACGGTAAAATGATGTTTAAGGCGAGTTAACAATATTGAGGCGAATGAGCTTGTTAAAGCTTTTCAAATGTAAAAACAAAGTAGAGTTTAAGGTTTTGGGTTTATGAAACTCTGAGTTTAATTAAGTGGTGTTTAAGGTGAGTTAACAAGATTGAGGCGAATAACCTTGTAAAATAAAAAAAGAATATCCGAGTTTAAGCTTTTGAGTTTATGAAACTCTGAGTTTGCTTATATAGTAAAATGGTGTTTAAGCCGAGTTTACGAGTTTGGGGCGAAAAAGTTTGTTAAAGCGTGCCAAATGTCAAAAAATACCCGAGCTTAAGGCTTTGAGTTTATGAAACTCTGAGTTTAATTTTACAGTAAAAAGATGTTTCGAATGTAAAACAAACCCCGAGTTTAAGGTTTTGAGTTTATTAAACCCTGAGTTTAGTTTAAGGCGAGTTAACAAGATTGAAGTGAATGAGCTTGTTAAAGCTTTTCAAATGTAAAAACAAAGCAGAGTTTAAGGTTTTGGGTTTATGAAACTCCGAGTTTAATTATACAATAAAGTGGTGTTTAAGGCGACTTTATGAGATTGAGGCGAATGACCTCGTCAAAAAGAATAACCGAGTTTAAGGTTTTGAGTTCATTAAAATCTGAGTTTAATTTTACAGTAAAGTGGTGTTTCAAATATAAAATAAACCCCGAGTTTAAGGTTTTGAAATTATGAAACTTCGAGTTTAATTTTACAGTAAAATGCTGTTTAAGGCGAATTAACAAGGTTGAGGTGAATAAGTTTTTCAAATGTTAAAAGTACGAATTTAAGATTTTGAGTTTAATTTAAGAGTGAAGTAATGTTTATGGCGAGTTTACAAGATTCTGGCAAATAAGTTTGTTAAAGCTTGTCAGATGTAAAAAAAACCCGAGTTTAAGATTTTGAGTTTATAAAATTCTGAGTTCAGTTTCACAGAAAAGTGGAGTTCACGGTGTGTTAAGAAAAAGGTGAGTTGAGACGAATAAGCTTGTCAAAGTTAGAAAAAAAACACGAGTTTAAAGTTTTGAGTTTATGAAAAGCAGGGTTTAAGGAGAGTTAACCTGTTCGAGGCAATTAAGTTTTAACAATCAAATACAGAAAAAAAAAAAATTATCCAAACTTTTGTTTTTCTAAAACTACGAGCTTAGTATCACAAAAAAGTCGTGTTTAAGGCGAGTTTAAGAAAAGGTTCTTACATATTAAGATTTTTTATCATTATTTTATGCTAAACACCAAAAATTTATAATAAACACGTGTCTAACAGATCGCGCTATAAACTCCAAACCAAATATATCGTAAATTTTTGTGATACCAACACTCCTGCAATTTAGTGACGTCAATCCATAATATAATAGAGTCAATTAAACATTTTAACTTTTTAAAACTTCCAACTTTTTGGCGTTAATTACATTATTTAGGCACGAATTTTAAACATCTTTGCATGTTTTTGACGCTTGATGCGCTGGATTGGCCAATTAAAATCACTTCAAACTTCAAATTTCTGGCACATAATTATGACACCCATGCAGACACCAACATCAATTTAAAAGTTAGAAAAAGCTGTCAATTAAAAGCTGTTAACAAAATTACCTTGTATGGTATGAGTTTTTGACGAACACGCGTCGCAATTTGAAATAGCGAGAGGAGTTCACACAACCCTACAAAAGTATTTTTACACAGTAGGAAAATTACACAACTTAACGATTTTCAGCTACAGAAGTTTTAATGAGACTTCTGCAAATCTTTTCTGTTGCGTTTGACAAGATTAGTAAAACTAATTTGAGGTAAAGTCGAATGAATTTAAGTTTTACTAAAACGGCGCCTGTCTTTTTGTTTTTTTGTTTTGTTTTTAGGATTGGATATGACTCTAATCATGAGATATATTTATTTTTAATTATATTATTTTCACCACTCCGTTCAGTGCAGTTGACTAATGATAAAAATGTTGAGGTGTTTTGTTGAGAAGTTTCACGAACTCAAGGTATTCTTGTTAAAGAAGTTTCGTATATCTACTGTGCCCAAAAAATAAGGCGTATTTATTGTTGTTGTTGTATTTATTTTGAAATTTATTTATTTATTCTTCCAAATCAATTTCATCCCCTTCAAAGTAATCCCCTGCAATGCACTTATGCCAACGGATTTTCCAAACTTCGAAACACTGGTTGTAGTCACTTTCCGGGATGGTCTTCAGTTCCGTCTTCGCTGCGGCTTGAATCTCACCTATCGTATAAAAACAGTGTCCCCGGAGCGGTCTTTTGAGCGATATGGGTTGAGTTTTTGGCGAAATGATCACGGCAGTATGGGATGGTGTATTATCGTGGTGTAAAAACCAAGAATTGTCTTTCCACAATTCCGGCCTTTTTAGGCGAATAGCGTTACGCAAACGAGGCATAACGTTCAAATAATATTCATTCCTTGTTGACTGTTTGACCGGTTGGAAGGAATTCATAATGCACATGACGATAATCGAAGAAAACAGTCAACCTGACCTTGATTTTTGTGGGATTTTGGCGCGATTTTTTTGGTCTCGGCTCTCTTTTGGCACGATATTCGCTCGATTGATCGGTTGTTTCGGGGTTGTAAGCATAGATCCAAGTCTCCTTGCCAGTTATAATGCATTTCATGACACCCTGGTAGTCGGAAAGCATCGTTTCACACACTTCAACGCGACGCCTTTTTTCCAAAAAATTCAATGTTTTCGGTACCAGTCGAGATTTGACGCGCCTGAGGCCCAAAACATCCTTCAAAATGGTATTGGCAGAGCCTTTCGATATGCCAACTTCATCAGCAAGGTCTCTAATTGTTAATCGCGGGTTTTTCAACACCAAATCATTGATTTGTTGGACGTGAGCCTCGTCGGTTGAGGTTGATGGTCGTCCTGGACGCTCTTCGTCTCCGACACGTTCACAGCCGGCTTGGAACTCGGAACTCACTATACCACTTGTAAACACTTTTTTTACATAGCCTTATCACCAAAGGCTTTCTGCACCATCCTCAACGTATCCGCAGCAGAAAATTGATTCCGTTAACAAAATTTAATGCAAATTCTTTGCTCAACAAATTTCGACATCGCAAAAAACGAAAAACTTACTTTTAGCAGCTCACAAAACGACAAGTATCGCAGACACTAATGAATATTTTGACATGAAATTTGACATAAATGTGACTGACAGTACTAGCAACCTAAAAGAAAAAATAATTTTCCAAATCCTTCGACGCGCGCAGTTTAAATACAAATGTCTTATTTTTTGGGCACAGTAGTATAAATATGTAAATTAAAATGAAGGACTTAGTTCCCTAGTCAAATCTTTTATATTGTATAAATAATATTGGGTAGTGTCTCTCACGTTTTCTGCTGAATCTTGCAAACTTCGTGGCAAACTTAATATTCACCATTCAGGGTATAAAAAAGTGCTGACCCAAAATATTGCTACTCGTCTGGCATTGGAATGGATGGGCTGATGTCAGCAGAAACTTTCATAAGAATTATTTATTACTACAAGAGTATATGAAAATGTGCACTCTTTGTTGTTTTTGCCTTCATTGTGGCACGCAATTACCTAAATGAAGGAGAGGCAACAATCGACCGACCGTTCGACTGAACGAGAATTTGATGTGGCCACGCGATGTTTTCGTAATAAAATGCAAGAGTTTTGTGTTGTACTTGTTGTAGGGCATAGAAAGTGTGTAATTTTAAAATGTCGGCAATTACTCATGCCATTACATTTTTAATACTGTTTTAACGTCTAAAGTAAGTTATGCTTAATTTTAAGTGACTAATTTCTCACCTGCACAGTCTTTCTTCTCCCCTTGATGACATCAGGATCGTTGGTTATATGCTCTTCGATGAGAAAGCGTAGTTTGTCAAATACTTTATTTTTAAATTTGCTCAAATATGTTTCGTGATCCTCATTGTCAGGATCGATTGTGCCCTCATTCGATTTGCCGGCGACACTGGTGAGAGAACAGAGAAGAATGTGAGTGATTTTGGATTGGCATGTGTTTTGAAAGAGAGTAATTTTTTGATTAATAATATTATTAGAGTTTCTGGTTGAAAAATATTTGTTGTAAAAATATTAATATTTAGAAAAATATATATTTTTCAAATTTAGTTCCATTTTTTACTTACACTAGTGTGGTATAGTTGTCGGACGACAAATTCATAGTGAGCTCATCCTTCATTTTCCTCAGTCGTTCGCCGGCTTCCGCATTTTTGGTGCTCATTTGCGAAGACCATTCACGAAACACAGCCAAAATTTTGTCATTCGAAAGCTCTTTTGGCAGAAGGGTAATTAATGGGTACATAAAATATAAAAAATAAATAGTTGTTTACTCCTTTACTCTAAAATTAAGTTGTCTTGTTCTTTTCAACAGCACATAAAGCAGTGTAAAATACGAGCATAAATACTGTAAACTCTCTACATTCTTTTTACTCGACTCCGCTTCATTAATTTTTATGTAAGGCATTTTCTTTGCCATTTTCCACACTTACCCAGTGCTCTTTGCACTTCCTTTTCCAGTTGAGTTTCTCTTAGTTTCTGCACGCGCTTGGTGAAGTCGTCCGGCTGCGTTTTAGAGCAGTTTGCATTTTGTTTAATGCTTTGCAGTGAGCGCTCAATAGCGTCACGCAGCTGCAAATACTCCGGATGCCATTTTTCAAGTAACATTGAACTGCGGGGAGTAAAGCAATAATAAAGTACTGGTTAGATCAAAGTGTTTACAGTTAAAAGGTAAATAAATTGCAAGATTGAAAGAAAATAAATTATTTCAAGTCGAAATGACTTTTTATGGAAACCTATTGTATTACTAATAACCTCAACTCTTAAAAAATTATCGAAGAATATTTTTTTTTGAGTGATTAATATTATTAAAGTATTATACAAAATTAAGGTGAAAGGAAATCTAATACTAAATACTAAAATACTAAAATTAAATTGCATTTTCCGTGCTTCGTTTTCCTTTAATATAATAAAAACTTTTAAGTATGCCTGCGGGAGTAAGTTTCACACCAGCCGTGGCTTTTCCAGAGACTGTCTTCACTTAAGGCAGGGCGGTCATACTAGCCTTGATCCGATGTTTTAATGTGACTAACCTTTCATGAGTTTAAAGTGGGTACCTACTGACGACAGCTTTATCCAACGACGGACTAAATCAATGCGTTGAAAATGCCAGGCATTTTTCAGTGCAAATTGGCAGTGCGGAATGGACACACTTAAAACTTTGGTAGCATTCGAGGTTCTTCCAAAACCTATGCCGTACTTTGATGTCAGTTCTTTCCGCATTCGGGTTTTAACCACAACCACCTCCACTCCGCATGAGCAGGTTGGAGCGAACTCCTCCCCGTAGTATCAGAATAAAGTATCTGGCCAGACCTCGTAGCCTAAACGACGACCAGTTGAGCTTCTAATCTGCTGTGGATTGGTGATAAGGGGTTGGGTCTCATACGCACAGCTAACCCTAGTTCCCAGTTAAACACTTTCGTCCCCTAAACAATTCACGCGCAAACGAACCTAACTGTTCGTCAGTCTGACTATTGAGAATCACAGCGCTAACATTTAAACGTCCATCAGTCCAGCTATTCCCCATACCACCCAGATCTCTAATGTTCGAGTACATCGAGCATTCTGCAGTCCCCAACCCTCAACCCGCGCCCCTTACAAACACTCCGACCTATCAGGTAGGTGCCTCTAATGAAAAATGAATACAGATACCGATACCTTGTAATAAGAAAAACCCGACTCAGACAAAAACTAAAGTCAGGGTTATCCTCAACAAACCCAATGTTCCACACAAACATAAGCATCATACAACGTTGCATCGAGAGGAATTTTCGGCATTCCGACACTATCATCGGAGTTTTTCATCATATTGCGGCTCCATAAGCAGCACAAGCCATAAAGAAGTCACAATATATAGTGCAGACAACACGGCATCTGTGGCCTCAATCACTCCGCAAAATGCTTCGTATTTTGTCTTCGATTGCTTGCAGTTACTCCTTCACATTCGTCAAGTATGGAGTGAAGCACATTCTTTCACTCATGGTTAGTCCCAGGTATTTGATTTGCGTCACATACAAGTTCATCTGGACAATCGGTGGACGAACTAGGGACGCTCTTAAGCAGCATTGTCACCGACTTTTCCCATATCGATGGATCCCCACAACTAAGGAAGTAGAAGGTCGTCCCCATACACACAACATTTAAAAAGGGACTCGAGCTGCCCGAGCAGACTCATATCGTGAGATTCCAAATATATGGACCGTAGATGGATTCCAAAGACGCGAACCACTTTGATCTCGGCACTCCCATTCGTGCCGAGCAGAAAGGGCTTTTCTGTCTGAAGTCGTTGCACTACTCGATCCTAGCGTAGGTAGTCAAACATTGACATTCTCCCTAAAAACATTCTGAACATAAAATCTCGCATACTCCTGCGACCTTACCTGAAACCATACCGTCTATCCTACCACATACGCCTTTTCCAAGTACTGGAAGGAGACTGATACCCGATAAGAAGGATAATCGCTCCTCATCTCATCAAGGGACCTCAGGTGAGGAAATACTCTAGCACTTTTCAACTCGCGTGGAAAATAACTCTTCTAAACGCATTTGTTAAAGGAGGCCTCCAGGTATTTTGGAATGTACTTCCACAAGCTTTTGCAGCTATCAAACCACTGGGGCATAAAAGTCGTAAAGGCTTTCCGGGTTACCAATGTAGTTTAGGTTAAACAAAAACACCGAGTTTCTGAATCGACAAACTTATTTATTCTGCTATGTGGTCAATGACGAAATTTCCAGAGATTGAAGAAATGTGTATACCTTTAATATACCTCAACTTTTCTACGAGACCCAGAAGGAAACGTTCGAGTCCTTACAAAATATATAGTATATTGTATAACTGATCAAAGTGACGAGCTACGTCGATTTAGCCATGTCCGTTTGTCATTCCGTCGGTATAAATACGAACTAGTTCCCAGGTTTCGAGATATCGACCTGAAATGTTGCTCACGTCCCTTGCCTCATAAGAAACTGATTATGTGTCGGAATCGCCGATGTCGGGCAACTATAGCCTTGCAAACTGACCAATGAAAATCACGAGAGATATCTCTTTAAAATGGGATATTAAATGCAACTCTGAAGGGCATTAAAGTGCGGTGCGGTGTGGTTAACGTTTTTTCTTGTTTCGCTTAGGTTATGGAAAATCACTGCAAAGCATTTCTGCCGCCACCGTTAAACTTTAAAAATTATTTAAGAAATGCAGAATCTCGGACTTTTCTGCTACGTAAATCCAGAAAATATAAGCGAAATTCCATTTTAAGCATATTCAGAAGCAGATTTTAGCAAGCTGCTGGGATTTTCTCAATATCCTGAATCAACGCACAAGCATAAAGAAGTAAGAGCCATGAGTGTGTGCAGTTAAGCGTAAACGTGTGTGTATGTGTGCATAAATTTACGCATTCACAATGGCACATCCGGATTCACAGCTGCATTTTGTAAAAGTTCCAAGTTTATGTAATCTTAATGAGATACGCATATGTGTGTGTGTGTACGTATTGTATATAGCAGGGAAGAAAGCTGAAAAAAATAATTTAATGCAACGCAGTCAACAAACAAACACACACCCCCTCGCCCGCATTAGAAGCAAAGAAAACATTGAAAGTTTCAACTGTCTGCGCAGTTATTATCTGCAACTATGAATTTGAGCGCTGAAGAAACGCATAAGCAGCAGGGGAACGAGGAAAATTGCATTCCGCAACGAGTCATTGCGGATATGAACTTGTTAAGTCAGTCAAATGAAGCAGCGTGCGATAACGCAGTGCGGTGTAAACGCTGGCGAGGGCAGCAGCGAGCCTGTAATAGCAGCTGAATTTACTTACTGGCGCTTTACAGTTATTTAGTAACTTCCACTAGCAACAAATACAAACGCAAAGTAATGCTTGATTAGAAGCCCCGCCAGCGCTAAATAACGTCTTGATGTGGGAGTGGCGAGGTTGGGGGTTAAATTTTTGTTTGAACTAATAATGAGCAGAACAACTGGGTAGTAGTAATGCAGCATATATTTATGTGTTTAGTAAATTTTGTTGTATGTAATTTTAAAGTTGCTAACATTTTGTGTACAAAAGTGTTTATCTTAATGAGAAGAAGGTGACTTTGAAGGAGACTTGGAGTTTTCTCGAGTCGTAAGTTCTGCTCACGCTCAGAGATGCTCGAGTTGAGTTGACGGTGGGGTAAAACTAAGTTAGGGTGTGAATATTGCAAAATTAATTAAATGTATTTGACTTAGTAAAACTAAGCAAAAGTTGGGGAAATAGTGTTTGAAATTCGTCGTCTTGACATCAGAGAGTCAGCAGATGATCTAAACTTCTCTAATGAAACGACACAACATATTTCGGTTATTGTTTGGGTACAAATTGCAAAAAATACAACAATACCTGAAACTTTTCAACGTAGGTGAGGACCCTACATTCATAAAAGGTTTCATAGAAGGTGACATGGATTTATGAATGTCGTCGAAATTGTCTAGAATCTAGCAAGCGGTGCTCCAAAAATGTGAAAAATTTCAATCGATAGTGAGAAGGCAAATCATCCCTCCCCAGGTTTGCGCGTTGGTTTTAGAACCCGCCACGTAAAAAAGCACCCCCCTTGAAAACATCAAAACAGCTTCGAATGAGAGACTTTTCTTTTGATGATGGCATAAGGGAACTGTGGGACGCATTGTACAGCTGTTTTTAGAAAATACAAAAGAACAGATGGTACGATAAGGAGTGCCGTATTGCAGCGGAAAGAAAACAGACTGTTACAATCGACCACAACATGTGCGGGGTGGGATAGATACAGAAAGTTGAAGAGGAAAGCGAGACGCATTTGAAGACAAAAAAGAAAGAGGCCGAAATGCGTGAGTACGAAGATATTGACAGGCTGGCCGATAGAGGTAATGCTCGAAAATTCTAAGAAAAGATGCGGCGAGTAACAGAGGATTTCAAGAGATGAGCATACTCCGGTAGAACCCTTAGAGGTGATCTAGTGACTGATGCCCACAGCATACTAAAATTATGGAGGGAACGATTGTCCAGCCTTTCAGTTCTGGTGCACCCGATTCCTCAATCGATGATTATGGAGCAGACGTTCCATTGCCCGACCATAAAGAAGTTCCAATAGCAATTACCCGTCTGAAGAACAACAAAGCGGCCCATGGATTGCAGGCCGAGCTTCGACGGCGACGAAAAACCGATAAGGAGCATGCATCAGCTTCTTTGTAGTATATAGTCGTCCCAAGCATGACCGACGCTTGGAATTTAAGTGTGCTCTGCCCAATGCACAAAAAAGTGTAGACTTTAGGCCTGGAAAATCAACAACTGACCAGATATTCAGCATGCGCCAAGTCTTGGAAAAGACCCGTGGAAAGAGGATCGACATACACAAGGACCTCATCGAGCCGTTCGATACCAAAAAATGGTTACAGATAAGCCGATTTCATATCGTGCGAGATATACTTAATATTTCTTGAGAAAATAATTCGATCTGCAGTAAAGGAGAATGGACCATCTATAAGAGTGTACAACTGCTGGCGGGCGCCGAAATCCAACGCAGAATAATTCTTGCCAACAAGCGCTACTTCAGACTGAGTAGACAATTGAGAATTAAAGTCCTCTCTCGACAAACAAAGACCAAACTTTGCAAGTCACTCATCAGCTCCGTCCTTCTTTATGGAGCAGAGGAATCAACCAAGACAACATCTGATGAGTCGGCTTTATGAGGTTTCGAGTTGAAGGTTCTGCGGAAGATTTATGGTACTAACGCGTTCGATGGAATGATGAGCTGTACGAGATATACGACGACATCGACATAGTGCAGCGAATTAGCGGTCAAGAAAACAGTTAGTAATCAAGTCAGTATAGACTTTCACCATTTAGGTATATAAATTAAGATTTTCGTCTGTAGAAGCCTAAAATTTTACCAGTTAACAAAGCTAGAACCAATTAGCTATTTCTCATTTTGCTTTCTTACCTTCTGATAGCAAAAAGAAATAAAGCCAGTATCGACAAAATAAAACTGCGAGAATAATCTATACCATAAAGCAACACTCATTAAATTATATCACTTTTCTATCACACACACTACGTGGTTATCTCACTCATTCAACCGGAATGTTTCGGCAGCAAGTCCGAAAACTCGTTAATTTCTTTCACAACGAGCTGCTTGCCGGCAAAAGTATTTCAATTACCAAAGCAACCAACCCACAAAAGGATTACCACTTTCTCCTACACATTCTTGCCTAAATACTTTCGCACAACCCAAATATTTAACACGACTCAAGCGCTTTAAGGCAATAAACGCGAACGCTGCATAATTTAGGGCTGAACTCGTAAAGCTAGTGGCTGCCTACCAAGCAGATAATCGAAGTTTATTGTTTTGTAAATGCTTAATTGGAGTTTTATTGCGTGTTCAGGCAAAGCAACGCACACACACGCACACAAGTACAAGCATCGCTACGTGCCATAGTTGGTATGAAATTGAAAAAAAAAAAATAAATATAATATACAAGTAGATATAAATAACCCTATTAACTGCACGCGCACATGCCCTCATATGTGTGCGTGTGTGTGTGTCTGTCTAAATTCGTACGAGTTATAACTTAATGCGCATTTATTATTTCATAAATATCCAATTATACAAAATTATCAAGACATCACTCACCGATAGTCCTGCTTGAGCACATATGCGTGTGCGCGCGCAGCGCTCCCCTCTCCGCTGCTGTTGGCAATTTTTGCGTCTGTTGTGCTGTCCTTTGCGTACCATTTTTGTAGCAGGTTTCGGTCGTCAGTGCTCGTACGCGACTGCTGTAGTATGTCGGTGAAAATGTCTTCGTCGATGTGCGTCGGTAATGGCATGGGACCGATGCTATCGCCGATAAGTGCCTATAAAAGCAATTGAGGAGTGAAAATGATAATTTGCAAATTGCATTAGACGAGATTTTTCTCTGCTAGCGGCAGAGTTATGCTTCGGCACGTTGATGTGGTTGTGTGGGTATATGGATTTATGTACTTGGCGCGCACTTACCAGGAAAAAGACACTCTTCGAATTGTTGTAGCAAGTCTCGATTTCATGCAGATAGTCATGGAGTATATATGGATCTTGTTCGACTTGCATAATTTGCAATGGGCCGGTGCCGAAGTGCATATCGACGATTTCAATCTGAAATGAATTTTATTTTCGTATATAAAAATGGCATAAGTTCTCACACAGCGCAAAAAATCTATTGCAATAATTAGAAGCAAGTATTTGACTGCAACATTTACCTCGATTTGTCTGTCATCGTAAATGGACTGTAGCTCTGGTCCCACTAGTTCCAAAAGCATGCGTCGCTCTTGACAGAATTCTAGAGAAATTGTCGGGAAAAAGTATAATAAATATAACGGCTTAAAAGTGGTTAGAAAGCTTAAGTATGATAAGATTGTCACGAAGGATGCGGAAAGTTGAAAACAAATACGAAAATTCGGTGTGGGATTCATGGTTGGAGGGAGACCTCATCGCCGAGTCCTGGCATATAACCAAATATATTTTTTATGAGCGCTTGAAGTTCATATATGAGAGCAGGGTGGACAAAAAAGCCATAATGTATTGAAGCAGATCGACTTTTCTGGATCCGGTGGGGCTATGGTTAACTGTAGTAGATTCCAGCATGGAAAAATTCATCAAGCTCCCTGGTTATCTTCGGATTGAAGATCCGCCAACCAGATCGACTACGTTGAGATAGACGGAAAACACGTCTCCACTATTTTAGACCTGCGTATGCTCCGAGGTCCTAGCATTGTGCAGCAAAAAACTTACGTCAACAAATACAGGTGGTTTCGATGTCGAGAAGCTGCAATCAGAACAGACAGAAGAACAATTTTCTACTCGACTTGCAGTCCTGCTCTCTGAGAGCACTTGTCATCACCTCGGTATAAGGAAACTGTGGGACGGCAAGCTCCTTACATACAACTGCCACCAAAACCATTGGTTTTCGGATAATGCAAAAGAACAACTGGCGAAAATAGACTGCCTACTTTGCAACGTTATGATTGAACACAACACGGCTGGGATGGGATAGCTACTCGGAGTTGAAGGGGGAAGCGAGACGCGTTTGCCGATAAAAAAGGGAGAGGTCGAAATGCGTAAGTATGGTACGAAGAGCTTGACAAGTTGGCCGAGAGAGGTAATGCTCGAAATTCTACCAAAAAATGTTGCGACTAACAGAAGGTTTCAACACAGGTTATTGTAGAATCCCCAGAGTGATCTAGAGACTGATGCTTAGAGCATACTAAAATTATGGAGCGAACACTTTTTCTATCTGCTAAATGGAAGTTAAAGTGTAACGCAGGGAGCTGGTGAAACCAATTCCCCAATCGAAGACGATGAAACAGACGCTTCATTGCCCGACCATGAAGAGGCTTGAATAGCAATTACCTATCTGAGAAACAACAAAGCGGCGGCACATTATCTTAATGTCAACTCTTCTACAAATGTAAGATTTCAAAGCTGTAAGTTTTCAATGATGAAGCTCTATTATTTTATTTAAAATTACTTTTCATCCTTTCCTTTATCATTTTAATTTCCTTCGTGGATACCTTTGTGCTGAGAACCTATATGTTATGCTCTGAGAAGCAGCTTTTCGTGAGACTTTTTGGTAGCATGAATCCGGCTTTATTCGAGAGATATTCAGGCTGTTTGAGACTTTTAAGGATTACTTAAAATTGAGTATCTTAAATCACTGCCATTGATATAAGGTAATTCTAGAAGAAAAGTTTATTCTACATGTTCATGCTAAGGGGTTAAAATTGGATGTTGTTTTGCCAAAGAAAATATTATGAAAGTTATGCTCTTTGAACGAAAGTAAGATCTGAGTTAAATCTGTCAGTTTTCAGATCCAAAATATGAAATCAAGTCAAAACAATCGAATAAATAGGCCGCTTGTGTTTATGAAAATTATTTCTAATCTAAAGCTATGTTCAGATTGCGCGATAGCCAACGTATTGGCCATTAAATAAAGTCCTAAACAAATAAGCAATAAAAATAAAGTGCAAAATGGAAAGAAGCAAACAACAACAACACGTTGGCTACGTGCGTACTCACCCTCCTTTAGGCTGGACACATAAACTTTGATGAGCAACGGCTTGGGCAGACGTGTATTTTTGCTCGCTATGCCGCGCAAAGCGCTCAGCACGCCCTCATCGATGGGCACGGCCATATTGCGTGCCACGAAGACTGCTACGGTGGCGGTGCGCTAGAATGAGTGAAGTGCGTGTCCACCGCGTTGGCACTTACTGCTCGGCAAGCACAAGTATTGCTTATCTCTATGCTTTGGTTTTTTTGCGTTTAGCCGCCTTTATCGGTTTTGTTTGCCACAGTTTTAATATCCCTCGTTATTGTGGGGAAAAAAATCTAAATCACTATTTAATTGCATGCGCATGTGTTGGTTGTGTATCTGTGTCTGCATAGTCCTGCGTCGTGTTTTTTGCTGTCGTTGCGGCAATTCCAATCGATTACATCGGCATTCAACAGATGTTGCTGCGGCTGATTATTTTATACATACTCATACACATACAAAACGTTTGCCTCTTCTTTAAACCAATGCTGTGCTCTCATTTATTTGTCTCATGCTTTTGCTTTCCATATATTTATGAGTGTATGTGTGTTTGCATATTTGAAATGGTAATGTCTGCAGCAAAACGGCACGGCTTATAATAACTCTCGTGAATGCGTGTGTATGTGCATGTTCAATATTTTATTGCTGTTATCTCCAGTTGGCCTTTTAAAAATGTTTATTCTCCTGCCAGATTTCGAAAAGAAGAATCTCGGTTTGTGTCCGCACCTGTAAATAAAAGTGGAAAAATATCGAAGATAAGTTTGAGTTTATGTTGACTCGTAAAAGATGCATGGCAGTTAATGAAAAAATTTCTGAAAGCGAGTAAGAGGAAGAAAAATAATATTCAATCTTTTCAATATTTATTAATACTCCGAAGGCAGCAGCGATTGGTAAACTTTTACGAGTTATTAATGTGTACTCTATTTATGTCTCAGCGTAATTTATTTTCGCTAATACTTTGCAACTTCATCGTCACCAAATATATTTCGAAAATATTGAGATGAATGTGGGTTGGAATTTCAGACATGCATAAATGTGATTTTATTAAAAGAAACAAACTTTAAAAACACCAGGCCCCAGGCTTTAAATTTAATGTTTTTTTTATAAAATACTAAAATAAGTTTAAGTTAACACAAAAATAAAATACAATCCATCATATATTATATTTGGTCACCACCGACACGGTGGACAGGTGGGTCGAAGTTTTCAGCTCGGCATGTAAAACTGCACTGGAGAGCTCCTGTCCACTAAAAACACCGAAAGGCATGCAGAAGCCTCACTGGAGGGCTACATAACTCTCTTAGAGCGTCTTGCGGATATTTATTCGTCAAGGCTTGTAGAGGTGGGTCAACTGACTACTAGGCGTTGTATAAAACGGGTCTTAATACAAGTCCAAGTTAAGAAAAGCAAAGGGGACTTCATAGAAAAGCTTCTGCGAAAAAGTGGAGGGCTGCCGTAAGTCCTCTAGATTCAGGCATTTCTTGCAAAGAACCCCATCTGCCCGAGTTATCTTAAGGACACAAATGGGAAATGGGCCCTCAGCATTGAGGATACACTTCGGATGCTCCTTGATGCTCACTTTTTGAGCAACGTCTAGGAGTTCTGCAAAACGATTGCGCAGCTTTCTGTATGAACGGCACTTGACTTGTGCTATCAATAAGTTTAAACCTTAAAAGGTTCTAGGGACTGCATGGCAACATACCAGCACAACTACAACAGGCTGTTAAGGTGTCATCCAACTGGTGGGTACCTATCTGTTTGAATTGCATAAGACTGTGTTACATACCGGGGACCTGGAACGAGCTGCGGGCAAGAACTTCTGGCCCATCAGCATTTCCTTTTTTTATACCCTGAACAGGGTATATTAACTTTGCCACGATGTTTGTAACACCCAGAAGGAAGCGTCGGAGACCCTATAAAGTATATATATAAATGATCAGTATGTTGAGCTGAGTCTATTTAGCCATGTCCGTCTGTCTGTCCGTCTGTCTGTATATATACGAACTAGTCCCTCAGTTTTTAAGATATCCTTCTGAAATTTTGCAAACATCATTTTCTCTTCAAGAAGCTGCTCATTTGTCGGAACGCCCGATATCGGACCACTATAACATATAGCTGCCATATAAACTGAACGATCGGAATCAAGTTCTCATATGGAAAACTTTCGAATTTGACAATGTATCATCACCAAATTTGGTATAGATTATTTTCTAGGGCAAAAATGTAATATCCGAGAAAATTGTTCAGATCGGTTAACTATAACATATAGCTGCCATACAAACTGAACGATCGGAATCAAGTTCTTGTATGGACAACTTTCACATTTGACAAGATATATTCACGAAATTTGGTATAGATTATTTTTTAAGGTAACAATGTAATCTCTAAAACTTGTTCAGAACGGGTTACTATAGCATATAGCTTCCATACAAACTGGACACATATTTACTAACAGAAATGCACCTGTGAGGGGTATTTAGCTTCGGTGCAACCGAAGTTAACGTTTTTTCTTGTTCTTACTAAAAACACTGGAGTTACTAATGGACTGGTACATAACGAGGCACATTACGAGGGACCATTTACCATAAACGTAACATGCTTATTGTGAAAGGAAATCAGTGGATACTGCCTTGCATACCCTCGTGTCATGGCTTGAGGAAGCCATTAGGGTAAGGGAATTCGCTGTTGGGATCGTCCTTGATATGGAGGGAGCTTTTAAGAATGTTCTGTCATAAGCATTCGTAACTGCTGTGGACGGTCTTGGCGTTGAATCAAACCCCAAACACCTAATTTTCAGTCAGTGAGATAGAGTGATTGAAACGGAATGGGGAAACATACGTTCTTGACGAAATTCTAGTAGGAGAATCCCAGTAGGTGGAGTACTCTCTCACATTCTACGGATACTGGTCGTTAGCAACTGAACTGGTTGCAGACGGATGTCTCCCACTTGTGCCAGCGATGCTACCGGGTTCTTGAACCTTCCAGAGAGAAAAACAATTTCGGTAGAATATACAAGATCGCGGTGGCACTGCTGCCATAAATGAGAGACATCTCTCTGGAACCAGCAGGTAGAGTGAAATATCTAGGGCTTATTCTGAATAGGAAGCTTCCATGTAAGCCGAATATCGAAAAGAGACTTATCAATTGTATTGTACTGCTGTACATCAGCCATTGTAAAAAGGTATGGTCTTTCACCAAAAGTGGTCCTATGGCTCTACGACACCATAGTCAATCCCAAAACGTTCTATGGAATCTTTATATGGTTGAAGGTCCTAGAAAAGACCACACTTGCAAAAAAACTCAAGAGCGTTCAACGGGCGGCGTTCATCAGCATGTGTAGTGCACTAAGGCCCACTCCAACTATTTAATTTAAAGCCATCGTGCACATATTACCCGTAGACATCGTCGAAAGGTGTATGGCTGCGAAAGTTGTCATCAGATTGAGAGAGTTTCGATTCCCAAAAGAACACGTGTTTAAAGACTCGGAAATCCTCACTCACTTTGACTTCATACCAGATCTCTTGGATCCTGAAGTCGCGAATCTGTACTCTGGTGATGGAGTTGTGGGTGAGAAGAAGCCAATTGAGGAGAGGGGCAGTGAGCTTCTTTACGGTTGGATCAAAGCTTGGGGAGAAGGTTGGTGTAGGGGTTTACTGTCAGGAGCTCTCTATCAACTCCAGCTTCAGACTTTCTTCCAGGAATAATACTATGCTTATGAACTGCAGGAAAAGACACCCTAGAACCGCTATCGGTAGAATGAGAGCAGCGTCCTCTTACTACATGTACATGCAATGATGCAAAAGCCTTTTGGACCATTGCCGTATTAGCGTTCATGCTGTAAAGTTAGGAATCTTACTGGCCGCGGAAGCTGTATGGAAGAGATGAGTTGGAAATAACTCAACACTTCCTTCTTGACTGTCCGGCGTTTGGGAGGTTAAGCTTTAAACACTTGGGAACGCATACCTTCAGACATCCCACCGAACTGACGGGAATGGAAATTGAACCTCTGTGCAAATTTATATTGGCTAATATACAGTTTTCGTGCTTATACCTAAGCGTTCTTCTTTTCAATGATAAATATCAAACACTCTTCCACAAGAGTTTTGAATATTAAAAATGGATTTCTACAAGTTTATCGTAAATTTATTGTCAATCGTTTGCTTCCAAATTACAATGCGAATTTTTAATTCTTCATGAATAAAATTAATTTGGACAAGCTACCTGGAAATCGATTATTGTATTATTTTGCTCAAAATTGGGCCACACATACCGTTATTTCCAGGCAATCTATTCATTAAAGTACAAAGCGTTCGAATTTAACGCAACAATAGCCATGCCTATAATGGCTGACGTATCTGCGTACTTGTTCATAACCATGCCTTTCCAACACTACTCCACCTACAACGGTTTTTGTGTGTTGTGTGTCGATTTTGGTTGCCATTGTTGCAACATCGCCGGAATAATGTCGTTGACATCAATCGATGGCAATTACTTCCTCTTCGATGGAACGAATTGAATTGTACCAGTGTGTTCGTATTACAACAGCAAGAACCCACGCATATACATATATACATGTAAGTACAAGTACACTTATGTATTTGTATGTGTAAAGACATTCTACATACATATTTGAACGGATGCCTGAACTTTTCCCAGACAACAGCCGGAATGCTCAACCACAAGCATATATCTATACATATATACACACATGTGACCACACAGGTAGCGTATATGTACGATATACGATATATTTGCAGCACTTTCATGTGTGCTTCAGACGGCGAGGTCAACCATGCATACATATCCACCAGCGATATCAGCTTTTACACCAAAAGCAGTTGATTTACATACACACACACACATGTATGTATATTGAAGCCCCGTTGGAAGAGTTGAAAATTGTACCAATATTGCTATCAGAGCTTGCGTAGCTGTAAAGTGCTCTTGTGTATCTGCGTGTGTGTGTGTGTGCTTTTATGGCGTTCCACCTATGATAGCACGAAAGTGAACATAACTCGGCATGAAAAGAAACTAATCCTATTGAATGGAGTTGAGGTGCTACTTTGTGCTTATGACATATGTTACATGCCACATACTGCACACACCGCATGCCACATGCCACATGCCACATGCTGTATGCTACATGTGGGAAAAACCATTTTGGTTGTTGTACAAAGAGCTTGAGGTGTTTGCATGTGGCTGGCAGTTTTAGTAATTACTATCATGCTATATACACCCACACACACACACTCATACACAAACATTTATCAAGAGAGAGTAGCAAATGTACAAGTTTTTATTCGAAGAAATTCAACTCAAGCAAAATTTGGTAAATTTGCAAAGTTTGCTTGCCAATGGGATTATGGTATTCTAAAGATTGAATTAACTCTTGTTTTTGATTTGCAAAAACTTTTACAATTTCTGATAAATAGAGAAGACTAAGCGCTTGATAATGTCATAGTTATTCAACTATTTGCATAATAAGTAAATAAAGAAGCTGAAATTTTATGGATAAATAAAAATATTTTATATCTCTACTGCCGCCTTCTATATTGTCTTCAAATATTTAATCAATTTCTAAAATGTTAAATAACGAACTGGAATGTGAAGCAGACAGGAAAATTTAACCATGATCAATTCCTAAAAGCTGTGATTTTGAATTATTTATAATAATTTTTTTAGTGTTAGACTCGCGTCACCTGGCGGATGCCTCTGTCTGTCTGGTTGTTAGTTTATAGGCGAACTAGTCTTTCAGTTTTTGAGTTATCAACCTCAAATGGAAATTTTGCTCGCTTTTTTTCTGCCTAAGAAGCTTCCCATTTGACGGCATCATCGACGTGGGATCATGGTAGCATATACTGCATATACATAGCTACCATACAACTGACCGATTTAACTCGAGTAATTGTTGGAAAACCCAAAAAAATACCGGGTTCACTACGGTATTGGATCGACTTAGGTTATTTTTTTTTGAACAGTATGAAATTTGGCATAGAATATTACCCACAAGTCTACGTTGGTGAATGGTCTACTGTCGGGAGCTCTCTTTTAGCTACAGCTTCAGACTTCCCTCCAGTCTCCGTAGAAACTGCTCAGATCGGATAACTGTAGCTAATGGCTGCCATACAAGCTGATTGAACAAAATCTTTCATTTAATGAGATATTTTCACGCATATCCCTTACTTATGCCGACAATGTCGATCATTTGAATGTTTACAAAAATTAATCTTTGACAGCAGATTTGCTTAGGCGCGGTTTGGTTTGACTTCAATTTTTGGTGCAAAATTTACTCACGTTCGACCAAAAACCGGGTCGCGTTGCCACTGCTCAGGAGTTGTTGGATTTAGTACGCAATGAACGAGTGCCACTCCGAAGGGTTATAACTGTTGACGAGCCATGGATCTATGGTTATGACGCGGCAACCAAAGCTCTATCAACCCAGTGGAAGCTGCCGCATGAGCCAAGACCGAAAAAAGCAATGTCAAGTTAGGTCGAATGTGGAGGTTTCGAAAACAGTTTACTGTAATATCAGCTGCGTTGTGCCTCGTGAGATCTTGCCAAAAGGTCGCACTTTCGATAAATAATATTATCTACAAGTTATGCGCAACTTGCTAGAAATAAGCCTGGAGAAACGACCAGATTTGTGGAAGAACAAAAATTGGCTTTCGCAAAATCGGTTTTTTGCACCGTGATGATGGCCCTGATAACGCATCGATGCTCGTACGCGAATAATAACATTGTATTCCTCAGACGTGATCTGCTCAGACCTCTTTGAATGAAGAGCTAAATAAGATCACAAACCATTAACGTTTTTAAGGGCTTTGAGGAATGGAAATAATGCTGGCCGAAGTGCGATATATCTGGAGTTGATTACTTTTAAGGTATTTGCTTTTAGGGGAATTATGTATGAGTAAATTAAAATTCTATTAAAAAACAAAAAGTTGATATATACTTAGCATAAAGCTGTATGTAAATCGGTCGATCAATATCAAGTTTTTGTAAGATATCAACTGTATTAGGGAAGAGTATTAAATGGTCGGTAAAGCGGGACTTAACGTTTTTCTTCTACTTTTGCAACCTACTTTGTGACAAAAAAGTATCCGGAAATCATTAATCGCCTTCAAAGTAAGTCATAAGTGTCGCCAACGATTTTTTCACTTCTCGAAAACTTCTCATAAGCACTTTTTGCGATGGTCTTCAGTTTCGATCGACTGAAAACTGGTTCTGTTCCGATGATTGTGGACTTGTTTGCATGCCAAACTCATAAACCCATGTCTCATCGGCAGTTATAATGATCTCCATGAATGTTGAATCGGAATTCGCAGTGTCAAGTGTCAGTGTTAACCCAAAAAAGACCTATTTCGGTCATCTTTTTGAAAAAATTAATCTTTATCAGGACGAGTCGAGCAAGAATGAGTTTCATATCCGAAATATTGACTAAAATTATTCAAAGGGTCTAACGAGAGATATCGAGCTCTACTGCCATTTCGCAAATACATGCCTGACGATGATTACGCAAAATATCCTTCACTTTTTTTTAAATATTTTTATAAGTGGAAGAAGTCGAAGATCGTTCTGAACGAGGCATGTCTTCAACGATCTCTCAGCCGTCTTGGAAGGCTTTGCCCTACCAACTCAGCACAGTACGTTGTTTTTGAAATATCATTTTTGCGAGGAATTTCCTTACAATTTCCGGGAGCTTTTTTGTTGTACTACATATATTTCTTTATGATTGGCTTTAAAATGGCATTGAATCATTGAATCTACTTTTAACAGCATATGAAGCGTGCTCTGAAAAGAGCAAAATTGGTTTAGGGGTATAGTTTTCACAACAATTGTACTCTAGCGCCACCTATCGGTTTTTTGTTCACTTTGCTTAGAAAATTTTTTGTGAATGGAAAAACAACTCATACCAAATACTTTCGGCAGTTCCCAAAAATAAACACTAAATATATTTTGTTATTAATAAAAAAATATAAGAAAAACTCCCAACAAAGCCGAGAACTTAACCTTGCGCAAACCTTCGTACTACAATTACCAAAAGATGGCTTATACTTGTTTGCTGTAGCAATTAATAAGCCATTAATGTGTTATTGCCTTAATAAATGGCTTGCAAACATTTCCACTTGAAACGTGAAAACTCACAACAACAAAAGTGAAGTGATAATCCAGGAATAGTTAATGGGGGCGCTACCGCTACTATACCCAGAAATATACAAAAAGCCAGATATGCTTTCAAGCGTGCAACAGATATCTCCAATTTGGATACTACCATTTCCAAATGCAGCAGTGTGCGTGCAAAAGTTCCGGTATAAACGCTAATCAAATATTCATTTCTAATGAATACCCGCGCATTGCCATAAATACGTGTGCGCTGTGGTGCGTGTGTATGTGTGTTCAACTCAACCGTTTGTATGCGAGTTCAATTAACCTTATTATTCGTTAATTTCCGTTTAATTGGTAAATATGTATCTAGGTAAGCAAGTTGGCAGCTGCCAAACGAAGCCTGACAGACTGCCCGACAAACTGACTGACTGATTGGCAGACAGTTGAATAATACTCAGTGGAGTTGTTGTTATTGCGGGCGTAATAGATTATGGTGGCCTATGGCTGACTAAAGTATGGGTAATAACAAGTGAAATATACTTACTTATATTAATGCTCGTATAATAATTTGTGGATATTTTCGGCTTGGATACGGTCTACCGCTTAGTGCAATCAAGCTCAGCTACCTGCCTATTATTAATTGGCGCTGCCAAAATATTATCCTCTACATATTTGATATACTATATGTATATGGATGGAAGAGAAAATGCGTGTGTGCGGCTGATTAGAATGTGAGAGCCAGAGTTCGAGCTACACTGTGTGAGAGGAATGAGTAAATGAACTAAGCTGGAGCAGAAGCTTAGCTTAATATTTTGTTAGCTTAGCATGTAGTTATAATCGACTTATATTTGTATATATAATAGACTTATGTAAGTATATATAACAGACTCATATATGTATATACATTCTTATGGAGGAGCTTACAGTTTAAGAACACCTGAGCTACCAAGTTGTTGGATTCGGCCTAAATCCTCCTTTATTTGGTCTCACTTAATTGTTGTTATAATCGACTGTGTATATTACACATAGATATATAATTATATATGTTTGTTGTCGTGTGAATAATTTGGTTATGCTTGCATAATTTCGGTAATAAAGTGTGTGCGTGTGTGTTGTATCGTCGCACCAGTTTCAAATTACCGTAATTACATTAACTGTCAACAAAGTTTGGACAAACCAGTCAAAAAAGATTAATGTCCATGTTGCAAGCTGGCATTGTTGATGATAGCTAAACTCACGAGACGCTATGGCTAGACGATGCCTATTGCACGAATATTATTTTTTTATGAAGAATATACTTATATTAGGTTTAGTAAGAAGAAATTAATTTTTTTCCAATGTATAAATTGGTACTCTGTCTCTCGCATTGCATATATGACGTTAAAGAGATCAGATTTGGTTAAAAAAATGTTTAAAAAATATTTTTAATTGCCTGACTCAGTATTCTTAATGCACACGTCTAACATTGACACCAGCAAAGCGAAAATATGCCATATTTTACAGTTTTTCTTCGAAAAAAGCGAAATTACATGCCAAGTGGCTGAAAGTTGAATGAGCTTTATGGTCTCGATACTGTAGCAGTGAACCATGCGCAATTTAATTTTGTCGCTTTCTTTTCGATAGTTTTCGTATCCAAATATACATCACGTTCTTGAAGACCAATTTTCGAAAATAATGAAAATTCTCGAGTTTAAACATCACATAAGTACAATTTCGATTGCTCAGGAGCTACAAAAACCTTTTGGTACTATTTAAATATGACTGAATATGAAAAGAAGCGCGATATATGAGCACGTTGAGACAAAAACCACATAACCCGAGTTTCCAACAGCGAACGCACACAAACGAATCATTTCTAAAGCGGATGCTTACTGGTGATGGAAAGTGGGTGACTTACGGCAACATCAATTGATAACTTTTGCGGTCGAATCACGGTTAGCCGGCGTAAACGGTGACCAATGCAGAATTGACTGTCAGAAATGGTTTTGTATGGTGAGATTGGCAGTAAATCATCTACTATGAGTTGCTTTTTTTTACGTTCAAGTTCTTAATGCGGAACTGTACTGTCATCAACTGGTCAGTTTGAATGGCAAGTAGAGTGATTCGAAGTGAACAATTCAGCCGGATAGTGATACCTTCATTAATAAGCCATGCCAAATATCGTAAGGATAACTCGTCAAGTGGTACTATGAGTTCTTATCATCAATTGGTCCTACTGAGTGAGGCAATATCCCGAAAGTAACCAGCATTGGTCAACAGCAGAGGAATTAGATTTCATCAGCACAACGCCAGACCACACACTTCGATAGTGGCTTGTCAGATGCTTCAAGAATTTGGAAGATGTTCTTATACATTCAACTTATAGTTTTTACTTGACGCCAGAAGCGATTGCTGCATGTTCCTGTCTATAACAAATGACTTTTCTGGGGAGGAATTCATCTCAAGAGAAGCTTGCGAAAAGTGGCTGTACCAAGTTTTGGCAATAATGACGAGGGTTTCTATGAGAGTGAAATTATGTAATTAACTTTAAAATAGCAGCGAGTTATCGAATGAAACAGTGCATACTATATAACACTTAAATCCAGTAATTCTTGCTATGCTAAGTAAAACCATCATGGCAACAATTGAAAATGTTCATCATTCGTCATGCTATCATGTGATGTTAAAGTTAAAGTCCAAAAGTAGCATCAGCATAATTTCCTGTATCTGTATTATCTTCTGTATTATGTACCGCTGCATAGGGTATGAAGGTCCAAAAGAATGAAAATGATTTAATATTTGAAATTTCTTTTTATGTGACTGCGTAATATGCTGGTTGGTTGACAACACACATTGGTTTGAATGGAAAAATTTAATTTATTAATTTATTTAGAATATAAATTTATTAATAATATTTGGCTAGAATATGGGATATACTGGGTATATTAGGGAGTAGTGTGTGTAAAAAGTGCTGATATTGGAGCTTTGGTGATATTTGAAAAAAGTTCATCATACGCCCTGTTATCACTGTAAGCTAGCCGAATATATGTATGTATATGACCAGAATTTAGTACTTGAAAAACTTTTAAGTTTATGGCGAAAAATCTTGTTAATTGATTGAGAAATTGAAGGAATTGATTGCAAGGAAAATAAGTAAAATACAAGTGAGAAGAATTTGGTAAATGACAAGTGTTAACATTGTTGAAAGTAATCTATTAGAGCCTTTGGAGAGCAAGAAAATATAAAAACGCGCATTGTAACTCAAGTTTTCGCATTTTATGCAGATTTGGAGTACTGAATACTTTCCAATATTTGTAGTGCTTAAGTAAAAATGTAAGTTTTTTTTTGGCAGTCCGGGTCAATTTTGATCAGATGTAAATTTTTTTCAATCCAGTTCAGTTTTGATAAGATGTAAATACTTCGTCAGTCCGGGTCAATTTTGATCAGACCCAATTTTTTCGTCAGTCCGGGTCAATTTTGATCAGACGTAAATTTATAGTCAGTCCGGGTCAATTTTGATCAGATAAGATTTCTTGAAAATTTCTTTCAAGCGAGAGGAGTAAACAAAATTTTGTATTGCCCAGGTAACAATATAAACTTTTTGTCAGTCTGGTTCAATTTTGATTTATTTAAGATATCATTAAAAATTTCTTTTGAGTGAGTTAATTAACAAAAATTTGTAGTTCGCTTTCAGGCAATTTCCTGAATTAAAACTTCAAAAAGGCATATATGCTGACATACACTTACTATATGTCAAATATCCTCGCTTCAGCTGAAAATTGTCATAACACATATCAGCTGCATTGCGACAAACGCCTTTTCAGCCATGTAACATATCAACACAACTGTCAAGAAATCGAAGAAGTGAGCTTGCAGAATAAAAGAAAAAACACAATATATTGCAATGTGCGGGTAAATAAGTTGCAAAAGCGTTGAAAAATTAAAGGAAGTGCAGAATAAGGCGGGAAGCGTGCTATCATAGCAATGCCATTAGCGACAATATCCAACTGAATTCAATAAGCGTGGCGAATGCTAACAACAAGAAAAATATATATATATACATATATTCATATAGTAAAAAGTGTATGCAACAGCAATAGCGCGGACAACAACAACATTATATGCAGCAAACACAGTATCATTTGTGTTGGTTTTACCCGCAATGCAATCAGCAATAACCGCAAATGATTGCTCGCGAATGTGGTGGAGCGAGCGTGGCAGGGAAGTAGCGTGCAGCAAGGAGTGTAAGCGTGTTAGATAAATGTGAATGCAATATTTGCTTTCCTTCCGTGCACATTTATTTCTTGTGCGCATTTATATGACTTGCGAATCTAACGAAATTTGTTGAAAGCGTCGTGAATGAATGGTTATTGCAACACCTTAAATGTGATACGCGTGCATTCGATCACATATTTTTGCTGGCTCAGAGACAAATAAATGAGGGTTCGATTGAGAATTATACAAATAATATTATAACATTTTTGTTGCTAAATAATGAGTGTGTGGCAAAGTAAAAGTTGACACAAATTGCAGTGGATTTTATTAAAATAATAAATACATATGTTAAATCGCAATACTTTAAGCGGTTATATTTTTGAGATTTTTTATCTTAGTGCCAAACGCTCCGAAAACTTAAAATAAGTTTCTCTGGAGACACTTCTCTCAGAACCGGTGAGGAGAAATTCACCGAAACTGCTGAATCGACTTCAATTAGTAATTATTAGAATTTTCCTGCTATTATTGGATTCTCGAAAAGGTGTAAGGTGTGTGACTTGGATAACTTGGGTGTAACGTGAGCGTAAATGTAGGCAATTTATTATGTTACGCTACAAATGCTGGTGATCTGGTGTTATATCAGATGAATAAAAGCTAGTCATTCATTACAAAAAAAATTTAAATATTTTAAAACAAAATAGTTAGATGCATAAGTTTGAATACCCTAACCACCTCATTAGCAAACTTTTTATAAATAATCTCCGAAACGACTGAACCGACTTCAAATAGTAATTATAGTGTCTTCCTTATAAATAACTAGAGTAGTTTTTCTGCTATTATTAGATTCTGGGAAAAGTGTATGGTGTGCGACTTGGATAACTCGGTGAAATATGAGCCTAAAGGTAGGCAATATTTATGTTATGCTGCAAATTCTGATGATCTGGTGAGATTTTATATGAAAAGCTGCTTATAATAAAAAAAATTTAGATATTTTAAAACAAAATAGTTACATTTATAAGCTTTCATATACATGAACCACCTCATTAGCAAAACTTTTTATAAAAAATTTCCGAAATGGCTCTAAATAGTAATAGTAGTGTTATACCTTATTCCTGATAAGTAATTTTAGTAGTTATTCTGCTTTTATAGGATTCTGAAAAAGGTGTAAGAAGTGCGTCTTGGATAATTTGGTGTAATATGAGCCTAAATGTAGGCAATAATCATGTTAAGCTGTAAATTCCGGTACTTTGATAAGATTTTAAATGACTAAAAGTCACAAATTATAATAAAAATACTTTAAAGCAAAATATTTATACTAATACCTGTAAGTTTTCTTACCAAAACCATTTTATATGCAAAAATTTGCATAAATAGTTAAAGATTAATTTAAGGGGTTAGGGGTAGTTAGAATTTTCAAAAAATAATTTTTTTTTTGCATTTTCGTTAAGTCAACATCTTAAAAATATTCTCTGAAAATTTCATGTTGATCCGATAAATAGTTGTTGAGTTATTTGAGAAATAAGAAAGAGAGCTCGGGCACTTCAAAGCGCTCGTGTGAAACTTTAAACGCGTTTTTCTCAAAACTATGTTTTTAGTATCGGTGACAACTGTAACTCGAAAACCGTTCAGTAGATTTTAATGAAATTTATACAGCTTTTAAAATACATAATAAACTCGGGCCTGATCGAAGGATTTTTGCTTTTTCGAAAATTTCGGTTTTTCAAGACCAATTAACTGTTGATTTTTTCGCAAAAATTTAGAAAAAAAATCCTTAAATGTTAATTCAAAAAATAAAATCTTTCAATCAGGCTCGGGATTATCTATTTATAAAACTAATTTTTTTTGTCCGATTGTTTTTAGAGGAATCTCCCAGGACTTATGCTTGTCACCGCAAGTACCTCTTTTTGGAACAGGGTCAACACAAACAACTATAACTTTGGAAATTAATTTTTTTTTTTTTGAAATTTTCGTGACTTCTAGTCAACACGTCCTATAATAATGCCATATTTCTACTTTTCTAAAATAACATGATTTAGTAGCAAAAAAAAAAAAATAAAAAATACTGAAAACTCTGATGTTTTTGTGCTTCTGACTACCCCTAACCCTTTAATGAAGTGTTTCTGCCATCAGCTTGAAATATTTTTATACTTAAACCATCATGTGTCTGTTCTACCTGTATTTAAAAAAAACTACCATTTTATTAACAAATGGCATGTGATACTATTTCCTTTAACTCTGTAAAAATCACTCAACTAAGTAAAGTCGTCTGAACACGTTGCCTCACTTGGCTTAGCTCGTGCATAGCAAGCGACATAATAAAGCTGCAGCGTAAACGCAACGGGAAATTACGAAATTTATAGTTGTAGAAAAGTAGAGAGAGATTTTTCAATTTCCGTATCCGATTTAAAAGTGCAGCGAGAAATGCACGTTAACTGGCGTGTGTGCGTGTGCGTGACTGCATTGCGCCACAGACTGCCGTGCCTGGCATGACTAATGCATTAAAAGCGTCTGATTAAAAATGTCATTAAATAAATACGTTGGAGAATTCAGCATTAGTTATATTGAATAGCAATCCGACTGCAGCGGCAACATACCTTTTATGCATATTAAATAACTCTGTTTGAGCAGAATTAGTTTTGTACAGTTGCATTGCACTCGTTCAATATATATTAAGAGTACGAAAGGAATGGTATTTACAAGTATATTTAATGGAAATGGAAAAAGTTACAAAAAATATAAAAATAATTCAAGTAAGAATGTAAAAAGAAGAGAGAAATGGCGAATTGAAAGCAACCAATGTGTTTTTCTAAAATGTAAGTGACTTTGCTAAAGTTCTAGCCTAAGTGTAGGCAATATTTTGGTAATTTTTTTTTTTGAATAGTAAAGATTTCAATACTATAGGCTATTTGCTAAATAAGCAATTTGGCGTTCCAGACGGTCGTGAGATCGTTGAAGGTATGCCTCGTTCTGGACGACCTTCGACCTCTTCAACTGATGAAAATATTAAAAAAGTGAAGGATATGGTGCTTGAGAGATGGCAAAAAAGCTCGACATCTCTCACGGGTCCGTTCGAATGATTTTGATGGATATTTTGGGTATGAAAAATGTTCTTGCTCGACCAATTCCGATAAAGGTGATTCTTTTTCTAAAAGAATACCGCAAACAGGTCTCTTTGGTGATGCTTGATCGTGCGATCCCACATTCATGGAGAGCATTATAACTGCCGATGAGACACAGGCCAACCGAACAGCCACCGTATTCGCCAGATTTGGCTCCGTGGAATTTTTTCTTGTTACCCAACTAAAATTTCTGGAGTCGATCGAAGAGATAAAAAGATAAAACAAAATTCGCTGAAGGAGATCCCAACCATCCCAAAAAGTGATTATTACAAGTGTATCGAAGACTGAAAGAGTCATTAGCATAAGTGTAATACATTAATACATTTGGTAGGGATTACTTTGAAGGCGAAAAAATACATGTTGTTAAATAATTAATGTACAGAAATGTACAGAATGTATAGGTAATATAGGTATCTTCTATTAAGAACTTACTTGTTAAACTTTATCTGCCATCTACAATGTCAGAGGACTGTAAAAAAACAACAAAAAATTAATATTTTTCAAAAGTTATATTTTTTTATTCAAAGTAGTTTCCTTGTGCTTGGATACAACGTTTAGCCCGGTCAATTAGCATTTCAAATGAGTGTTGAAGGTCACTTTTCGGAATGCTCTTGAGAATATCGGTCGTCTCCTTTTGGATAACTGAAATGTCCTTAAACCAGTGTCCTTTCATAGGCAAAGAAGTTATCCAAATAGGTAAAAATCACTAGGTGCCAGATCAGGTGAGGAGGGTGAGTAGGGTGAGTGATTATTGGTTAATGACAAAAGACGCTTCATAACACCAAGGTAAAACACAGCATCGTTTGGTCAGGTGGGACGAAATCTCGGTATACAATACCTTCGGAATTGTAAAAACAAATCAGCATTGTCTTTATTTTTGACTTTTGAAGACGACTTTTTTTCGGTGACTTCTGATCGTCACAGAGGTTCTCACGACCTTCTTGGAATCGCTTAAACCACTCATGTATATTACTACGGGATAGGCACTAATCACCACAAACTTTTTTCATCATTTGAAATGTTTCAGTAAACGTTTTCCCAAGTTTAAAACAAAATTTAATATTTGCTCTGTGTTAAAAATGCATTTTACGGCCGATAACCAAAAGCTGCTGTCACTTTTTGATCGATAACATCGATTGTAGTTATCCAATTGTCTTTACGAAATGTTAACAAGAGATCAAACTTTTTATTTCATATACCCACCAATAGGTGGCGCCACCAGAAACAGTTATAATTAAAAAGTTCTGTTTCTTTTGCGACAGACATTGTAGATTATTACAATACGGATATATAGCGCTTTTTGGTAAAATAATATCGACGAAATAATAATTTTTGCGCAGTTTGAAAAGTTGGTGAGCAGATGAAGTGGTTGAAAAATAAATTGATGAAATTAGAATGGCGTGGGTTGAGGTAATTTCCATTTTAATCTCATATGGTTGGTTGGAACTAAACTAAGATCTCAACCCCTTAAAGGAAAAAAAAGACTAAGTTACGCTAAACATTCAAATTAGGAGGAGATCTCACAGTCCTGTGGAGTAAAATTGATTGTTTTGCGAAGTTCTGTAGATATCCTCAAGTGCTTCTTACTATTTTAATTACGAGAATATCATATGCTCCAGTGCGCTCCACATTCTTTTTCTGTTTTCCTTGTTATTTTCCTTGCTCATATTATCCAAATTTGGTATTTGGTTTGATTGATATTTTTGAAAAGAACGCCAAGAGTGCATTGAAAAAAACGTAGTCAGAGTGAGAATGCTAATCAATCGATGTCCCTACTACTTGACAGAAGGCCAGTGAAGAATTTTTTCTAAATGATTGAAGAGCCTGGAAGTTGGCTGTAAAAACATATGCTGTCTGCAACTGAAGAGAAATGCATCCTTTCACTCAATCCTTTAACGATTGCAGTCTAATTTTATTACCCCCATGTTCAACAAGACGATTTTCTAAAGATTTCTACATCAGAACCGGTTTTTATGGCGCATTTTATAGCAATGCAACATGAGTACAAATATTGGAAGGCATTAAAAAATACCAACACTTCTAAAGGATTACAGAACCAAACGCTGGCTGCGCATAAAATTGTAGAACAGCAGAATGGATGTAAACATGTATAGGCAACATGTAAGCTTCACGCATATGTGAATAATTGGACATGAACACGTATTTTCAGCAACAATTTTATTGTTTTGCTGCAGTTCGCAAAAACTTTATTTTTTTTTTTCATTTATTTACACACACATATACATTCGAACTCATACTCGTATATGAGCAAAACCAAGAAACAAAGTAACCACATATGTTTCTACATTTGCGTAACTGCATGCTGGCCATTGTAAAAATAAAAAAATAAAACAACAATAAAACTGTAAATTATGATTGCAAAATTGAGCGATTGGCAAAATGGACGCCTGATTGCGCAGAGGGTGTGCCTTTTCGTACTTGTTCGTGTGTTGCGGCAAAACACAAATCCACAATTTGGCGTTCAATTGCCTACGAGGCATTGAGTAAACGGTGCGGATGCCCGCCTTGAGGTTTATTGTGTTGATTGCTTTTGCTTGATTGCTTCCATTAATAATTTTGTACTTCATGTAATTTTACAACAAGTGGAAATTTTATTATTTCCACGAATAGACGGAGCAAGTGTTTTGGCGTGTGCACAACAAGTGTGTGTAGCTAAATTAAATGTATATGTGGTATATGATTGTACATATGTAGGTGTATAGTAATGTGTGCGAAGGAAATTGCCGGGAATTGAATTTTTACTGCCCTTTAAGCGAAAAACAAGTAGCCAACATGTGTGCCTGCCAAATCGCGAATGTTCAATTTTCATTTAATTTTTGTTTAGTTAATTTGGTATAATTTATTGGTTTTTGATTGAAATTTTAATATTTTGAAATTTTTGTCTATATACTTATTTTCGAATTTGACATGAAGCATCTTGCACATGTGTTTCCCAGTTTAAGGACATAATTACAATAAATTCTGTTCATTATCTTATTTATGCAGAAATTATAAGAAAATTAAAATTTTTTATTAAAAAGTAGAAGAGTAAAATACGTCTTTACCGCGCTGTTGACTTTATAAAAGTTTGTACAAGCAATACAAAAATTTTGGTTTTAGGGTTGCCACGCTTTTGTTAAATCAGGGATATTATCATTTTGTGAGTTTACCGCATTATTGAAATTATAAAAGTTTGTACTAGAAAAAAAATTGATTTCAGGGTTGCCACAGTTTGGAAAAAATTAAATTCAGGAATTACAAGTTTTTATGATTTTACCGCATTATTGACTTTGTAAAAGTTGGTTCAAGCAAAACACAATTTCAGCGTTGCCACACTTTGGCAAAAAGTTGAATTCAGGAATATATTTTTTTTGGTTTTACCGCATTATTGACATTAAGTTTGTACAAGCAAAAAAAAAAATTGGGTTTCAGGGTTGCCACACTTTTGAAAAAAGTCAAATTCAGGGTTGTCAACTTTTTTGATTTTACGGCGTTATTGCCTATATAAAAGTTTTTACAGGCAAAACAAAAATTTTAATTTCAGGGTTACCATACTTTTGAAAAAAATTAATTCATAGATAACATTTTTTATGATTTTACCGCAAATGACTATGCAAAAGTTTGTACAAGCAAAATAATATTCATTTTAAGGTTGCCACCTTTTTTAAAATAGTAAATAATTTATATTAAGTCATATAAATTAGCTTTACTTCTATAATTTTGTGAAATATACTTTTTTTATGTAGAATTGAGCCTGTGTTGCCACTTATTTGAAAAAGTAAACAATTTATTTTAATTCATATAAATTAGCTTTACTTCTATAATTTTGTGAAATATTGATTTTGTTGTATAGAAATGAGCCAGTGTTGCCATTAGTCTAGAATTTGACTTTCAAAAATTTAAAAAATTAAAAAAAATTTCATAAAATGAATTTAAAATTTAAGTATTTTAAATTAATTTGCACAAATAAAATTATATATGTATACTTCTATCATGTGTATGGCTAAATTATTTTTGTTTTTTGTAAAAAAAGGAAAATATTAAATATGGATGTTACTACTGAGTTTTTTGTATAAACAAAGATAAAATAAATTTGACGGAGTTGCCACACTTTTAAGAAAATATTGAAAAAACTATTGAAAAAAAAAAATATTTATATGTCTTAACTAAGATTGGTTTTAGAATTATTCTGAGAAATAAATTTTCTCAAGATGAAGTGAGACAGGGTTGCCATTAGTCTGCAAAATTATTTTAAAATTAAAAAAATAATGAATTATTGTTTATTCTACAAAAATAATTATAAAATCATTTAAGTTTTCTTTTCTTATTTTGCAAAAAAAAAAAAAAATGTTTACGCTTGATATCCTCAAAGCGAAACCAACCTACACCACTAAATATAATCTGGCAGCTGTGATTTATGGCACACAATTTGAGTGATGTTTTTATGATAATTCCTCTTTGACACCAACGTCTCGCCAGTGTGTATACGTGACTTTTCGCTTCTGAAAAACACGAGAACATTACTTAAACACACGTTTATGCCTTGAAAACACCTTCGCAAAGCCATAAGCTGCCCGTCTTGCTTGCGCATAAATTGAATAAAATTTTTGAAAAATGCTTACTTTTATAGCCCGCCTACCGCGAAAGGCGAAAAGGCTGTCAAAACCTAACATAGCTCAACTTATTGGCAGCCCACATAACAAACACAACACATGCAAAGTACACAAACATACATATTCGCATGTTTATATGTGTGTATATGCACCGTTGAGCCGAGTTGCCGCACATGTGTAAGGCGCTTATTATTTGTTATTCAAACAATTTTGACAGCCAATAAAAGGATAATGCCAAACACACGCACAGCCACTCGCTGGCACATGCAAATGTAAACAGACACACAAACATGCGCTGTCACTGTCGCGTCCAACAGATTACACAAATATGTGTGTGTGCTGCCATGTCGCTCGTGCCGGTGACTGGCCCTTCACCAACGTCAAGCGCAGTAACGCGACCTGCTCGCCCGTCAATCAGCCGTCTCCTTGTTTATTAACGGTACATGTGTGCGTGCACAGTGAAAGTGATGACCCAAATTTGTGATTGTTCCCGTCGTAAGGCTGCACGAGGTTAAAGACAGCGGTATTGTGTGGAGGGTAGTTAAATTGTGAAGTGTCTGTCAGATACAAAAGTCATTTTGGCGGATATCATTTGTAAGTCGCTGTATTTCTTGAAAACCACGTATGCAGATGCAAAGTTAAGGAGATTGAAAATTTTTAGGGATATTAAAAAGTCGTGAAAAGCATAAATGTTATTGCCTTTCTTTGAATAAAATATAGAAAATGCAACTTTTTTGGATTTCTTCTTGAATTTTTTTTCTTAAAGTGAACCAATGATTATTTGGTATATTTCAGAATCATATGTTTATAGAAGGGAAAGTTATTATAAGATTGTTATAGCTGAAGTAAGATAAATAAAATTCTGTAGGTATGGTAGGTGACCTTATAAAATAGAAAAATAAGTGATCAACATAATGTGCTGAGTCGATTAAGTCATGCCCGTTTGTCTGCCTTTATGTACGCGAACTAGTGCCTCAGGTTTGCGATATTGATCTGAAATTTTGCACACGTTCTTCTCTCTATAAAAAGTTGCTCATTTGTGCAAACCGCTGATATCGGACAACTATAACATATAGCTGCCTTATAAACTGAACGATTAAAATCTAGTTCTTCTATGGCGAACTTTTTTGTTTGATAAGATATCCTCACCAAATTTTCTATAGATTGGTGTTAAAAGCAGCGACGCATTTTCTTAAGAAATTGCTTATATCGGATTACTATAGCATATAGCTGCCATACAAACTGACCGACAAAAATAAAGTTTTTGTACCGAAAAGTTGTTTTAATGAGAAGATATCTTTACGAAATTTAATATACTTAATTGTTTAAACTATCACTATGGTTTACGAATAAATCGGTCAGATCGGAGCACTATAGCATATAGCTGCCATATAAACTGACCCGTCAAAATCAAGTTCTTGTATGAAAAAAATTTTGTACAGATTATTATGTAATGCAATGCTACAATCTTCGAATATATAGTTCAGATCGAACCCTTATGATATATAGCTGCCATGCAAACTGTCCAATTAAAATCAAGATGAAGGTATTTTTGTACTTTTTTATGTAATAAGAAATGAAACTTCGGCGAAGCCAAAATCAACGTTTTTTAATTTGCTTGCTAAAGCTGTAAGCCAAAAATTATTACAAAAATAAATTGATAAAAATAAATTCATCAAAAAGTTATATACTTTAATAATTCACTAAATGATGACTTGTGTCTGTCAAATAAATGGCATATAAATATAAAAAAAAAAAATATTCTAAAAATATAACTCCAAAGTTTTCAATTATAACTATCTGTGTTTGTAATTGACTTGCTTTTATTATATAATTTTGCCACACTACATTATTATGTGTGTGTTTTCAATCATTTCACGCCTTGTAAGATAACCAACACTCTATTTGCCATCTCCTTGACCAGCTTAATCAAATTCTATATCTGTCATTTATTGGCCAATATTTTACTCAATAAATCAAAAATCATAAATCAAATTTGTGAAGCCGCTTTGACTGATTAATTGCCGTAATTCGCAATGAAATTTCTATCAAATGTGCAATTTCTGGCACAAATAGACATAACCAAGACAATATATTCATCTAGGCACACAATAACCTTATATGAAATACCAATAGTACATAAATCACCGCCTACACATCCATACACATACACAATATATAGCACTATTTGCCACACATCTTAATAATGCCAAGAAACACACTGCAAATGAGGTAGTCACATTACTCATACCACATGGCGCACCTGTGTGCACCTTCACCTGCGCGCGCTGCTTGTCTGCAATTGTCTCAGTAGTCCTGGTTTGTGTTGAATCCGAATGTTGTCAGCCACGACCACTACAACCAGCAGTGATAAATTTGCCACAAAACCACACAAACAACAATAATCAATTTGGCAAACACAGCAAGTGCAAATTGAGTGCATCCGCTGGGTGTGCGTTTGCCTTGCCGCAGACCGAAGTGCATGTAGCTATTGAATTGAAATTGACGTTCTTATTGCGCTTCAGCATTGCGCTATGCCACTTTTATTTGTCTAACGGCGCTCACTTTGCTTTATTTATTTTACTCACGGCCATTGATATTTATGGCAAATGTCACTCATTGAAGGCGTCATTGTGTAAAGTGGCAGGTTAGAGTTGTGGCTTGGCATTGAAGTGAAAGAAAGGAATTGTGGAAATATTATTTCAGTCTTTTACTTCTTCATTTCGTCTTCATTAGCGCATTGCAAGACTTCATAGCTCTTTTGTTCTAAGACAAAAGATTGCCACTCTGTGAAGGAGCAAGTCAAGTGAAGTCTCATTGTTGATTTCATTGTTGATTTGATTAGTGGAATTTGTAGTAGAGATAATAAAACTCGGAAAATCTAGTTGAGGCACATTATAAATAATTGAAATCGTAAGCCCTCACTTAAAAGCCATTGTTTACTAAAAAAAATAAGAAAAATAGAAAATAAACTTTTTAAAATATTTTCCAGAATTAATATTTGTAAAAAAATATATTCATTCAGTTCTTTCAGTTCCCATCGAAATATATATCATTATGCTATCCATTTAGCATTTCATTGTGAGTTTGTGTCACAAATTTCATTTTTTTTTTTTTTGATTGCCCTCAAAATATTTTGACTTTATGGAAATGTACTGCAAATGCCCAGCGGACGCTCTATGCAATCCGAAATTGTATTTTTGCATGGGAATTAAAGTAAACAAAAATCAAAATGTGAATTCAAATAAACTGTGAATGCTGCAGTCCCAAAGTGACATCCACACATACTTATTTATCGATTTACAAAATTTTGCTATTTTAACAAAATAATAAATAACAAATAAACAAAAATATCAGTTATCAGCATGATTTAATAACACACATACATACATAGATAATACTTACAGCATTATATTTTTATGCATGCGTATATATATACATTGACAGTGTAAAAATAGAACATATGTCTGTATATATAATTGTAATTTTTCAAATAAATTTCAAAATGGCAATGCGACAAGTTGAGTTTACTGGCGCATATTTAAACATATTTTCATACAACCGTTTATAAAGCATTATGCGATGACTTACAGATTTTTGTATTTAATGTTAATACGTGAAAACTTATTTTTAGAAATATATTTGCAATATGTGTATGAATAGTCACTACATAATGCAGATTCGCAATTGTTTGGGACTTAGTAATCTCTATACATCAAATATTTGCTTATGTTTGAATATATTGACAGTATCCGAATACTAAAATTAAAAAAATATATATCTACATTTTATAACTTATATTTTAAAATATCGAATCGCCTCAAAGCCCTCAGAGATATTCTATATTTTTAACATGGAAAAATTATCAATAATAATTCACTTAAACAAGTGAAGCAACGGCAACGCAGCAACGTTCAAGAGTACAGCACAGATGGAAAATGGAAAACGGAAAACTAAGAAGAAAGCAACAAAATATGACCACAATTTTGATTATACGACTTCGAAATATTTAACTTAGGCACTGTCACTCCGTTACTGCAATATTTAAAAGTATATTTTGTAGTAGCGGGCTTCAGGTTAATGTCACAGACGACTCCATCGCGTTAAAACCATGGCAGGTCACCAAGTACGTGAAATGCTACTTCGCCATTAGGTTGCAAGCACAGGCTCAGTTCATTCAAAACTTAGCTCCCATAAGAGTTAACCACCGTATGGCCTTCATGAAAGGTATAACCACAGCAATGCACCACCGAAAATGCATCTGTACAGTCAAGCGGAGACAGTGGCTTAAAGCGCTCGCACCTAAAGTATTTTACTACCAACAAAAAGATGAAGTTGACCATGCTAAGGTGGAAAAATGTAAAAAAATGGGGTATTTTAGCTGGGCGAACTCAAACATTATCGGTAACCAGCGCCGGAACTGGATAAAGGCAGAGAGGGACACAAGATGCACAGACGCAACCCAATCTTTAGAGAATTGCACCAAATGTACTGATGCTTCAACGCCAGTAACAGCAGCTCTTTGTGAACGGATGGCACCCAGCCTAGCAGAGCAGTATTCGGAGAAAAGATGAACAGAACAACTTTGGCTTTATTAAAGGTTAGGCTAATGCGATGTCTAAAAAAAGCTTTACTGCTATACAAAATGGAGAAAATTGATGAGTTGTGAAATACTAATCCACTGTGTACTCGAATCGTTTCAATGGATTAAATTCAATTCTTCGATTTCTAAGGTATACACATTTTCAGTTCTTCTATTCTGCGTTTATTGTCTATCTCTGTTAGGTCCTGTGCCCGTCATTAAAGCAGAATTTCAATCATTAAGTAAGAAGTAGACATGTTTATGAGTCGATCTATCTGCTGTAAATTGATCTGATGATTTTTTCAAGAGTTAAATGATGCACCCAGTCTCAAATTCTGTAATGTATTTTGTGAGTATTAAGTCTTCAAATCTGTTAAAAAATCGACTTGTGTCAATGTTTGTTTTTTCTCGAGTAAAATTGTTTAAGTTTGATCCATGGAGAATGTCGAAATCACGGCAACAATAATAGGAGCTTTTATATAGTGCCTTGGTAGATCGCATATAACTTGAAGTGGATTTATTTTTTTTTTATTTTAAAAAACTTTACTATATATTCCTGATCCCTCCAGCGACAGTGGGTAGAATATGCCCACGGTAAAGTATGCCTGCCATAAGAGGCGGCAAAAATCCAATAAGCATTATGTCTGTTATTTGGCTTGTCTCGAAATTTCAGAAATAGTTCTATAATACTAAATCTGAGCTGATATTATAGACTTTGAATGGTATTCCTTCTATTGAGAAGACATTTGAAGTTCAAGCGACAAAGCACGTTAGGCCTCGAACCTGGCCAAAGGGCAAAACGGCGTCTCTTCCACCTGAGCAATTGTTTTTTGCATGTATTTTTTGGATCTCTGATCAATGCCTTGATTTGATCCGTTGAGCTTTTGAGCACCGTAGAACAAGGTTGTCGTCAGCAGGTAGCTACGTAAAATACACAGGTTCACAGGAATATCCCAAATCGTCAATAGAAAGATTAAAGCTGTTAACTTTAACGGTTTGTAGGTTAAAAATATATTTATTTGATGTCTTTAAAAAACAAATTTCGAATAAAAACCACTTTGAATATTTTGCATCACTCATAATAATATCTCTGAAATATTCAAAAATCTACAAAAATTAAAAAAAAAACAGCAAAAAAATTTATTTATTTATCACATCGAAAAGCTACAAACGTTTTCATTTCATGTGTTCAGTCACACATTCTGCGTCACATAAACGAGTGTAAACACCAATTTCATAGCGAAATATTTGAACTTCAGCGAAAAGTCATAAAAAAAGTTGGCTCATTTAACTACAAGTCAAAAGCGGGCACACACATACACATACATGATAAACTAGAGTGAAGAGTTTTAAGCTGACTAACGGAACGGGCGCCGCGACAAGCCAGGCAACAGTAGCACACTGCCCTCAAAACTCATTAAGCCACCAATGAGCTCAGCAAGCGCAGTTGGCATTGAAATTGCATTTAAACCGAAATGTCTCAGTGTTGACTTTGTTGTTGTTTGGCGGCAAACTTGTTATTATTATTAATGTTGACACAACTGCGTCTATGTGGTTAAGTGCTGGAAGTGCTCTAGAGCCAAAGTGTGCGCACACGGGTGCCGACAAGTGATTCTCATGCATGCATATGTGTGTGTTTGTGTACTTGCGTTGCTGAACTCACTCGAAATGTGTGTGCGCATGTGGCAGTTGCATGTAAACTTATGTGCGTCATGCGCGTAATCCCCGAGCTGAGAAATGTACAAATATTAGCAGAGCTCAATCAGTCTGGAAAGCAGTTAGCGAACTAAGGCGGCTTTCTAAATACGCGAATGTAGGGCTGTGCATTTTTTTTTTGGTGCAAGTCACGCTCGTATATTATGTTTTGCATGTAATCACTTTGTGGCTGGAAGAAAATGCGGCGTGTTATAAGGCATGCAAACTAAAGTTCGTAAGGCGTTTTAGCTGAATGTTTCTCTCTGCATATTTTATAATAATTTGGCATGGCATTTGATGTGGGTTGTCAGCATTAGGGTGTGGCTTAAACTTAATTTTTCAAGTTTTAATTTTAGTAGTTGTTTTGGTATATGAAAAGTGTTGTATTAAAACTGAAGGAGCACCCTAATGCACTAACCGAGCAAGGAAAAATGTTAAATAACTATTTTTGGGTGCAAAATTAGATAATTTTGGAAAGTCATATTAGAAACTGGAAATCTACAATTATGGCGGGTACACTTAAGCTGTACTCAAACCAAATCGATCCGCAATTTTTTTTTATTTTTTTTATTTAGGAAGATTATTCAGAAGTGCTTTGGGGAGTCTATTTTAGCACAAATATTTGAGTCGCACAAGGTCAAGTGAAGGTAATCGAAAACTTGACTCATACAAAATGACGATAACACCGAAACAGTTAAAGAAACAGTGCTTGCAAATCATCCTGTTAGCCTCAGAGATATAGCAGAGAATTTCCAAATCTCTTAGGGATCGGCTCAACATATTTTGGTTAATATTTTTGGTATAAATTCCTGAATTTTTGCATTAATAATTTCGAGTCTGGGTCATATTTCATCCGATGGTATTTACAGTATATCCTGAATTTTATGCAATAACGAGCTTGAGTTTTTGTTTGTGGTTTGGGTATAAATTCCCGAATATGTTGCAATAACAAGGTCGAGTCCGGGTCAAATTTGATCCGATGGTATTTACTGAATCTTTTGGTTTTGGTTAATGTTTTGGTTAAAAATATCTCAATTTTGACAGTAACAAAGTCGAGTCCGGGTCAAATTTGATCCGATGGTATATACAGCATATCCTGAATTTTATGTAATAACGAGCTCGAGTTTTGGTTTGTGGTTTGGGTATAAATTCCCGAATATGTTGCAATAACAAAGTCGAGTCCGGGTCAAATTTGATCCGATAGTATATACAGTATATCCTCAATTTTTTGGGCATAAATAACCAAACCTTTTGCAATAACAAGTTCAAGTCTGGATCAAATCTGGTCGGATGATATATGTATACAATATATTCTCGAATTAGTGTTTTTGATGCAGAAAAATACTCAGTGTCCCTAAAAAAACTTCGATAATCACAATAAGAGTTGTAAAAAGTTTTTTATCACTTAATAACCACCCTAATGCATATATGCAATCAAACTGATTAGATTCAAAGATTATATGTGTGCGGCAGCTTTATGTTTGCTGCGCTGCCAAAATATTGTAATTTTCTTCACTGCATGGTAAACTCATTTAAAAGTTTTGCTTGCCACTGAGGCAGCTGTGGCAGCAGCACAAGTTAGTTTTCGCTGCTCCGAAATATTATATTTCCCACAATTTTGCAAAAAGTAACATTTAACTGCTGGAACTGCATGCATGTGAGCGCTTATAAGCATTCATATGTGCAAATGGATTTATTTTGAATATTCCCTCGGCTAGGCAAGGAACTGCAGAACTGCTGCGCTGACATGGTGTGCATGGAGTTGGCGCATATGCAGGTTTGAGTGTTGTAAGTTTGCATATACGTAGCTAAAATGAGGGAAGAGTTGAATGGTAATGTACTTAAAAGTTTGTTTTGGTGGAAAATTTGGAAAGGAATAGCTTAGTATTATATATAATAAATATATATACATATATACAAATATAGCTTCTTTCATAACTAATATAACTTTTTTTTATAATATTTAAAACTTTTGCATGTTAGATGAGTTTAACTTTTTCTTTGCAATACTTGCATATTTAATATGTGGCACATGCCACAGAATTAAGCGAATAATATACTCTGCATACCTATAAAAAAATCAATCAAACAGTCAAACTTACCGCTCAACCAACTGAGTTTGAAATCTGCTGCTATCTTGCCTAGCAACCAAAAACCTATCACTTTAACCAATAATTTTTTGAAAATTCAGCAAGCGGAGCACTCATACGCCATGTTGGCCGGCGTGCCAGCTTGAATTGGTTTCTGTTTACCAATCGAACTGTTTTCTGCGGGCTGCACTGCTACACAATGCAGCAATAAATGCCAACACACATGCAGACATAACAGCAAATATAACGGTACATGCACATATAAACACACACACATAGATATGTAAACACATACAAAGGATATTCGATCGAGGCAGTTCGAAAATCGGAAATCACTGCCAGGCTATACAAAGATAATATGAATGTGTACACTCATATGTGTGTGTGTTTGCATTCATACGCATACATGCGCATATTTGTTGTTGCTGATGTTACAATGGCCTGGCTTGGCATGGCAGTTCCACGTAAAATTAGTTTGCGAAACAAACAATCGTGCGTATTTGCATAAATGGCATCGTTGCAGGCGCATGTGTTGGTGGCGGCAGCCGAATTGTGTTGTGGTTGAATGCGACAGGGCCGTATGAAAATTTTGGCACCAGCAAATATGTGCCGTTATTTGCATTGAACGGAGGTATGTTGTGATTTATGCATGCAAGCAATGAAATATAATTGCCAATCACGTCTGGCAAGTGCGTCGTTTGTAAGGATTGCGTGTGTGTGCATTGCATGTGTGATTTAAATACTTTTTTGCGGTTTTAAGCATTAAATGCTTGCCAAATATTTGTGATTCGTGTGCTAGTCAAGTATTACTTTGCACTTGTAATTTTTTGGATTTTTTTGCAATTTTTGGGAGACAAAAAAAAAAAGATAAAAAAATTGTTGTTGTATACTATAGATGGTATATTTTTTAAAGAAAAACAAGTTCTGAAAATGTATTTGACCTTTTTTATATAAAATACGCATTTTTAATTTTTTATTAATGGCAACTCTATAAGAGTTTTACAATAAAATGTGTTTAAATTTAACACATCAACAAATTAAAGATGGGTTCTAAGGTGTTTGTCCTTTACAAAATTCAACTTAATTATAAGAACATCTGGCATTATAGTTTATGTGGCAACCCTAACCAGAAAATGATTTTATTAGACGTTTCTCATTGTATACAAATTTTTCTCCAGTTCATAAAATTCAAATTAAAATTAGAAAATCTGGCAACATTGTTTATGCCATATGTGGCAACCGTAACTTCATAATAATTTTCATTGAAGCATTCCACATTGAATTAAAAGTTTTTCTTAGTTTACAAAGTTTATTTTAATTTTAAAAACTATGGCAACCTTGTTTATGTTAGGTGTGGCAACCCTAACTAGAAAATGCTTTCTATTAAAGCATTCCACTTTGTATCTAACTTTTTGTTCATAAAATTTGACTTAGTTTTAGAAAATATGGCAACATTGTTTTCTCATGTGTGGCAACCCTGAGCAGAAAATATTTTTCATTGAAGCATTCCACATTGCATTTTAAGTTTATCGTAGTTGACAAAATTTAATTTAATTTTAAAAATTATGGCAACCTTGTTTAAGTCATGTGTGGCAACTCTAATTAGAAAACGTTTTTTTAAGGCATTCCACATTGTCTCTAACTTTTTGCAAGTTCATAAAATTTACTTAATTTTAAAAAATCTGGCAACCTTGTTTATGTCTTGTATGGCAACCCTAATTAGAAAATGTTTTTTTAAGCATTCCACATTTAGAGAAAAATTTTTGCTAGTTCACAAAATTCAACCTCATTTTAAAAAATCTGGCAACCTTTTTTATGTTAAATGTGGTAACCCTGATTAAAAAATATTTTTCATTGAAGTATACCACATTATATTTAATGTTTATCTTAGTTTACAAATAAAAAAACCGCAAATAGAAAATAAAAAAATTTTAAATAAAAAAAAATTTCATTAAAGCACTTCACATGTTTTGCGTGACTTCAATATTTTGTTCAACTTTTTTTGAAGTAGTTGGTAATCTTATTAAACGGTTTATTTTTTGTTTAAAAGTGAAAAATTATTTGAAAAATATGTTTATTCTTCGTTAAGCTTTTTGTGCAATAATAACACTTGTCCACACTTTTTGCAAAAAACGGAAAATCATGATTTGTGTTAGTTTGAAAAATAATTAAGGAAGTTTAAAAAAAATGAATCGAAGTTCTGTGCCGAGTGTTAGTAGAGATTAAATATTACGTTTTTCGGAATTTCAATTATTCTACAAAAGACTTATGCCTAAAGAATAGCCTACTTTTAGCTAAAGGAAGTTGAAGAGCCTAAGAGTATAATAAAAAATTGAAAATACAGATTATATTATATTTTAGAAGTTAACGTTTCGTTTTTTTCGCATGTGTACTCTTGACGTTCTTTCCAGTTGAAAAGTGCAATCATTTAGTCAGTGCTTGCCAAACCGTCATTACCTACCGAACTATGCCCGAAATTTATATATGACATATTTTGAATTCTCAACCCTTTCCATTACATTAAGGTAGTTGGTTTTCCGTACGTCTATTAACCTTAATACTGTATCGTAGAGCAGAATTGATCTTATAATAGTTGTGTAGTACCACTTTCCGGAGAGGCAGAGGGCACTCAAGCTACATATACAAAGGATAGTAACTTTTTCTTCCACATTGTACTTCCGCAGCAGTTTGCTGTCCAAGACTACCCCATATATTTGGTGCGGTCTCTGTCAGAGAGTTGTGTTCCATTTATCGAATCGTACCTTCATGGAGAGATTTTGTATATTCTTGTGAACACAAGGCGATTCGTTTTTTCCGTATTCAAACCAGACATGCTTATGATGCTCAATTCCAAGCTGTATTGAGAATGGTAGTCATAACCCTGCTAATGTTGTTACTAGCATGGCATTGTCGTTCACATTTCCTACTATCTCAGAGTCTTTGCGTTCCTTAGCAGTTTAGTCACCACTAATGTTTAAAGGAGCGGAGACAGCATTCCATTGCGCGGCGTGCTTCTAGAGACATTTTTGGTCATTCTATCGTCTTTCCATTCGGCTCTTATTCACTAAAGGTCAGGAGGCTTCTGATTCAAAGTTATAGCGCTTACCATCTAATGATAACCCATTAATACATTTTTGTACTAATTGTTTCTAAATTGATAGTTTTTAATAATTGAAATATTTATATTTCGACACATGTAAACTAACCAAGCCTATAACAAATTAAATTAATTTAGAAATCTCAAGCAGATAAATTATATTTTGCCCATTCGTCTATAATTACAACAAAGTAATATTCGAGCATGCAAAACCAGTTACCAAAACAAAAACGACATTTTATGCTCATATAAAAGCAATTAAGTGCATTCTCACACATACATATTTATTGAAATGTACTTGAACTTACATAATACTATATACACAAACGTCAGTTCGAAATGATTTATTTTTTAAAAATTTTATTTTCAAGCAATGACTTATTTTAGCGCATGCAGTAATAAAGCTCAGCTCTAATTACTACTCAGTACTATGGCATATATGTAGCTAGCCTTCAAATTGATTGATCCAATTTGAGTTGTTGTATGGGAAACTTTCTTATTTTACAAGATATCTTCACGAAATTTGACACGCTTTCTTGGCAAAGTCAATGCCATAATCAGTGAAGAAATTTCTTAGATCGGACCACTATAGCATATAGCTGCCATACAAACTGAGCGATCAACATCAAGTTCTTATAAAGAAAACTTTTTTATTTGACAAGATATCTTCACGAAATTTGACATATTTTATAATCCAATGCAATGGTATAATATTTGAAGAAATTGTTCAGATCGAAACACTATAGCATATAGCAACTACTTATATGAACTGGCCTATTAATATCAGCATAAAGACATTTTTATGTATTTTTTTTTCTAAGAGAGAGGGTCTAGCCTTTAGTACAGCCGATATTAACGATTGTTCCTGTTACTGAAATTTTTTAGCAACACCTTGCTAAATTTAATTAGCTAATATCGCAATATTTATTACTCAAATACTTGCTTCTCAGTTATTTAATAAAAAACACTGAATTTTCGTCCATTACATTACTTCCACTATAAATTTAGCAGCGTGAAAACGATATTATTTGCTAAGTAATAAATAATTTATAGCTTCCTAAACAATAATAAAGCACGTATAAATTAAATTCCCAACCAATAAGTCAATCAGCGCCACCATTTGTGTTGGTTGCTGGTACAACAGTGCGTATGATTGTTCCACACAGCAAATGCTACAAAGCTAAGTTTTGTATGCGTGAGTAAGTGATTGAAATAATAAAAGTAAAGCAATGCGAGATAAAAATGTATTTACAGTTTATGACACACGTCAATACGCTTCAGTAGATTTTATAAAAATCCAACCGCAAACACACACAGACGCGCACACATATAGGTACTAACAACAATGAAGTGCGCAGCACAAGCGTTCGATATTTGAAGCTGACCACTTGAATTATATAGACGCGCACAACGGCTGAAATATAAACCGGCTATTTTAAACACACCTGACACAGGCATTAACCATTCGAGTGTTATTAAATTGCTTGATGGCTTTTGTGAAAGCCAAGCGAGCAAAAAATGCTTTCGAGGAAATTAAATAAAATTCAGTGGAGGCAAAGAAAAGAGCCAAAGCGTAAGCTATTTGGAAAAACTTTGCCAATAAAAAGGAAAGCATCAAATTAGCAGAAATGTGTGAGCCGAAATGAATGCCGGCGACTACTTCAAGCATACCTATGAATGCACAAGGCAAAAGGTAGCTGACAAGCCGCATGAAAAGGTCCGTTTAACAAAAGGTTCTGTCAGCGCTTAAGAACAGTGGAGATATGCCAAAAAAATGTGCAAAACTAAGTAAGAAGGAAAGTGTAAGAAGCAACATTTTTACGCTTTAAATGTTTCGCTACATACTTAGGCGCTTGTATGTGTGTGTATTGTTGCAAATATATGTGCGTGCACAAAGAAAAAATGTTTGAAAGTAGTATATTTTATGGCGCTTATTTGTCTTGTTGCTTTGTTGCCGTCTCAAAAGTGTATTGCTCAAACTTTTGCCATTTGTTGTTAGCCGAAATTATATTAAAAAGTTTGCGCTTTGCGATTTCACTCTGCTTTTTTCGCACTTTTTTACTTGCGCATGCCAACCATTGATATAATATATTGGCGAAATACATACCCACATATGCATACATATGTGTTGGCTGTTAAAATAAACAAACGCTGTTACCGCAATTGTGCCACTAAAATTGACTTTTTCTTCTCACCTGCAAAGACTTTGTCGACTTTTTCGCTGCTGCAAAGCTAACTTTTGCTGCTTTTTCACGTCGAGTTGATCGTCTTGTGAATGGAAAAAGACACTCAATGCGCACATAATGAATTGTTGTCACTTGAAAACTGTCAGCAAAGTTTATAAGTTTATGTTGTGTAGCAAATATGCACGCTTTTGTGTGTTTGTATGTCTGTGTATATGTCTATTTGCATTGCTTATAGCGAAATTGATGTATCGTTATTTTCCATGAATTTAGTTATTTATGAGTTGATTTATTTCTTTGTCAATTTGAGAAATTCTGTCGAAAATCGCAAACTTGCTGCTACAACAGGTATTTAGTCGCTTAGAAAATACTGAAAATGTTAAGAAGCATTTGTTATGCTTCTATTGTGTGATTGAGAATGAGAGAGAAAGAATTTGGCGTTTGTTTTGAATTTGGTTCTTATATGTAAATGCTAGATTTTTCAAAATTTTTGTTTGTCAAAAATATTTGCCCGAAGTGTGTGAGTTTCTTATATACTCCTTTTTAAGACCATGACTCATCACATTCAGTTGATATTGCTGATATGAGTGTAATTTTTTAGAAGCAAGTATGGTTAAGTCAACAAATTTAGATAATTTAGCGTTAAAATCAAAGGTAACTTGAGTAACGCAAGGTAATTTGCAAACAAGTATATTTATTTTAATTTATTTTTTGAATATTGGAAGGTATAACGGAAATGGGGTTCAATATTGAAGTAAAATAAAAAAATAATTTTTTGTATATGTATGTATATGGTACACACATTGAAGAAAAAAATCTTTAAAAACATCGGGATTCGAATTGTAATTAACATTTTTTCAATAGGTGGCAACTCTATAGATTATGTTGAGTAGTTGAAAAAGTCCTTTTGTTATTTGTTAATAGATATGCGACTGCAAGTATATCTTCAGTACTACCAATCACATTGTGTCATAATATATAGTGATAGAAAGGTGAGATTTTAAGCTTCACTTGGCCAAAAAAAAAATTAAATTCGTGAAGTTGAAAAAAAATACAGCTATTCAAAAATGTGTGAAAATAATGAAGAAATTTGTTATATTCCATCAACACAACGCTGGATCGCACACATTTTAGATGACTCGGCAAAATCTGGGAGAGCTTGGTTGGAAAGTTTTGATGCATCCACCACAGAGTCCTTGCACCATCGGAATACCATTTGTTTCGATCAATGCAGTACTACTCTCTGAATGGACTAAAATTGGCTTCAAGAGAAGCCTGTGAGACAAATTAGTCGCAGGTTTTCGCCGAAAATCCAGAAAAGTTTTACACTAATGCAATATTAATACAAAAAATATGTTGAAATTTGATTACAAATACGAAAATACTTTTTCGACTTCACAATTTCTATAATATAATTTTTGCTTTTTTGCTATGATATTGAGTTGAACAGATACTCTGAGCTTACAAGAATTACTAACTGGACTCAAAACTTTGAAATACGTTGACAAAGTTAGTATTTTGGAGTCTTAAATAGTGGGCTTTCCTTTAAAGCTCTTTCAGTCTGATCTTTAAGCGTTGAACTGTCGAATAAAAATCATTAATATTTTATATATTTTTGAAAAACATGCAGCCCACATATATACAAGTATCTGATTCATGTCGTTTTTTGGCCAACAGATGTTGCTTTTGTACAACTGACAATGATGCAGTAACAATACTAATAACACTTAACCTCTTTATAACATTTGGGCACTTTACCTCCAAACCGAATAATTTTTATTACAATAAAAACATAAGCCTAAAAAAATGATAGCTCTTCATTTGTATAACAACAGTGAAATAGCAAAAAGTAGGAAAATCCGAAAAAAGTCAAATCAAATGTTGTCCACAAATCATTATTAATGTCACTCATACGCCACGTGTAACCACACTGTGTCTACAACTTGATTTATGCGTGCAACCAAACAAACACACCTAAAGTGTGCGTGAACATTTTCATTTGCAAACCGCAATTAAAACATGACATGTTAATGTGTAGGTGTGCGAAAATATCATAATAAAAGTAGATGTGCGCGCTTGAGCATATTTGCCGAGACAAATTAAAATATTTTCTTTGTATTGTGCACAATAATCTTAATTAATTGCTCAATTATTATGGAATTATTTACGAAGATATTTGACTATATCAAATTGTAGAGATATTTGCGATATTTTCCTTTTCATTGTGCCAATTTTGTTTTTAATTAACGCATTTCTATGCATCAATTATGCTGTTTGCTTGCATTAAAGGCAGTTTTGTCTGTTTATTGTCTATTATATGAGTTGCTTTTAGTGAGAAATTCAGAAATATAATACAATTGCATAGTTAGTCGCCATGGTAACTCTCAAGTTTTGTGGTGAATTATTATAAACATTTTTTAATCATAAAGTAAAATTTATATGGCACAGGTATTTGTACATAAATTACCTTTATGTATAACTGCGTATAATAATAATATATAATTTGATTTCCATTATTTTTCCAATATATAAATTTAGTATGTTGTATATTGGCGTCCGAAAGATAGTAGTAAATAAGATAATTTCATACTAAGAAAGCTTCTTAGAAAGTTATTTACTTGTTTGACTTAGCATTGATAAAACATACATTGAAGAGAGACGCCAGCAAAGATAAAATACGCCAAATATTGCAGCTGAACATGTGAATTGTGTTTGCGGCTCTTAGGCTGTAACATTTTTAGTTTGGATCTTACAGAAAAAGAAAATAGTCGACTCTGACCATCAAATAACCACTGTTTCGGTTACTCAGGAGTTAAGCATAGTACAAAAAACTATTAAGAAGCTTTTAAATAAGATTTGATACTAAAAAGAGTTAAATTTCGTATGAGTCTGTTTGCAAATTGCTGTTGAATAGCAACAAAACCGATGCATTTCTGAACTGGTGTTGAATAGTAGGTCACGTACGGTACAATCAAGCGAAAACGGTATTGATCGAACAGTAAGATTGACTGAGAGTAAAGGTTTGTTGAATATTTGCAGGTATTTGCTGAGAATCATTTACTCGTACTTTGAGCTGCTGCCTTACTACCAAGCCTAGAATTTGAAACTGTGCTGTCAACAATTCGACTGTGAGTGAATGAGGAGAAGTGTGCGTGCAGCTTTGGCCAATAGCAGAGAAATCGGTACCCCTCAGTTTAATACCACGCCAAGCACATTGATTGTGGGTCTCCAGAAACTCCAGTATAATTATCTATCTGTCTTAGAGTCCGTACCTGGAAAGTAATTTCTGCCTGTTGAATGTGAATGTAAAATTTGACTGTCACAAGTTTTGGCAATAAAGATGAGAGAGATTTTTGTGAGAGCGTCAGAAAAAAATTACCTTTCAAATCTCAACAAGTTATGGAAATAAACGATACATATTTGACCCACATTGGATCATTTAAACAATGCTTAATAAAACCTTCAATGAAATGCAAAAATTAATGATTATTTTCAATACACCTCACATTCATCGAGGCTTTAAAAAAAAAATTGATAATGGTTAGGTATCTTCTAAGTAAATGATGAGTCAATAAAGAAAGCAATTAATTACAGAGTATATTTAAACTAAACATACATATATATTATATTTAAACTAAGAAGACATACATATGTAGCATAAAAAAAAGTAAAAAAGTATAATAAAGATACAGGTACCATTTTAGTAGTTGAATAGTAGAGACGAAAGAACTCATTAAAGAGACTGGCAATTTCAAAAATCTTAATTAAATAATTCTCAATACATTTAATCTTTTTTCTATATATATACAAATATAGTATAGAGGAAGTTTACACTGCGTGTTCGCCATTAAACATTACTTACAAACACAAAGTTGATCGACTCATTACTTACTTAGCAAATATAATAATTTTCTAAGGAGCAAATCTAGGACTTGATACCCTTTTAATCGTTGGGTTTCTGGATTATAATTTAGTATGCATACTGCCAAAGTATTACTGTGATTACGATTCATCTTAAACCTGTTTTTATGAATATCTATGCTTATTTTATTACAGAATTTTGCCACAGATTCATGGTACTGAAACCAAAACTGCCAAATTCAACTCAGAGTTTCTTAAACACCAAAAAAAAAAAACAAAAACATTATAACACCATAATAACAAAACATGAAGTCGAGTTTCTAACTTAAAGTGAATTATTAGATTTTTTTTAAAACTCACCTCTGTTTCTGGTAAAATGAGTTTAACACATGAAACACAATTTCTGAAAGAGATAAAAATGTTAAATTAGATATATTTTTATATTGGTAAAAAATTATGTCGTTAATATTCTATAATATCCACAAATAAATTGTAGATCACAATAATATGTATATAATTGCTCCTTGGAAGGTGTTAAAGTCTTTTCCAACAGGAGGTAATTGATAAATTAACTGGCCTTTGCACAAATGACAGAGCGTGCCATACAATGAAGACCAATTTGATTCCAGTCCTATATTTTATATGCCTTTGCTCATATAAAGCGCTAATTTAGATCGATTTACCATACAAAATTAAAATCTTATTTTACTAAATTAGTTCTTAATCGAATTCAAATTGAGTTGAAACTGGAATGCAACTCTAGGGGTTGCTGTCCGCACTATAAATTTGACTTTAACTCTGCGGGTTGTTGTCCAGGCTATAAACTTGGCTAGGGCCATGGCTAAAAAGCAATCAGCTGATGAATTTTTAGTAGAATAACTGCAAAATGAAGAACACAAGCAAGTATAACATCATCATGATCGTTACTCAACTTATATCTCAATATACTCAATTATAATCTCAATATACTAATTTAATTTGGCTATTACGCTTTAAGTCAATAACAATTTAATGGACACTAATAGTTTCTTTAATTTTAATAGCTACTTTTCTAAAAATAATACTTTTTAGTATACCGAAAACACTGGGAACACACTTTAAAATCCAAAAAAAAAGTATACAAATTTTGGAACTTATATTCTGAATATCAACTTCTATTAAAAGGAAGAGCAAATATACTGCCTTAACAGAACACCTGCTAAGCACAACTGGCTGTGAAATAAGTGTCACTCTTTAATATACCTATACAGCCGTAAATCAAAAAAAAAAATAAAATAAAAACAAACACTTTTATTACACACTTCTGTATATACATGTTTTTGCCACCTATATTCTTTGCTTTTTAGGCACTATACTTCCAACCCCTTTCTAAAATTTTATCTAAATTAAAATCACTTGAAGAACATTTCACACGCTTCGACAATTCCTGGAAGCATTAAGTCAGTTAAGTATTAGAAAAAGTGTCTCAAAGCAAAGCTTCACGTAATAAGACGAAATCCATTTCAATCGTTTTCCTATAAATTATGCTGAAAGGCATACAAAAAAAAAAAAAAAAAAATACAAAATATCTCCAGCAAAAAGCGAATGAGTGCCAAAGAAACAGATGAAAGAGATAACAACTAAAGAAAGCAGCCGCATTTCATACAAATCACATACACGTGGCTAAGCAGACTTGGAGACTTTCGCAGAGAATTATCGAGTGATAAACAGGTTGTTAGAAAAAAAAAACATATGAAGATAAAATGTAATTCAAAGAAGTGAAAACGCTAATTTCGGTTGCACCGAAGCTATGATACCCTTCAAAGGAGGATTTCTTATAGCATAAAAGAGTACAAAAAGACTTTTGTCTTCATTTTGTTCAGTCACTTTCTATGACAGCTGTATGATATAGTGGTCCGATCTTAACAATTTCTTCGAAGATTTCTTAATTGCTTTGGACAATAATTCATGGCAAATGTCTTGAAAATATGTCGTCAAGTGACAGAGCTTTCTATATAATAAAGAGCCATTTGATTCCAATCGATCAGTTTATATGGGAGCTTTATGTTATAGTGATCCGATCTTAACAATTTCTTCAGATATTACAGAGTTATCTTAGAAAATAATATATGCCAATTTTCTTGCATATTTCTAATCAAATGACAAAGTTTTTCATACAAGCTCTTGATTCAGATCGGTCATTATGACAAATTAGCATCGTTTTTGTGAAAAAAGAAGGTGGTCACAATTTCTGGCCGACAACTCAATAACCAACTGTAAACATCAATAATTCAGACTATATTCTCCCAATGCTGGTTTTCAATAGACACTTCAAGGTTAGGATACGCTCTAGACGTGAATGGAGGATAGGCATGGTACTCTATAGACCCGAATGGAGGATAGGCATGGTAGGGGAGGCAGATACCATCTCAGTCTATACCAACGGGTGCAAAATGGACTGTGGGGTAGGTATATTCAGACGTTCTGAACATCTCTCTCTCTCTGTCTATCCGTCTACAGAACTCGGCTAACATCTTCCAAGCGATAGTACTGGGCATAGAGAAGGCCTAATAATAAATCCAGCATAGTACTTAACTGCAAGAATGTACTGAGCGCTCACTAGAAGACAAGCTGCACTTATTCATGATCTGGGTTCCTGGCCACAGGAACGTTTTCGGCAAAGAAAAAGCATACGAGTTAGCAATGGAAGAAGTTTTCCTAAACGAATCCGAGGCAGAGTGGATCCCAAACCCAATAGGATCGACCAGAAGAAAGCTGAACATACAATCTCAACGATTAGTAAACAATTGATGGAAAAATAAAACAAAATGCAATACAGCTAAGCAGAATGCCAGCCCCAACGCAGATCCGACACAGAATCCATCAAGCACCAAACCTTGAATGGATGTCTACAAAAAATATCGGACATTAGTAGCTTCAACGAAACCACCAAATGGTATGAAAGAGGAGATGAAACGTAATAGCAATAACATAAAGGTCTACGACTAGTGCACCAAAATGGCACAGCTAGTGCTCGGAATACAACAGGGCTGCTCTCCTACCTACCTACCTATCTAATCAAATAAAAATGGAAAAAGGCAGCTTACTTACATTAAGACTTTTTATCAAAGAGCTAGAAGAAATATTTTTCAAAGTCTTTTTTTTCATCATTGCAATCATTCAATCTTCTGTAAGTTATCTGCGTAGCCTAATTCAGTTATTTTCATATTTCACATTTATTTTATGTCACACCAAACACTCAAAATTTGTTAAATTCAACCACATAACACATAAGCAATTACGAATTGTTATGCATATTACTTTCAGCAACAAAATGAGAAATTTTCCTACACCGACTGTTCTACATTTTCCCTTTTGCCCTACTTTTCCCCCCTTTTTTCCTGCTTTTTCTTTTCTCATCCCCATTTTGGTTAATTTTTAACTTGGCGCGTGTGCTACATTTGTATTATCGCTTCGACCAACGGCTGCAATAAAAACCCAATTTATTTGGCTTCGCACCTAATCTTACACCTCATACATTTAATGGTGCTTTTTCTACGTTTTCAGGCTGCTTGCTGCAACATTACATTTCGTCGATATTGAATATTACACATCTGAACTTTCCCTTGACATTTTTCACACTCATTTATATTTATTTTTATTATATTTGCTTTTATAGTGTTTTCTGTTCTTTTTTTGTTTTTGTTGTGCTTTGTTCTGGGTTATATAACTTTACGTTGCAATTCGATGGAATTGAATTTGGAAGCGAACCGGAAAGGCACGTACCGAATGGCGACCCGCTGCCTGCGCTGAATCTCAAATAGAAATACGACTGCAGACTCAAGTTATCATGTTGTGCATGTGTGTGTGACAATATTTCTGTTTCTAGCAGTTGACTTTATATGCAGAGGTTTTTCAGTTCCGAAATCGGTCGTCGAAAATCAACAGCACGCCGTGTTTAAGTCAACAAAGGTATTCGTTTGAAGTTGCTTTACAGTTTATTTCCCTCACACATACACATACATACGCTTACATATGACTTTATATGACTGTATATGTGTGTATATTTGCATCATTTGCTTTACATATTCAACTTCGTTTTATATGCCATCCGTAGTTATGCTTTTCTCTTCTTAGCATTCGCTTTATTCTCTCATTGTCTCTTTATTTTTATTTCATCCTTCCGTTGACGCTGCGCCTTTGTCATACTAATCAGCAGGATAATCATCACCATTATCCCTTTTCGCCTTAATATGCTTGGTTGCGTAAGTTAACCTAGCAACTTCCTTCATTTCACTTCTATTCGACTACAAAGGCTTCGGTGTCGGCTACAAAGGCTGTTCGCTTGACAAGTGCGGAAGCCGGATAACTCGAGCGTAAAATGCGTGAGTTGCGTAAATGCGGACGTTGCGTTCAAACGCAGCAATCAGCGTGTTTATTTTTATGAGCTCACAAGCATGCTGTATGAGTCGCAGCGTTTCATTTTCTTTGGCACAAAAAAAGTGCATAAAATTATTTCTCTTTTCTTTCATTTGAGCCTTAAATATATGAAAGCTTGTTTGTATATGTTTTTGAAGTGGCAAATATGCGTGATTGATTGTAAAAAACTGTCAAATTGAAAAAGAAAATATTTGGTTGTGTATGTGCTTTTGTTTGAGGTCCAAGCCATGACTGATGAAAGTCAAACATTAGAATGACAAAAGTAATGCAAATATACATATAATCAGTAAGTCAATGTGAAATATAAAGCAACGGTATTTTTGGTATACACACACACATACTCATGCATATACACTTACATATGTACATATATAATCTATCACATTTTGCCAACTTTCCTCTTTTTGAAAATATCTTCAGTGGATATCATTTACAATTTTACTCAAAGCTGTTGTGAGTAAGTAATTTATCTTTATGATAATTTTGTGAAGATGGAAAATATAGACAGATATTATATTGGGCATATTCAATTTATAATGTAAGCAATCCCTTCCAGAAGAGCATAGAAACGTCATTTATAGCCGACAGTAAGTCTACTTAATTGAAATTGTCCTGTGCTCTTTTCCGGACGAGTACTATGACTACAGAGCCATTTAAGAAAACAAGAAAAGGAATAATTAAGTGAAGAATGTGTTCTGCACCAACAACAGTAACAACTAAAATTCTTTATCAGGGCGTCGTCATGTTGTATCATCTGATCAAATTTGACCCGGACTTGCTCATATAAATCGGGTGCGAAAACAGAATCGTTACAATCTGAAGCGTGCAACAGTAGTCTGTCATCATTGAGACGCTCCATATTTCCTCGCATCTTTTTTCCATTTTTTTAATACATACCTTGTTAAAATCGTTCACCTTGCCCTTCACTCACATCTCCGAAAATTTCTGGGAAGTAATCGAGGTGGGAATGAAGAAAATGTATTTTTAGGCTCATTAGGCAACCTAAAGTTTCAAATGCTTTTAAAATTTCTTTTGACTTATTTGTTTGTAGTTAGGGTCTTTGTTGTTGTCTAAAAATTTCGTTATGAACTCCTTTAGAATCCGTCATGGTTGTAATGAAGTGTGGGATCAGCCATAAACCGTCGAATATCTGATTCAATGAAAACACCTTCCTTTAACTTTGGCTCCGAGAGAAATGGAAACTTTGATACTAACTATTTGAAGCAATTTCAATCGCTTGCAAATGACTTTATAAATTGCTTCATCAATCCCAGCTTTATGTGAAATGGTGGTAGAAGCGCTTTATGAAGAGGCACTAAAGTTTCATGCTGAATATTTTTTTCGCCTACTTTAAGCTCCACTTTTTGATACAGTGATTTGCTCGATCTCTGTTATCCCATAGACACAAAAAGGAAGGGAATTTGGTGAACAGATTGTTGTCCTAACAACATGCCCAATATTTTTAAATTACCGGACACTTGCCATCCGTGATCGTTATAATTTAATTAGCAAAGAACCAATTCCAACAGGAATAGAAGCACAGAAAACGCCATTGCGAAGCGGTAATGCTTTGAGGCTTCTTTTTGAAGAATCTATAAAAAATACGCCACTGTGTGGGTGGCATGAGATCTTAAATATATTCAACAAACCTTCAATATTGATACAATAAAACAACTCGTCCTCTTTGGCAAAGTAGGAAGTGAATTGCTTTCCACGATATCTAAACCAGGAGGAAGGCACACTCGGAAAAAGTAGGTTCTTCCTTTTGAGCCTTAATCCAAGCAACTCAGCGGCGTTTTTGGGAGGATTAAAGTCTCTTACCAAATCATTTAACTCGCCTTTTTGCTTAATAAAGCGGTCTTACCATTACATGTCGAAGGTAAACTACCCTTAGACTCTGTAGTTCAAACGAAACTAGATACTTCATTACCATTGTCTATCTCTATACTCCCTCATAGGTCAAAATATAGACTATGGTAAAAACTAATCCAATATTTTTGCATTAAATTGAAGGCTATATTTACCATAGTTATCGAGTGATGTGATTCAGTTCAAGTATGCACTGCTTCGTTCGACAACTTCAAAAATTAATTCATTTTGTTGCATTCTTAAGCGATGCATGCATAGAAATTCTTTTTGAAGGTAAATCCATATCCACTCTTATACCCTCGTCTTTATTAGTTAAAAATGGGACAATAAATTTTCACAAGCTTCTTTTGATTCGAATTTTTCGACAGTATTATTCACCATAGACTGATACACATACTAATCACTTGGTCTCAGGTCCAAAATAGAAATGGGATATATAAGAACCTCCTAACTAAGCTACTGAAGCTTCTGACGAGTCTCAAGGTAAATGTTTGTGGCTTGGCGCTGTGCTGATGCAACACAATTTCCCATCTTTTTGTCACTTCAAGCCAATTGCTTGCTCCAGATGGGGCAATTGTTGAGTGTGCAAAAATTCCGAATTCGAAATTCCATGCAAAATCTAAAAATATTAATGCTTTAATGAATAGCTGATTTATTTTCATTTATAGCATCTGCTACCCCAATAAAGCAGTGTATTTTCTCTTCCTTCCAAATGTGGTTTCTATGATTGTAGGTAAAAAATATATACATATATGTATGTATGCGTGCATATATTCAGCGGAAATATCTAAATGGGAGTTTTTTCGGTTAATTTTACTTTCGAATATACATATACATATGTATGTACGTATTTCGTGTAGAAAATGCATAAATATGTACATGTATACATATATCAGCTCGCTGTAGCCCTGTACATATTCACAGGTGTAGCAAAACGTTTATTAATGACCTTTCCACTCAAATAACTTCACATACACACGTATATATGTTGTACATGTGTCTGTAAAGCGTAAAAATGTTTTTACATATGTATATTCGTGCCGATGAGCATATTTTGCTGTAGTGTTGCTCTTCGCTACCGAAAAATAATGAATATTTATGGTGAATTTATGACCCTGCGCCTGCCAGGCTTTGGCAATTTCAGTTCAATTGAATTTTAGTGGTTCACTGAGCCAGACAAGCCATGGCGCACATTTAAATGCCTCTATTTGCAAATGTATTACATACATTCAGCCGAGATACATTTGTGTATATGGCTATCTATAAGTATGTGTGTGTGCGTGTAAATGCCCGCAAAATACTTTTGTTTATGCTCTTAAACGTATTTGTTTGTACATTTCTGCTTGCTTTTTACAATGCTCAACACTTTGTTAGCTGCAATTTTCCGCTTTTATTGCGGAAACACTTAAAAACTGCTGTAAATTTGATTTTTTATGAACTTTACTCACTCTCCTTTATGCTTACGTTAAATTTTTGTTGTTTTAAGCATATAAACGGTGGGTAATTTTGAAGAAAAATACTATTTAAGTGTCGTTGAAGGGAAGTAGAAAATTTAATAAATGTTTTTGAAAAGTAGTTTCGCTCATTATGAAATTAATTGTTTTGATATTTCAGGTGCGGAACTGATTTCTATCTTGTGCTTTTTGTTGTTGGACTTGGATAAAAGCGAAGGTCCGGCACTGCCATTAAAACCATTTGAAATATTATGAATGAAATGTAAAGCAACGATGCGAAGAAGCATCGAAGAAAACTGAACTATTGTAAATTATGACTGAACTGAGTTTGGAAACCTCAGTTTGCTTCATAATTATATATTTTTTATTTTATTATTCATATATTTTTTATATAATTTATATATTTTTTCATATTTTTAAAAGAGTCACAAATTTTTCTTGATTTTTGTCGCACAAACTTTGTTATTACTTTTGGCTTCATTGAATATATCCTCAAAGTGCCATTACATATAAGAAAATACCATCAATATGATCAAATTTGAATGAAACTGACAAAAAACCCGAAATTGTTTTCATTGATCTTTATTTTCCACTTCGAAAGAGACTTCAGAGCAGGCAAGAGCATACAATTTTACAAACACTACATATAGGCCTCGGCAGTGATGGCGTTCAGAGCATTTAGCGAATCACTTAGAAATGTCTCAATGGACTCATGGAAAGTTAAGTTAAGTTAAGTTGAGTTAAGTTAAGTTAAGTTAAGTTAAGTTAAGTTTAGTTAAGTTAAGTTAAGTTAAGTTAAGTTAAGTTAAGTTAAGTTAAGTTAAGTTAAGTTAAGTTAAGTTAAGTTAAGTTAAGTTAAGTTAAGTTAAGTTAAGTTAAGTTAAGTTAAGTCAAGTTAAGTTAAGTCAAATTGTGTTAAGTTAAGTAAAGTAATTTAAGTTAAGTTAAGTTAAGTTAAGTTAAGTTAAGTTAAGTTAATTTAAGCTAAGTTGAGTTAAGTTAAGTCAAATTATGTTAAGTTAAGTTAAGTTAAGTTACTTTTGATCTAAAGTTTACATCAGGTAAAACTTGCTTTCTCGACATTCAATGAGCAACAAGAAACTTTAATTTTGAAGACAAATTCAGAAAAATCACAAATATTTTCATATTTGGCCCAATGGACTTATTGGAAGAATATTTTATCTGCGCATAAAGCATTCATAATACGGGTATCATCAGGTGTTTGCTCACATTAAATTTGCACGCTTGCGTATTATATTACAACAACACACCACACACCTCTCCAGTCGACGCTGCTCGCCACAACACAACAAATCCACATTGAAATGCGAGTAGCTTTTACCCAGCACTACTCATACAACAACAAACGTGTAAGAAACTAATTAAATTACCTGCATAAATTACGCCAACAAATGACAGCGCAAATTAATTGAAAGCCCACATTAATTTGTTAATGCGAGGAAAATGTCAGCAATCATTTATTGAACGCCGACTGCAGCGCCGCCAGAAATTCGGAACAATTGGAAAAGAATTCACAAAAACACCAAAAAAAAAAAAAATATATATATATATATATGTATAAAGCAAAAGGTGGGCAATATAAAGTGAAATGAAATTGCCTGCCTTCGCGCACTAAAAGTGTACAATGTCTTCGATGAGCTTTTCCAGTCGCTCCCGCCAACAATCTGCACCCCTATAGGCTGGCTGGTGGCCATTGATTGCAACATTGTATTTCACCGTTGGCCACACACGCACACATTTCTGCCGATTTTCCCACCCACCGCTACTTGCCATGCCGAGTTAACGAGCTATTTGCCGTTTCGCACTCATTACTTGATAAAGTTGATTATACGCCGTGGCGTCGGCCATGGCCATGGCTTTTGGCATTGGTCATTATGACAAATTTGGGGTTGTGTACACATTTACGATATCGTATTTTTATTGCTCTCAGCCGCATTTCGTTTTCACAACTGCCATTTGGTTAGCTGTTTTGAATATTTTTGGCTGGATTGGCGTTTTTGTTGTTTTTAATGCTGACATTGGCACGTTTTCAATTAGTAGTGCTCAATAAATGCAATGTTTTTGATTAACGCAATGATTTGATGCACTGAAAAGTCATTGAGGGGAGATGATAGAGGGTGCTTTAAAAAGGGTTTTGAGTATTATTTCAGGTACTCTTAGGCAAGCGTGAGGGTGATATCATTTGAGGCTTTAGAGTATATATAAAAGGTATTATTATGTTATATTATTTCGACTGGTTGAAATGAAATAAATTTTTCTAAGCATGGTTAATTTTGGCAGATTTACGGGACATTCATTTAAGGGGTTGTACGAGTATACTCGTAAAGAGGCATTTCAGTTAATAAATCAGTAACAATACAGAATTTAATGAACTAAAAATTTTTTAAATTGATTTTAAAATCCATTAATTTTTTAAACTATTAATGGATTGTAGATGTATAGTCTGGCTGTAAGGAAAATTTTTCTGCTTGAAATTATCTCGAATCCAAAAACTAAGAATTATTATTTTTGGATAGTCGAAAAATTCTTTTCGTATTTTGTCAATAGTTCTCGTTGCAGTCATATTTCTTCAGTGCTACCAATCACATTGTGTTGTACAATACAGTGTGTGAATGGTAAGATTTTAGGCTATACTTAAGCAAAAAAAATTGATTTCTGAGAAGTTGAAAAAAATTACAGCTATTCAAAAATGAGCGAAAATAATGAAGAAATTCGTTATATATTAAAAATTTTGAATAAAAAGAATGTCACGCAAGCCACTAATGAAATTTGTGAAGTTTACGGAGACGATGCTGTATCGGTTCATGTAGCACAAAAATGATTTGCTCGCTTTCGTTCTGGAAATTTCAAACTCGCTCTGCTCGACCTCTTGCTGAAAAAGTCGATGAAATTATGGAAATGATAGACCAGCACTGTAACATAAGCAGCCATGACATCGCTAAGAAACTTAACATTCATCATAAAATGGATTTGAACCATTTAAAAAAGGCTGGTTGCAAAAGGAAGCTCTATGTTTGAGAACCACTTGAATTGTCTGTGAAAAATTTAAAGGACCGAATTAACATCTGCTATTCTTTCGTGAAACGAAATCAAATCGAACCATTTCTGAAGCGAATGGTAACAGGAGACGAAAAATGGATCAAATACGACAATAATATGCGATAAAGCTCATGGTCCAAGCGTGGTGAAGCTCAACAAATGGTCCCAAAGCCAAGATTTACGCCTCAAAAGGTTATGCTGAGTGTTTGGTGGGTTTGGAACGAAATCATCAACTATGAGCTACTCCAGCCCGGTCGAACGATTGATTCTTCATTTTACTGTCGACAACAGATGAGATTGAAGCAATCAATCGAAAAAATGGCCATAACTGATCAGCTGAAAGGGCTTCGTTTTCCATCAGGACTACACACATTTTTGATGACGCGGCAAAAACTGGGAGTGCTTGGTTAGGAAGTTTTGATGTATCCATGATATAGCCCTGACCTTGCACCATCAGACTACCATTTGTTTCGGTTAATGCAAACTCTCTTAATAGAGTAAAGGTTGCTTCAAGAAAAGCTTGTAAAAATTACTTGTCGCAGTTTTTCGCCGAGAAACCAGAAAAGTTTTACACTGATGGAATAATGCCTCCAGTGAAAAAATGACTAAAGGTGTTCCACTAAAATGGTACATATTTGTTTCGTTAAAGTTCATTATAAATATAAAAAAAATAAGTTGAATTGTGATTAGAAATACGAAAAGACTTTTTCGACTAATCAATACTATGCGTTTCAGTTACAATTTTCGCGTCACAAAATGAAACTAAAAATCGATTTGAAATTCACAAGTTTACATGTGCGGTGTTATAATAGATAGCACATATTTTCGCTTTTGAAAAAAATATTTCATCTAAATTAATGTCGATGCTTTCAAAATAGTCCCTGTTCATTATAATGCATTTAAACCAGCGCTTCTTCAAATCATCTAAGCACTTCTCAAAGTCGATTTCTGAGGTAAAATTTTATACCCAGATAAAATTTTGGCAATTGGACTCCTTAAACCCACGAAATTTCATATATTAAAACTCCCCTTATATTTTGAAGACACTTTGGAACCCCTTAACCCTCATTTGTTTAGTGAGTTGAAGTTTTTATTTGTGACAAAAGCGAGGTATAATCAGTATAGATAAATTTATGAAAACTATTTAAATAAAATTTTAACCCTAACCTGTTTCGCAACGAAAAGCGAAACTGACAGGAGAGAGCTGACGAAACTTAAGCCCTTATCAATTCAAAAAAGTCGCCGGGCAAAACTTTTTAACAAAAATTTGAGATTGTTCTCATCTTTTCAAAGCCATGCTATTCGATTTACTTCGTCCACTCATTTGCTATTCTTAAATATTATAATCTTTTAAGTTTTTTATACTTTTTCTACAACTTTTTTCTCCTTTCTCCATTTTTACTCACACACATTAACAGATGCGAAAATGTGATTAATTTGCGAAATTTCGCACAAATTATTTTTATAGTTTTCAACCACCATCAATTATGCATAAAGCTGCGCCTGATTGTGCATAAAACACCATTAGCTATTTTTAATCATTTCCACATTCATTTAGGGGTCAGGCGCGCTCGCTAAGCATCACTCATGCATAATTTTATGGTTATTCAAACTAATTAATTCACCCGCGGACGCTGTTGCCTCACGGAATGCGGGCTTAAATATACATTTTTTTCATAGTCACTGCAGAAATATTTATTAAAATCAAATTAATTAATTTTGAATTTAAGTGGAGAATGCAAGTCTACTTTTTTTAGGATGCGTGGATTTTTATAAAAATTATTAAACCAATGATGCATGAAGATTTTTTAAGAACAATGTGCTGTTGTGGCTTGTGAAATATTGTAAATATTTGGCATTGTGGTTTAATCACACAAAATATGATGACGTAAAAATGTTTTGTTTTCGAAGCCATCAATTTAATTTTAATAAAAATGCTTCGATTTACTGTTTTTGCTCAGCAACGGCTGTTTGCACATTTTTCCAATATAAATTTAGCTCACAGCAAATACATCCTTGAACTATATGTGAGTATGTAACTATATAAGTTTGCATACTGCACACCTTTTTGTGTTTATTTATAGTGATTAAAAGCTCTTATCCATCAAAGTTGCGACCTTTTCCCTACTAGCCTTTCCTTCTCTTCGCTGCTTCATTCACACGCTGCCCTCTGTTGGACACAAGGTGCTTAAAGACAATGTAAAGCCGTTGGTTGAAAAACCGCATGATTGACAGCAATATGTGTTGATATACTGGATTGTGGCTTAATATATATGTATACAAGTATTTAAAATATACATTTTTATGTATATACAATTTATATATATATATATATATATAACCATATATACATATGTATGTCCGTTATTTCCCAAATTGCTGTTTTGTTTGCAAAGGCTCTCTGATGTCACAGTTTTTACCCTAAAAAAGGGATCCAACGTAAACAACTGCCTTATTTTCACTTTAAATTATGCTTAAATCATTTTACTTTTCCTAGTAAGGTTTCTATGAGATATTTTTATGTTTTGCAACAATTTTTTTTATCACCAAAGCAATATACAAATCTACAATTTTGGAGAAGTGATATTCTAATAAAAAATTTTTACAAATAAACTTCAAAAGAATATTTTTGTAAAAACCATCTTATAGTAAAAGTTATAGCCAGTTCAAATTTTGAGTGAAATAAACCTTATTCATGTAGTACACCATGTTGTATGAGCAACATAGCATGTCCTATAAATCACGTTTAGCAATGCTCAGCTCATTTGATGCCTAAGTTTAATTGCAAATAACTTCTAAAGAAATGGTTTTATGGAAAAACTTATCATGAGCTTTTTTGTAGAACGGAAATTTTTTTTTTTAACACACCTATTTTGCAAAGTCATAGATTGTTGGGTTTAAGGCAAAATTTCAAAAAAAATATGCGGGTGTTATATACGCAATATGTTTTAGGCACTGGTTAAATTGAAAATAAAGAGCTTGGATGCTTATTTTCAGCGCAAAAACTGAATTGTGTAGGGCTTTTGTAAAAAACTAATCAAGTTAGGAAGTAAAGGACACCCTAATATTATAGTATATGGATAAGTGAGTATAGCCATGGAAATATTTTATGTAATGCATGTATTGCGAGTGCTTGTGTGTATATATGCAGTATACATGGTACACAAATTGAATAAAAATTGAATAAAAGTTTATTCATATAACTCTATTAATAGTATTTTTTTTCAGCTTAAATAAGACACACATGGATTTCTCTTATGGTCTAGTGGATTTGACAGTCGTGAGGGTGAACATTTTATTTGAACATTTCGGCATTTAATGATTTATCATTTTAATTATTATAAATATTATAATTAAGTGACTCACAGATTGTGTCATTACGCATCGTAAAATCATAAAGATCAATATATTAACTTGTTTAAGGGGTTACATGAGTTTCCTCGGGTAAAAACCCGAGCCTTTTTTCAAAATTTTTTTTTATATAAAAAATTACATATTTTGGTCGAATTTTTTATTGTTTCAAACATACACTATTAACAAAGAAATTCTGAAATTTTTGGAAATTTAAACTCGGCCATTGCGGTGACCCCTTGGAGAAAAGATACGCCCGCGTTGACAGTATAACTCCTGTCAGGATCATCTAAAGTGTAAAAATGCGTGTTTTAAAGCCTTTCTTAGAACTTGGACGAAGGAAAAAAAACTGTAAATTGGATTTGTGGTAGACATTTTTACAAAAACATGAAAGTTTCAGTGAAAATTCTGAGAATTTTTTTTTTTAAATAGTTGTAATGGAAAAAAAAATTCTTCATCCCATTTTTTAAGAATTGTATTTCAAAACAATCTAAATTTTCAAGAAGATCGGTTGAGTAGTTCTCGAGAAATATTGCTGACCGACTTCAAATTCGAGAAAAACGCGTTCAAAAACGGCGCACTTATCCTAGCTAGCCTCGAGCGCACAAGGCTGTATCTTCGAAAGTATTACTCGGAACAACTTGAAAATTTAGGACATAATTCTGTTGTAGAATTTAAAAGCATAATAAAAAAATCGAGCTTTTGAAATCTGTAAACCCATGTAACCCCTTAAATTAATTATATTGGATCGAAAACAAAAAGAAACTGTAGCCGCTAGTTCACTGAAATGAAATACGTAAGTTTGAAGAGTTTGGGTTAGGTTATAACTTTTTCGCACAGGAGTTAATTAGTCAATTAAACGGATCGATTTATCATGCAAAATTATATTCTTAATTTACTACATTATTTCTGAGTCGAATTGAAATCGAGTTAAAACTAGAACGAAATGCTTCAGGTTGTTGTCCCCACTCAAAATTTGGCTCTGCCGGTTGTTGTCCACACTATAAAATTGGTTGAGTTCATTGACAAACATTTGCATAACAACAAAAATAGCAATCAGCTGATGAATTTTGATTATCAGAAAAAATACAAAATGATAAAAAAGAAGCAAGTATAACAATTGATCGTTAGTCGAGCCTATCGTTGATCGCGTAGCCGGCAGTACAAAAGGCAAACACTGATTTATCAATTATAATCTAAATTAATATGGCTGTGCGGAATGATTATTATACCGGCTGGCTGTCACGTCGTACAAAGTTACTCAAGTTTAAGTTTACTCAATTGAAAAGTATCTCGAAAACTTAATGTGTATTATATAGAGATAGTTCACGGGTATATAAAAAATTTCATTCATCGACTGATTTTGGTAAGTTTTGAAACAAATACTAACCAAATAAATTTAGCATTTAGGGATATGAAAACAAACTATGAGATGAAAAAATACTAAATATTGGGTTGTCAAAAAGTCTTGCGGTATTTATTTTTTTTCGTGTGGCACCCATACGTCGAGCTTCTTAGTGACTCCAAGCTTCTCCAAATGATTTATAACGGTTTGATGACTACTATGCCGGTCTCTTTCGACCAATTCAGCGATTTTATCCCAATTTTCGACGACAGGCCTTACGGCGAAAATGCCGCAAGACTTTTTTTTGGCAACCTAATATATCTAGAATTTAATACTAAACGTAAGTCAATGGTACCATTCAAACTCACTTCAAGCTAACTCTCATAAAAAAAAAAATTTTATCTGAAATTCAACACAAATGTAATAAAAGTATTACCTCTGTATTCAGGGTAGTAAAAATTATAATTATAAATATCTTTAACTAAACATACGGAAATGAAAGTAGAAAACGGCTAACTAAAATATACCTGAAAATGCTCTCCACACTAATTGCAGTTATTCAACAATTTGCTTAAATAAATATTTTAGCAAATCATTTTATGTAAACTACAAACAAAATTTCCAACTTAATTTAGCTCTCGAAAGAAATGATCCACTTCAGGCTTTATGTATGTATGTATAAGCTTTTTTGTTAGGCTCACTCCACAAAGTGAATTTTTAATTTCATAATGCCTTCTAAAGCTTTTGCGCGGGCAGCGCATTCCCGACAAATTTGGGCTACACCGCACTTAACTTTTGTTTGCGCACTTAGATAGTTGTCCATTGCCATCTTTCTTTCGTACATTTTTCAGCAGCGCGCAACGTTGCAAGCTCACGGCTGGCTTGTGTTGCAAGTGCGGGTCACTCCCACACATTTCAGTGAAATATTCCCATTTTAATGGCGCTCTCAAGCGTTAGAAAGCCAAGCCGACGATAGTCAGTAAGTGAGTTGGACGGACTTTTATTACGATAGAAGGCAGATGCTAACAAATTTCGGCCAGTTCAAGTGCCAGCAGAGGCTCTTATTTATGCACTCTGCTCGAGCTGTGTTTGCTTGATTTATATGCTGGCGCAGCAGCTTGTGCCGAGGCAGTAACGGAAGCGGAAGTGCATGCATGTGTTTGTGTGTATGTTTGCAGGCGTGCACTTGTATGGCCCAAGGTGGAATTTGTATTCATTGAAATACCAGTTAGTTGCACTTATGTAACCTCGTACTTCGTGTACGGCTTCTCAATATTCAATATGCAGTTTAATTGAAATTTCAGTTTCGAACCGCAAAGCTCATAGACAATTGCGCTTTTGTGGTTTTCATTTGAAATAATGCATTCATGGCTGGCGTGGGAATTCTTGAATGCTTTTATACTTATTCTTATATATTGCTTATTGTAGTATGAATGAAAAATTAATTGGAATACATTTTTGATTGAGTGAACAAATAAAATATTTTTGGATTTTCAACCGAAAGTGCACTAAAGTTTTAATTCTTTTAGTCGCACATTTACTTATACTTATACTTATACTTATACTTATACTTATACTTATACTTATACTTATACTTATACTTATACTTATACTTATACTTATACTTATACTTATACTTATACTTATACTTATACTTATACTTATACTTATACTTATACTTATACTTATACTTATACTTATACTTATACTTATACTTATACTTATACTTATACTTATACTTATACTTATACTTATACTTATACTTATACTTATACTTATACTTATACTTATACTTATACTTATACTTATACTTATACTTATACTTATACTTATACTTATACTTATACTTATACTTATACTTATACTTATACTTATACTTATACTTATACTTATACTTATACTTATACTTATACTTATACTTATACTTATACTTATACTTATACTTATACTTATTGTTATACTTATACTTATACTTATACTTATACTTATACTTATACTTATACTTATACTTATACTTATACTTATACTTATACTTATATTTATACTTATACTTATACTTATACTTATACTTATACTTATACTTATACTTATACTTATACTTATACTTATACTTATACTTATACTTATACTTATACTTATACTTATACTTATACTTATACTTATACTTATACTTATACTTATACTTATACTTATACTTATACTTATACTTATACTTATACTTATACTTATACTTATACTTATACTTATACTTATACTTATACTTATACTTATACTTATACTTATACTTATACTTATACTTATACTTATACTTATACTTATACTTATACTTATACTTATACTTATACTTATACTTATACTTATACTTATACTTATACTTATACTTATACTTATACTTATACTTATACTTATACTTATACTTATACTTATACTTATACTTATACTTATACTTATATTTATACTTATACTTATACTTATACTTATACTTATACTTATACTTATACTTATACTTATACTTATACTTATACTTATACTTATACTTATACTTATACTTATACTTATACTTATACTTATACTTATACTTATACTTATACTTATACTTATACTTATACTTATACTTATACTTATACTTATACTTATACTTATTTCCATTGAGTTGTTGGAAAAATCTCTCACGGAGAAAGTGAGAGAGCAACGGTGAAAGTAAAGAATCTTTGCTAGTGCGATGATTCTTCAACTTCGCTGGTTCTTATTCCCCAACTGTTTTAACGGGATCATCAACCCGCCAAACAGAAGCACTTTCTCCATGAATGTATCAAATTTTCCAGGCTCAAACATCCCTTTTAATCATTGTTCGAGCTATCCATGCATTCACCGTAATCTAAATGCTGTCTTACATAAAAAAATACTTGAGGAATTTTGTGGTTTATTTCATGGAGTTATACCTTATGATCAAAATTGACCCGGACTGATAAAAAATTGTTTCTTAGACTGGTATAACCTTTTTTTCTGTTCGTGTGAAGCTTTCGTAATTATAAACCCGATAAGTTTTCTACATATTCGATGTCCGTCAGTAAGCACTATAGAGGAGCATCAAATGCCTTGTCACAGCTACGAAGTAAGAATTAATCCGGTGGTTCCGTGGGAAAGATTTGAGTTGGCAGTATAGTGTGTCAAGTTCAGCGGAAGTGTTGCACTCTATCCTTCAATGCTTCCCCGTTTATCTATGCTATTCCTGTATCTATCTCTGTTTATGATAATATCGAAAAAGTTAAAGGGACAGTGCTTGAAAATCGCCGAGTTGGCATTGAAAAGATAGCAGTCGACCCCCACATCTAAAATGAATCCGCTGAATGTTTTTGGTTTACGAATTGACGACGAAAGTGTTAAAAAATCTTGCGAAAATTAGCAGAAAAAAACTAAAATGCACTAAATACATTCAAGATCATCGTAACCGAGGCTTATAAAAATTGTACGAACAAATGGATTTGGCATTGATATGCTTGTATTGGCTCAAACAGAGCCTATTTTGAAGGAATAATACAATTTTGTTTTTTCTTTTTGTCGGTGCTAGACTGTGATGAATTTACTTCGACAGAATTTTTTTATGTTAATGGCCATGAAAAAGTTCAAAGTATCATTTCATATTAATTTGGAAAATTTAAAAAAAAAAAACTTGTAATAACAAATAACAAACGTTGTTATAAAACTTAAATCTAAAATTTCCTAACTCACATAGAGCTTAAAGCCATTCAAAAGGAAAATTACAAAGCATGACAAAAGACGACAAAGAAGTAGAAACGATCAGCAGCAGCAGGAGATGGAAACATGTTGCATGCGTTGAAAATTGCAAATTTACCAACTGACTGCGCCGCGGGCCTCAAGTTGGCTGCCGAAAAAATATTGTACTTCGCACTTGCAACCGAATGGCAGGGGTGGCGCCAACGTCGCGTCGCGAAAAAATATATTCTAAAATATGTACTTGTATATAATAAAGAATAAACTGTAAAAAATGCAACCAACATTTATCATGCCACAGTGCAAGTGAGCGCGCAATTTCGTGAACAATTCGCCGCAGCGCCGCGTCGCGTCGCGCCGTGCACCGCCATTTAGAGGATAGTGGAGAGTGGTCGCGCGGGTGATGGCCCCAAGCAAGCGTATAAAAATATTTATTGCTTGAAAAATCGCCAGTTTAAAAGAGATAACTGGCGTGCGAGAATAAATTAGACCAAGTCGCTGACTGGGCCAAGGCGCAACGAGGCGCGGCAGGGCGATAACGCTACATTTTCAATTTGCAAGCTGAATGAGCAATTCAGAATTTTCTGATTTACTCCACATTTTCAATGTTTTTCATTTCAAATACAACGCTTGCAGCGTCATTTTCTTAAAAAAAGATTTGGAGGAGGGGGTTTTGTTGTTTGTACACAAAATTACATGCAAATGTAAATAAGGCATTAAAGTGGAATACCCACTTGTGTGTTTTTATGTATCTCTTTGGCTTGAGCTTAATGCATAAAACCTTGCAGAGCTTTTCGTAGCTTACTTATTGCTACGTTGAAGTTCTTAAAATTTTAGTGGAAAATTTGAATCATATATTTACATCAGAATATTTACGACTGAACTGACAGGCGAAGTAAACACATATGATTTTGGCACGCAATCATTAAGCGTTTGCTGAGTCAGCAGTGCTCAACAGACAGGGTGTTTCAACAGCAGCATATAAAAAGATTTAAGAAAAAGTTTTATTTTCTTTTTTATGAAAACATAAAAAAAAGAAATATTTTTTTTTTTCGAAAAAATATTGCGTTTCCTCACCTTAAATGCAAAACAACGTTTCATCAAAAAAGTTGGAATTGAGTTTTTTATTGCTTACAATTTACTCCATCACATTAGACATATGCAGCATAAAATTTTAAGCCGCCACTGTCGGATATAACCAATTTATAACCTATATATAACTATTTAATAACCAATATTCAATTTTTTTTAATATCAGTGGTTATATTATATAATTTTTTCTTAGCACTACTTATGAAAAGTGATGTTACGCTGTTTTGGTATATGAGGTATATATAACCACAATATAACCATTTATAATAACCATTTTATAACTAATACTCAAATTTTGTTTCAATATGAATGGTTCTATTGTATCGTTTGGCTTATCCTTTAAACTTAAGAAAAGTGCTGTTACGTTATTTTGAATTTAAGGTAATATTTTGCAGTATGGCGTAGTGAAATTGTAATAAATTGCAAAACATTGCTTCGTATAAAACAAAATTGTTTTCTTACAATTGAGCTTAAAATATAACGCACGAAGTTAACAGACTTAGGTACATTTAACAAGAAGTATATAACAAAAATATAAAAATATTTTTCGACGTTTGCATTGCTAACTTATAGTTTTTCCTTCAGAACGACTGAAACTATTATACAATTTTAATAAAAATAATTTTATATAATAAAGCATATGTATCTTAGATGAGCGTTGTATAAATTTTTATTCGAAGTGCAAACATTTTGCTTTCACATAAGCTCTCCAACCATTTGGCTATTGCTCAATAGCATGAATCCAATCATGAACCAAACCAGCTCGAAACAAGACTTTTTGAGACTCCACAAATTTCTCTTTAAATAATTTTAAACAAAACCTGCAATCCAATGGGTTCAAAATTTGACTTCCCTTCAGTCAATCATATGAAACTATGAAACCAGGAATATAACTTTTAAGCCGCTGCTGGGTAATTTTTGATTTGTGTGCTGCTTTACTACTCCTTCTAAAATACTTTGTTGGAGTCATTTTTCGCCAGTTTTAACCGATTGATTTACGAGAGATGTAAGGCCTTTACAAGAGACACTCCACTACATCATTACAGCAGCAGTATAGTGCCCAAGTTGGAAACTTAAAATAACATATTTTGAGTCTTTGGAAATTCTTGCGCAAATTTTATCATTTTGTTCAATCAAAACTTCTTCAAAAGTGAAAATTGTTTTAACTGTAAAAATAATATTTTCATGACCGTTGACTGCGTATCACAGCAGAAACCATTTGCAACTGTTGATCCCAATTTATTTCAAATGCGTTTTCAGAAAAATATCAGTTGACACACGGTAGGGTATAATGTGGAGAGCATCTCGAATAAATCTAAATATTGATTTAGTTGATATATCCATTTTTCTTGACATCATTTGCTGTTTTCTAAGGGAATTTATGTGAATGCGTGCGAAAATAGTTTTTATGGCTGAATTGACTCAAGTGATGTGAAGACGACTTCTTCCTTTTCTTACATCAACAGTAGATGTTCGTGAAAAAAGGATAAATATTGTAGTAGACAAACATTCTCATTCGAAATATTAAGTTTTTTGAATTTAAGCTCCCTATATGGATTAAAAACTTTGTAACGACTTAATATTACTAGTTTCTGGCAAAGCTTGCTTACATTTTAACTCAAAAATATAGAGTAAATATATACTCTTTTCACTTAAATCATAAGGACTCTAGTCTCCTAGGTATTTATTTCTTCCTTAATTATTATATGTGAGTGACCGAAGTATAGAATAAAGCACACTTTTCACTACGTCAAATAAAATGACACCAAAATGACAATGAAAAATTTCAGGGATATGTTCCCTTTGGTCAGCATGGTCTGTTTCATATGTTTCATTTTTTGTTGTTTTGTAGAGTTGATCAGAAAAAAATTTGGTAAATAATTTTATAACAAAAAAAAAAGGAATTAAAATTGGCTAGACTAGAAATGTCATTGAATTTGACGTCGTGTCAAACGCATATTGACCCTCTAATCCCTTTGGTAACCTAAATTTATATTGCTTTCTTAATTATTATATGTGGGTTACCGAAGTATAGGATGAAGTGCATTTTTCTTTACGTCAAATTAAATGACTTCAAAATGACAAAGCAAAATTTCGTTGTCATTTATATCTTCTCTCTAGATCAGCATGACTGAAGAGCACAAAGTTTTGTGTAAACTTGCAGAGTTGGTCCGAAAAAATTTGGTAAATATTTTTTTTAACAAAATTGAATTTAATTGACTAAGAATGTCATTAAGTTTGTCATAGTGTCAATTGCATGTTGACCTTTTAAACCCTTTGTTATCCTAAATATATATTGCTTCCTTAATTATTGTATGTGGTTGAACGCATCCTACACTTTGGTGCATTTTTCACTATGTCAAGTTAAATGACACCAAAAGACAAAGCAAAATTTCGTTGTCACAATATATGCTCCCTCTGGATCAGCATGACTGGAGAGCATTAAAACTTTGTTACTTTGCAGAGCTGAACCGAAAAAGTTTGGTAAATATTTCTACATCAAAACAAATAAAAAATTAACAGGAATTGGGTTGACTAGGAACGTCATTAAATTTGGCATAGTGTCAACTGCCTATTGTACTAAAATCCACCGAAAACTTAATTAATTATAAAAAGTATTTAAGTAGTAAATCTTAAGGTAAACAAATGACATTATTGCAGGTCGAAAATATGGAGGATTTGGCCGTTTCTGAAACGATGGGAAATTCGACGGAACTAATGACAGTATTATGACACGACAGCGACGAGAAAATAAATTTTTTTTGTTAAGAATAACTTTATGTAGCAGTACTACTAATATACTCTTTGGTTCTTCTACAGAATTGTTTCTTTGTAGATTTACGTTGCATAAAATATAGTAGAACAATTAAGACACTTCTTGAGATTTGACAAAGTGCGCTGGAGTAAATCTGATGACTCTATTTTATATGTTTCGAAATACATATACTTTCCATTAAATTAAGTCAAGGCAATTGCGAATGGAAATGTAATAACAAATGAAGAACAGAAATGAACATGAAATGTGAACAACAAAAATTCGTTTTAACGAGAAATCGCATGCCAGCACCCTCTACTTAACACTAAAACACATACAATGTACTGTGTACCCAGCTCCACCTGCATAGCGTAGAGGCAACTAAGCGCATAAAGAATAAAAGAATAAAACGACAGTCAGTACTTAAAGCGCATGCGAGGGGAAGGGGTAATATATGCAGGCAGCATGCTGACATGTCCTTGGGAGAATGCACATTTTTCAAGCAAAAATTAAAAAAAAGGAAAAAAAGTACGGAATGCGGCTGAATGTATGTAAAAAAGAAGAAAATAAATTGCAAACGCAAGAAATAAAATAAACGCACACACACCTACACACACACACACAAGTACACATGTGCAACTAAGTATTTTAGTAGAAGACGTGGAAATTTAATATTACTTTAAAACAAAAAAAAAAAAGCAAAAACAAAAAATCAGAAATTACGCGCCAGCAGCAGCAAAGGCACAGGAAGTCGGCAGTGGGCGGTGCAATGTTGTGACTCGCAGTTTTAGTTGCAGTTTTTGCTTGCCATCGCATTTTAGTGTTTGCGTTGTTTTTCGCTTTTGGCAGGATGTTGAATTTAAGTGCGGTGGCAAGTGCATAAAATGTTTTGTAAGCATTTTCTTCATACCCGTAACTCGTATGTCTGCGGGAATGTCGATAGTTGGCGCCGAAAACTTGGCTGACATTTACCCCATTCGTGGCATGAAATTGCATTTTTATGAACAACAAGCGGCACACACACACGCGCATTTATGTTAAATGCAGCGACAACATGCGACCTGCTAGGGAGTTGTTTGAGCAAATAGAAATAAGTTTCTAGAAAGTTTTCAACTCATATTGCTCATATTAAAGGTGAACTAGTGTGGTTTATTGTAAATCATAAAATAAAATTTACTTCGTTTAGGTAGTTGACACTGCTAAACCGAGGTTGAGGGATGAACTTAAATATGTAGGACTGAAGCAATTCAGTTCGAGTTGAAAATATATGCGTCAGAGTGAAAATTTTCAAAACAAAAATTTTCTTGGAGCCTAATTTATCACTTTGTAAAGTTCTTAAGATATAATTTGAGTTATAGTACTGATCTTCAGCGCTTGGATGGAATATATGAGCAGAGAAACTCCATTCTCAAATTCGTTTAGGTGCCTACACAGTGCTGAAAATTGCAAAGAGCATGGGCTCGACAGAGAATGCACCGATTATACTGAATTGGGAAAAAGCAGGGTTTGCATTGTCCTTTAGCGTTCTAACACTGGACTAGACCTCTGGACTTCGCGTGAGCTTAGATGACGCTGATTAGAATTATCGACTCTACGATAGTGTGATGGTTCTGGCCTAGAGAAGAACACAGCAGATCCCCTCATTCTGCCACAATCGTAAAAGGATATCGTACAATAAGCGCATACATATATTATATTTATATATGATAAGGCAAAATCTTGTTGGATGCAAATTGTTAAAATTCGATGGAAGAAGGTGTGAGCCAGGAGTTTTCTCCTCCATTGTCCAGCGTTTGAAAGATTGAGGTTAAAACATTTCATTTTGTCCATTTTTGAAGCTTTTTTCGATCAATTTATAAGATTATAGAGATATTACAATGGACCGACTTTCTAGCAATCCAAAAGAAATGCTTTTTGGATTATACATTACATTTTTGGATTGCAGATATAACCTCCAAAAAGAGTACTTCAGACTTCCTGACTATTGCAGTGTCTTCTAGGCTTCAGAGTGCAGCCTCCTTGAGAGAAGTGACCACCTACTAGCCTTGAACTCATTAACAGTACGTACAGACATGATGAACGAGTGCCTAACCTCGCGATCAATAACATCGAGTCTCCTTGTGTTAAGACTGGTATGGGTGGTAGGCCACAGTGTAATCGTAGAAAACTGTAAAACTGATGAGCTAACAAGAGAAGGCATCCTTGAACTGCTATCGGTAAAATGGGATTGGTTCAGTGCGTGCGTATCCTCTATGTTCTACTACTAGATAGCTGCAATTCGCGGACACTCAGCCAGCGCTGGCTCGCGATCGTACATGCACTGTAGCAAAAGCCTTTTGGTCCAAGATCGATCGAAAGAGATTTAAAAATCCTTTTGCCCTCAGTAAGGCTAGCCTCTCACTAGTTGTGTGGCTTTTAACAGGCTCTTGTTTTGGTACTACTAAATGAATTGTCCGTGAAAAATTTAATGAACCGAATTAACATCTGCCATTCTTTGCTGAGATGAAATGAAATCGAACCATTTCTGAAGCGAAGGGTAACAGGAGACGAAAAATGGATCAAATGCGATAGTAATGTGTGAAAAAGATCATGATCCAAGCGTGGTGAAGCTCAACATTTTACTGTCAACAGCTAATGAGGTTGAAGCAAGTAATCCAAAAAAATGGCTACAACTGATCAACAGAAAGGACTTCATCTTCAATCAGGACAACGATAAACCACACAAATCTTTCATGATTTGGCAAAAGCTTGGAGAGCTTGGCTGGGCAGTTTTTTATGCTTCCCCCATATAGCGCTGACCTTGCACCATCGAAGTACTATTTGTTTCGTTCAATGCAGAACTCCATTAATGGAGTAAAGCTGGGTTCAAGTGAAGCCTGTGAAAATTATTTGTCGCAGTTTTTCGTCGAGAAAAGAAAGTTTTACATTGATCGACAAAAATTGTACATATTTAGCTCATTAAAGTTCATTATAAATATAAAATAAAAATAAGTTGAAGTTTGATTAGAAACACAAAAAGACTTTTTCGACTACCCATATGTGATAAATTATATATTCTTACTCTTTTTTAGCAAAATAGAAGAGCAAAAGCAAAAACCAGCCACTTGTAATCTCGCCAACTAAAACTAAACATCCCCACAGGTATGCAACCATGATTTTACTTAACAGTAAAAATACACACAGACATATATATGTAAGTAATAAGGTATAATATATTTAGGACACGCTTGGCTTTGTGTGCCAATGTTGAAGTACGGCCGTGTTTTTACTCATTTCATTTCGTAGAATTTCTCGGCAAGCGTTCGTTATTTTAGTTTTACTCCAATTCACAAATTCGTTTGTTGTTCTTATACACTTCGGTGTATGTGTGTTAGTGTGTAACTCTGTGAGCGGATTATGTATATTTTCACATTTATTTTAGCTCACACTTTTTCGGCTGCCTCTCTCTGCTTTATCCGACATTATGCTTTTATTCCAATTGAATTTCATGTAAATTCACTCAATCTCAGGTGAAAATAAGCAATGACTTTGGAAAGCTGTGCCGAGTGAGTGAATTTAGGACGGCACAAGTATAGCAATATTCGAGTTTCTGTGTCGCTGAGTTTGCTTTCGTTGTAAATGGGCTTCTTAACGCAAATACAACTTGTGAGGTGGAAATATTTTGAATAGATAACCTTTGTTAGTTAACACTAGAACTTTTGTCTGTTTTTTTTTTCTGGTAAGTCCAGCGACGGTCACTTATTGATTTGGCGATTCTTCATTTCACTGAAGTTCTTTAAGGTGATTGTTCAACGCTCTCTCACATTCATAATCAGTTTTGTGTGCTTCACTGGCTCCAATTTGCTAGCAATAACTATATGAAACTAAATTTTAAAAAGAAAATTATATTCGATTTTAAGGTGCTGCACTTAAAGAGTAAAAAAACTTTGCTTTGCTGGAGCCGTAAAATTTCACACAAAAAATATCTTCTCACTCGCAAGTAATTTTCCTCGAAAACAACAACCTTGCGAAAAATCATTGCATTATAGTGTGAGTGCAACAATAACAACCATCGTGCAGCGTCCAAGCTGACTTGAACACAATCAGCACTGTTTGCGCTGGGTTACTGCTTCAAATTGGCGACTACAAGAAGGCCAATTGATTGGCGCTTTCGTTTGTGTGCTCCTTTGCGCTCATTCTGAGAACAGGTACACAGTAGTGGTGAACTGTTTTGGTGAGGTTGGAAGGGAGAGGTTTCTGCGAAAGCGCTAAAAGCGTGTAAGTCAATTGGGCAGCTGGCAAGCCATGAAATTAAAACAAAAATAAATATTTGCAGAATTCCAAGAGCTAAATTGGCTGAAAGAGCTGGGCCACGGCAAAGAAGTGAAGAAACAAATGGAAAAAATGTATGTGAGGCAGTGAGGTGAGTTGGATTTGGTTGAATTTATATGTATATGTGGGTTTAATACTGTTTATATTCTTATTGATGAGTATGGCATGGTGATTATTTAACACTAAAGAGTTCAAAATTCGAATGGAGACACTGACTGTCACGCTACCTCGCTACGAAATTTTGTTACTTTGTTAGATATTAAGGCATCTAAAGGCTCTTCCTGAGAGGAATTCATGAATAAAGCTATTTTCTTGCGGTTAAGACATCGATGAAGTGCCGAGTTCCAAGGTTAATTTTCATTGTATGCTAATCGACAACTCATCAGATGCTCAATAATCTGTCTGTATATATTATTTATAGAGATATCATCTAAAAAATTTGCACACATCTTTTTCTACCAAAGAAAGGTCTCATTTCTCGTATTACTATAACATGTAGTTGCCATATAAATTGTTCGATCATCAAATTCGCGTATGGAAAACTTTTTGGTTTAACAAGATATTTTAACAAAATTCGACAGGAATTATTGTCGAAGCTAATGCTATATGTTCTGAAGAAATTATTCACCACGGACCTCAATAGTATATAGCTGCCATATAAACTAATTGATCAGAAGCAAGTCCTTGTATGAAAAAAATTTTTATTTGATACAGTATCTTCATAAAATTTAGCACAGATTATTATTTTAAACATTGGTGCAATATACGAAGAAATTGTTTGGATCGGACCACTATAGCATATAGCTGCCATACAAACTGTATGATATAAATCAGCTTCTTGTATGGAAATCTCTTTTATTTGACGAATTATCTTCACAAAATTTAGCACAGATTATTGTCTCAGGCAGCGCTACCATCTGCGAATATATCTTTTGGATCGGATCACTAAAACATATACCTGTCATACGAACCGAACGATCAAAATAGAGTTTTTCTTTGGAAATCTTTTTTATTTCATATAGTATCTTGCTGAAATTTAGCACTGAATGTTATCCAAATCAATGGTGCAATATCCGCAGAAATTGTTCAGATCGGACTGCTATAGCATATGGCTTTCATACAAACTGTATGATACAAATCAGGTCCTTGTATGGACAACGTTTTAGTTAATGAATATTTTTAAAAAAATTGTTGAACTTATTATTATCTGAAGCAGAGCTACAAGCTCCGAATATTTTATTCGTATCGGTTCACTATAGCGTATAGCTGTCATACAAATTAACCGAAAAAAATAAATCCTTGTATAAAAAAACTATTTCATTTGTGAAGGGTATTAAGGCTTGCACTGTCTTTGTTGTTACAAAAAATTTGGTTTTGGTGAAATTTTTATACAATTCAAAATACACCGCTTAACAGCTTTAAAGTATCGAAAAGCGTATGCTATGAGCACCAACAAACCGTTTGCCGGTGCGTATGAGTAATGCGATTGTCTTTTTTCTTTTCTTTTCTTTTTTCTTTTCTTTTATTTTAGTTGCTAATGAAACTATTTGTTTGTTTATATAAGAAAATACATTCGATACTTCAAACAAATACATTTGAATTTTTCAAACTCAAAAAATTCACGCTCCATTGTTTGTTTATATAAGATTAAGCATTTATATACAGTTGCTTACCTACAAAAGTGTGTATGTATGAGTATAAAAATACAAAGAAGATTAATTAAATAAGATACATTTGAAAACTGTATACAAATAAGTGCGTTTAGTTGCTGTAGCTTTTTTTCAAACGAACAATTTATTTCGAGTTTTGTTTAATTCAAATGAAGCAGGTAAGTAAATATTATTTTATTGTTGTCTGCCTGCCGATTGATAATTTGTTTGGCGTTTAGCATTTCAATTAATGACTGCAATGCTTTTGTTGAAACATAAATTGTTTGCTATTTACACTTTTTGAATTTAGACACTTTGAGTGGTGATACTGAGCGTAAAACGGTTGAAATAAAAAATATCTTTCGTTCTGGAAATTTCGATTTGGAAGATGCAACTGGCTCTGCTCGACCTACCGTTGAAAAAGTCGAAGAAATTATGGAAAAGATTGGCCAGCACCATCACATAAGCAGCCATGACAACGCTAAGTAACTTAACATTCATCATCAAACCAAATCTGAACCATTTAAAATAGGCTGGCTACAAAAAGAGGCTCGATCTTTGGGTACCACATGAATTGTCTGTGAAAAATTTAAAGGACCAAATTAACATCTGCGATTCTTTTCTGAAACGAAATGAAATCGAACCATTGCTGAAGTGTATGGTAAGAAGAGATGAAAAGTGGATCAAATACGAAAATAATGTGCGAAAAAGATCTTGGTCGAAGCGTGGTGAAGCTCCAGAAATGATCGCAAAGCCAGGATTGATGCCTCGAAAGGTTTTACTGAGTGCATGGTAGGATTGGAAAAGAATCATTATTATACATTTTACTGTGAACAACTGATAAAATTGAATCAAAGGCCAGAATTGATCGACAGAAAAGGCTTCGTTTTCCATTAGGACAACGCTAGACCACATACATATTTGATGACACCGCAAAAACTGGGAGAGCTTGGCTGGAATTTTGAGGCATCCACCATATACTACCATCGGACTACCATTTGTTTTGGTCAATGCAGAACTGCCTTAATGGAGTAAAGTTGGTTTCAAGAGAAGCCTTTGAAAATTACTTGTGGCAGTTTTTCGCTCAGAAACCAGAAAAGTTTTACACTGATGGAATAATTTCTGTAGATAAAAATTGGCAAAAAGTGGTTTACCAAAATAGTACATATTTCGTTAAACTTCATTAAAAACATAAAAAAAAAGTTGAAGTTTGCTTAGAAATACGAAAATACTTTTTCGACTACCTTATATACATATATACTTGTTCACACATTCAATTCAGAAATATTGAGTCAGCATACTTTACCCACTTTCTAATACACTAATTTCCCCAAAGAGTTTTCATTGAAATGAAATTATATCCCCTAAAGACTTAAATCCGCTCGCCACTTACTTTTCCTTTTTACTTAATGTGCCCTACATACATATGTAAGAGGAAACCCTACTGGCTAATCTGGCTTTAAAATAATCTTAGCTACTGTGAAATTAAATCGAAAACAAAAACAAAACACCTGCCAGGGAGAAAATAAACAATCACATACACACTCACACACGCATATCTATTACCAACCGCACTTAGTTAAAGAGCGCAAAAATAAATAGGCTTACTTTCGAATTGAGCACACGCATACATTTTACTGCATTTGTTTGTATGTACATATCAAAATTTTATTTCACTTACTGTGTGCCTGTTAGGTCGCTATTACTGTTGCTTTTGATTTATTCGCCCCAGTTGCTTTTCTTTCACTTCAAATGCGGAAATGCAATGCGAAGCACCTGAAAGTAATGTGTAGAGCAGAGAAGAGAAGTGAGGTGAATACGTAAGCAAGGTATTTAAGCAGCTTTGTGCGGGTATACAATAACAACAAATCATGTGAAACTCTAAAACAAATTTACTTATGTTCATTGTACGTGACATTTTAGCGTCGAGAATTTATCGTCTCGCCTGGGCGCCTAGGCGCACGTACACATGTGGCAAGTGAGTGTGTTTACATTTCCGGGAGCATAGAAAAGTTTAAAACTTTTAAGAAAGGTACGTGGATTACGTGTGTAAGCTGTTATGGTTAACTACAACTGCTTATGAGTAAACGCATATACACACGTATATATACACACCTGCGGATCTACAAGGCTTAGATACGTATCTCTAAGTGCTGTGCGTGCCGAAGTTTCAAACACAATGGTATTTTATGGATACAAATATTTGCAGACGACGGCAAGTATCGTAAACCAATCTATAGATATGGTCAAACAAGTGTACACTTACTTTCAGGAGCTCTCACAATTCTTAAATTAGTTATTATCCTAAAAGAAGGAATTGTAAAAGTTTCGTCGATTAGCTGAGGATTAAATAAAAATCATAACACAATATATAATATATATTTTTGGCTTTATCAGTAAGTTGTCTATTGTTCTAAATAAAAAAATTAAACAAGAAAGTAGAGTATATTATATATACTTTCATGAAATAATTTTATAACAAGTAAAGAAGGAATAAGTTTGAGTGCAACCGAACATTTTATACTGTCTGTAAAACCAATGATGTGGACTAAAAGGAGCTGGATGTTCGAAAATCCTGATGTAAGTTATATAGGGGCTTGGCCTTTTTGTTCAAATTTATCTAATTTAGACTCAAACAGTGTATATGAGTAAAACACGCCCTCTTATTTTCATTGCGATAACTCACATATTGGCCGATACGCAATATACCGATATGTGTGGTACAAAGTCACCCGGAATTTCGAAAATCTTTATGTGAAGTATATGGGGGCTAAGGGAAGTTTTGGTCTGATTCAAACCATTTTTGTCATATAGACATACTATTATAAGGAAAGAACAGTCCCTTAATTTCAATTATATATATCACACATTGGCCGACATTTTCGATCAAAAGTCAACTATAGGTGCCGGGGTCTAAATATTCGGTAATTAAGGGCTTGAACATTTTTATAGGATTTAAACAATTTTTGGTCATAAGGTGGCACACACTAAAAACATTATTCGTGCAAAGATATATCTCGTCTTGGGAAGTAGGCGTTGTTGTTGTCCGATTTCGTCCATTTTCACAATGTGATATAGGAATGTAAGAAAAATATTACGTACTAAATTTTGTCGAAATCGGTCAGTTGGATCCTGAGATGTGGGTGTTCGCCATAAAGTGGGCGGTGCCATACCCGTTGTCCATTTTCACATCTGCTGTCATAAAGACCACTCATACCGTCTCGATGATAAAATTTAATGTCTTTGGCGTATTTAGTTATTAATATCGCGCTTTAGTAGTTTTTAACAGTACCATTATATGGGGAGTGAGCGGGGTTATCATCCATTTTCAGGCTGTGGATAGAAGTTTTTATAAGATTTATACTCAGCAAATTTGGTTTTTGTAGCTTTAGTGGCTTATTAATTTTTTTTTTTTGTACTAAGAAACCCCCATACCAAGTTTCATTCAGATATTTAAATTTTTACTCAATTTACAGCTTGCACGGATGGACGGACAGACAGACAGTCAACCGGATTTCAATTTTTCTCGTCACTCTGATCATTTATATATATATATATATATAACCATATATCATATCATTTAGTTCTATGCGATACGTGCAACCGTTAGGTGAACAAAACTAGTATGCTCTGTAGCAACTTGCAAGAGTATACAAATTTTGAACGAAAACAACAACTTTTGTTTTAAATAAGCAGAAGCATCTCTTACACCCTGTTATTTCAAGTGAGGCATGTGCTATTATGTTCTCATTACTAACTTAAATCGAAATTCTTACATCTGTTCAGAAAGAAAACTAACAACAGGCACGAGTTTTCTTTAAAAAATGCCAATTTGATTTATTTACAATATTTTACTTTACCCAATTCTTTCTTTACCTTACTTGCAAGTCAGGAAAAATTTGCATTGGTATGAATTATTTTGAAGAGGTTTTTTATTTGTTGAATTTTTAAATATAATTTAAAATTACAGAATTTAGTAAAGTACAATAAATCGACGATATATTTAGATACAGTTTTGATTTCCTTAATCCCTAAGCTTGTATACAAAAAGACCTCCCGAAGAGGATGACCGGCGGAGAGGCAGAATTTTTTGTTTACAATTATCTCAAATCCAAAGGAACAAAAAAATTATTACTATTATAAGTAAGTAATTACAATAATTATAAGTAGTTTAGTTAAAGAATGAAAAGCTAATCAAAAGTTTGATTTTTGATAAAATGGCAACTCCTCAAAAAAAATAGATTCATAAAAAAATTTTCACTCCAAAGTGGTTACAAAAATATAAATTATTATCAATAAACTCATTTCTGCGATCATTATTCAAAAAAAATTAAGAAACTTTTCTCACCGACTCTGAAAAACGAGTTTCGCGAAAACTGCGGTTTAAGTTTTTGAAGCCGATTATACTAAATTGAAACATTTTACCAAAACGCTCATATCTTTTCAATTTTCAAATTTAAATTTTCGCAGTATAATATCAAATAAATATGCATGTATGTACATATATTCGATATATGAAATATTTATTTGTAAATAAAGTGTATGAACCCCTTAAAGTTAAAAATTCGCCATGGCGTATACGTTACATTTCAGGCCTTGGTGAAATTACTACTAATTATAAATTTATAAATACAACCCTTTTTATTGAACAAACAAGTGACCTTTTCGGCCCTTTAATTTGTAAGTTAAATGTAAAGGATATGTGGTAAGCCAAAGTGTCATTATATGTACATATGTAAAATAAATATAATTTAAAACTTTTGACTTCATTTAGGATAATTATCAAGGATTTCGTTATCGCAAAACTTTTTTGCCGTTTGTCATTAATGAGCATAAGGCTCTTAAATATTTTCCATTTACGCTATGGAGACTTCAAGAGCCAACATGACGTATAAGTAACATTACTAGTGAATGATATGATGTTAAGTGTCAAATTAAAAACTTTTTGAATAATTTTAAAAAATTTCTTCAAAAGTGAAAATGCCAATTTTTTGTTTTTATTATTGGGTCTACAAATATATGTGTTTTCGTGCATTTTTTCCAAAATTTTAATGTTATTTATGAACAAGTAAGGAAGTGCCAAGTTCGGGTGTCACCGAACATTTTATACTCTCGCATGATAAAGTGATAATCGAGATTTCATTAACCGTCATTTACATATTTTTTTTTTTTTTTGCTGTAAAATTAATTAGATCAGAACAATTTGAGTATTGAATTGTATTTTCATTTATTTTAACTGTATTGAGGACTATGTAAAAAAACAAAAACAATCGTTTTTCGAAGTTAATGCACATTTTATTTCTTACATGAATATTTTTTTCTCATTCTTTCTGAAATTTGTTAATTCCTTCCCAAAAGAACTACGCTGCCTTTGAAGTATTTCAATAAATTTATTCTGCGTCGACCTGAGTTAATAGCAGTCAGAAGTGGCTAGAAACGTTTTTAACCCGTCATTCAACATGAGGATCACCGTCGCCGTGATGGAAAATTATTGTCTCCTGTCTAGCTGAAATTTTCGGTAATCCCTAGCCTGAATTGGATGAATTGTTGTCGATAGCATCTCTCAATAATGATTTCATTCGGTTTTATAAGCTCATAATACAGCTGGCCCTTTTGATACTACCAAATGTAGAGTGTAACCTTGGCATCATGGCTTCGCCGTTGATTTTGTTGGTTAGTCAGGGTTCACCAGTAAAAATCCAAAGTATAAACATTTTTTTCAGAATTTCTGCCAAGGAAAAACCTCTATTGTCTTTAATTCATAGGACAGCCATTTTTCTTGCTTTTGAATATATACGGCGGCCTGTAAACGATTTGAAGAACAGCTTGAGTCACTTTCTCATCTTTTTTCTTCAACTTTTTTGCTCAAGTTACGCATACTCTTAACAAACCCCACGAATTTTATTAAATAAATATTGAAAACTTATTTAGTCATTATTTTATAGTCTTAATTAAAATCTACTTAATTATCTAATGATTAGTATCTTACTGCTCAACAACCATATTTATTTGTGTACTTATGTACGTACATATATAAGAAAGAAAACGTAAAGCAACAAAAGGCTACACTTGATTTAGTCGCTTCAATAAAGCTATTAAATATCTACCCCTACAAATTCTTCATTCTAAGCGCTGAGGTGAAATGAAAGCGTATGTTTATGTGTATACAAATGTATGCGATTATATATAGTACATTATTCATCGTAATTTGATACTTCAGCTATAGTGTCATTTGTCACCGTACTGAAAGCTCCGCTTTATTAATAAATAATTCAATTTGAAATTGCTTTATAGCTTTTTTACAGATGCCTTCAGGCACCGGCTTCACGCTACGCCACACTACCCACCCTCATTTCGATTACTTGGTGTTAGTCTACGCGTTAGACTGCTTTAGAGACTGCCTGCTCAACGCCTAGCCATCGCCTCGATTTCCTGGTAAACTGATTTCCAGCTAAAAGCAAACAATATTTGTTGCGCTCGCACTGTCATCCTCAGCCGGGGCTGAGTGCCTATTTATTATCATGTGTCCTTCCATCTACATCTACATCTTCTCTAACACTAACACCAACGCGAACACAAATACAAACACCTCTCACAGACTTGAGTGTGTACAGCTGTTTTGGAATGCGACCAGTCCGAACCACAAGGAGCGCGTCAATAATGCATGCAAAAATAGACCCGAAGTGGGAGTCAAGTGACATAAAGTCAACCGCGGCGGTGTGGAGCGGACAATGGGAAATGATATGGCAATGAAAAAGACAAATAAGCAGTAGAGGCGATTACATAAACAACGAACTTGCGGCGGAAGGTGTTCGTGTGCGCTGCCGCTATAAATGGCACAACTGTTGCACAGTGACGGGGAGTTGAGGAATGAGTGCGACTAAATATAAACGAAAATACTTTGTTGCGTGGAAGTGTGCATTTGTGTTGGTAGACTTTTGCAGACATTTATTCGTTTACATTGATTTTTATATGCTGAGTCAGAGTGGAACTTAACAAGTTTGCTTGGACTGACATTTATTATTTTTATTTCAATTAAATTAACTCCTCAGCAAGTAAGGACGGGCTAAGGACTTTTGAAACTCAACATTATGGTTAAGAAATCCAATTAATTTAATAAAAACAACACATATTGAGTAACATAAAGGATTTAGTGTCAGTTTGGAAATTACTATGTTGCTTATATTGGCCCTAGAGGAAGGTCTGGGCTGACTACATTAATTCTTGCCATTATTCAAGTATACTACGGAACATATTTTTGCAATTTTATAAAGACAACCACACACTGACCGACATATTCGACAAAACGGAGTAATGAGGAGTAATGAAAATCGTAACATACTTATCGTCACCTAAAATGCAAAACAACTTATCCTCAAAAACATCGAAATTTTGTTTTTTTGTTGCTTTCGATTAACTACATCATGAAATATTAAGCTTCCGCTATGAGGTATATATAACCAATACATAACCATTTATAATAACCATTTCATAACCAACACTAAAATTTTGTTTCAATATGAAAGGTTTCTATTATATCGTTTTTCCTTCGAAGTACACTTATGAAAAGTGATGTTACGCTATTTGGCATTTTAGGTGACGTTATATTTGTAGTATATACACCCTGTAAAGAAAGTATCGGGAATTATCGCGCTTATATGGAAGACAGGTACATTTTTTTTCCTAGTTTGTTACAACTTTCCCTAATTATGATGCCAAAAATTAGCGCGTTCTGTCAACCAGTGTGTTTACAGCAGCTGTATATGTTAGTCGCCCTCAGCTATCGCGCTGGAATTTCTATTTTTAACTCTCAAAAGTTTGAAGTGCGCACATGCATGATGTCAGCACTTGAAGTAATGCTTGAACTCACACCAGTTCCCCTTGTAATCGGTCAGATAGCCAAACATATATTGCTTCAAATGAGAGCAGAAGGGTTTGGCAGAGGTATGGGAATCTCATCCCAGCGTATGAAGCACTTAAGTGTTTTAATACCATTGGCTCTTCACCTAAAGGACTGAGTTACCAGTTCACCAAGAACTTCAAGGTTACCCTTACCAGTAAGGCTGAATGAAATGACTCCACTCTCGAGCTACTGCTTAGATATGGTACAATCAAGTGGTAGAGCGACGGCTCAAAAATATCAGAGGGAATTGGTGCAGGAGTCGCAGAACCACGCACCAAACTCTACATGCCTAAGTGAAGTTTCCCGAGCACACTTCAAGCCATAAGTCGGTGCGTGGAAATAAACCTCGAACGCAACTAACGTGATGAACGTCTAGTCATACTCAGCGATAGTCAGATGGCTTTAAAGCAATCTCTGCAGACGAGATCAAATCCCAATGGTGCAGGAGTGTAGAGAATGGCTGAATAGTTTATCGAAACGTAACCAAGCGCACTTTATCTGGATGCCCGGTCACAAAGGTATAGTCGGAAATGAACTGACTGAAGCGTTGGCCCGTTTTGCAGCTTCTACTAACACGGTAGGACTTAAAATCTGCTCCGCAAGGAAGAAGGAGTAGGCAGAGAAAGGTATTGGCAACAATTTCAAAGCATACGCCATACCCAGCAGGCTTAAATCAACTTTCCTAGGAACAAACTTAGGTCACTTGTCGCATTCTACACTGGCTACTGTAAGCTCAAGAAGCACTTACATAATATAGGCCTAGCTTCTTTTGCAAATTGTCGGTTCTGCGACATGAAGCCTAAAACTCCAGAACACCAGCTAATTGACTGCACAGTAGTCTGTAAGCACAGGATAAAGGCAATTGAATCCATGTGTCCAAATAGGGACCTCATCGCCTCATTAGCAGTATATTGGAACTTATCAATGTGCTGGGTTAAGCTGGTCGTTAGACCTTAGGTCGCGCGGTAATCCTCATCTATTTATCTTATTCATTGAAGGCCGTAAAATAAATTTCAATGCCTGCTTAGTATTTACTTTCATAAAGCAATTTCATCTTATCTTTTTTATTCATTTCATTCTACTTCTGGTACATACATATATATGAAATAATAAACAAATATAAAGACACATGTAAATTCATTTTCTTTTTAGTTAAATCATTCTATTAAAGTATACATAAGTATGTAAGCACCGAATTATACAATGTTAAATGTCAGCTCATCCACAAATACATAAACACATACCAGATGTAAATAAACAAGTGAAAAGTAATGAAAGCCCACGCCATAATTATCAACAATATTGCGAAAAAGGTGTTGAAAAATAATGAGAGCGAAACCAGATGTGCAATTAAAAGAGAAAGAAAAAAAAACATAGAAATCACATTTTATAAACAAGAAGGCAGTGTGAGTAGAAAGCATTGAAATTATGAAACGCGTAGGCTTCAAGGATCTCCGCAAGGCTGTGCTTTAGTGCTTGAGGTGATTAATGCAATATTTGTTTCCATTTATTTGAGACCTTAGAGGTGTTAGGTGTTTTATTGCATAAAAATGCATTTTCCAACAAATAAGAAAGGCTTAGGTACTAGGGTAACTGAGAGCTAAATATGCGCATATTCTTTTCTAGAATAATAATTTTGCGGAATATTGCAAACTGAGTACAAAATTTTGAAATTAAAACACTATTTGTATTACGATAAATTTTTTTATTTGTTTTTATTAATTTGCTATTATGATAATATACAAACTTAACACATTCATTTCATTTTTGGTTTTAAAATGACTGCCATTTGATGTCGAGTGATCATATTATAAGTTCATTAAAATATTAAATGGATGTTAAGAATTATTTATATGGCAACCCATTAAGCCAGTACGTATCATTCGATCTATGTTACTCCTATAAATTATATATTATTAAATATTGACAATGACTATATTTTTTCTTTTGCTATAAGTCTATAGTTATTGTCGATACTTAAGTTTTTACTATAAACTTAGTTTCGAACTGCGAAGAAAATATTTATATTTTAACAGAAAAAATTTAACAAAAAAAAAAAATGGAGAAAAGTCTGTTTTACTTATGGCTCGTCTTTCACATAAAAATTGGCTTGGTCCAATTTCTAATAAAGTAAAAAGGACTAAAAATTGTACTCTAAAAGCACTAATGTTCCAATTTTGGCCACCTTTTAACAGTTTTACATTTTGCATTTTTTTATGATTTTTGATTGGAATTTGTGAGAATTCGTAAGATAAAATGTGATGTTTGCATTTGATTTCTTTTTTATAGGAAAGTGGTTTTGGTTAGTAACAGTTCCTCTCAGAAAGCTGTAAAACAAACGTTATAATTCAGTCCTTTCCATCTCTATTTGTCCTAAATTTCATCAAAATATCTCACACCTTACATGGTGTTTCTTATGATCGAAAAAACGAGCTTGCGAAGGTCACGAAATGTACTTGGCTTGTGATCGTAATTATTTCAAATTATATATAAAAATTATAGTACATATTTGTCTCTGTTAAATATTTATTCCAATTTCCATAAAATTGTTTGGTTCAGGCTTTCGTGAACTATTTAACATTTACCCTACAAGTTGGTAGTGTATGAAAGCATTTACATAAATCTAACAAATTTAGTTCTTTGGAATTTGTAAGCGTTGTTATTGTTGCCCTTGTAGCGAAAGAAATCCGTGGAGTTGACAGCTCTTGGGCGGATAAAAATCCGGTTTCGTTCCGGCTATGTAGACTCGTCTGACGTGGGAACGACGTAATCGTAACAACATCATTGGTGCAACTGTGAGCCTTTCTGGCTTATATTAGAACACTGTATTTTCATTGCGCTACTGGCTCTTTGCCAGATTGCGACAGGATTGTGCTCGTAGTAGTTTTCATTAGATATTTTTTATCAAGCATACATGCGTTTAGACTAAACATCTTGAGAGAAGCAAAGTCTACACTGTTTACTTAATTATACAAACTAAAAAGGCTGAGATTGACGTTGCGCGTTTTCGAGAGAAAAGTTCTGCGAAAGAACTGGTCCTTTGCGCGTTGGCCACGGCGAATATTGCATTCGATGGAACGATGAGCTGTACGAGATATACAACGACATTGACATAGTTCAGCAAATTAAAAGACAACGACCACGCTGGCTAGGTCATGATGAAAACACTCCAGCTCTGAAAGTATTTGACGCAGTACCCGCCGCGGGAAGCAGAGGAAGAGGAAGACCTCCACTCCGTTGAAAGGACCAGGTGGAGAAGGACCTGGCTTCGCTTGGAATATCCAATAGGCGCCACGTAGGGAAGAGAAGAAAGGACTGGCGCGCTGTTGTCGACTCCGCTATAATCGCGTAAGCGGTGTCTACGCCAGTAAAGAAGAAGAAGAAAATGCTCAGATTGTAATAGATCGGCAGTCATACTTTCCGCGAACCGGCTAAATTACTGTGGATTAATATTAGCCGCCTCAGAAAATTTTTGGCATGCCAAACGAATTTTGGTCGATTTCTGAAGAATTCTGTGATGGAACATCTTTGCTGAATAATTTCAATCATCGTTAAAATCGCCGAATGCACTTTATGAACTTCAGTCAGACAAGGGTATACTAAAGATGTATATATTTTTTTTTGTCTTTTGTCACAGATATCACTGACACTCATACCAACCTAGAGAAAAAAATATTTCGTCGAATGGGTTTTCGCGGGAGATTTAAATTAAGTCTTACTATTTTTTGCCACTGTGGTGGTCAGCATTAAGAGCGTATGTCATTTTATCAACAGAAAATATTTAGTGAAGAAGTGAACTAAGCGCTAAGTGCCTCTCTTTCCTTAAACTAAGATTTCAGATTTATTTTTTCATTATTATGAATTTATTGAAATAGTTTATGCACACATATTTGTTTTTGGGTAATTCGTCGTTTCAGCTTTGAAAGCTAAAAATTGTGTTGTCCTTTGTAAAAGACTCAATACATTGAGGTTTTTCGAAAGTATGTCCTCACACAATCGATGAGGCGATTGTTCTATATAATTACATATATCGTTCCTGAACTTCTTTTGCACATATTAACTACCTGAGACCACCTTAATCATATTTACTTAACTTGCTCACTACCTTCACGAAAAATGGAAACAATCTGCATTCAAATTTAGCTGCCTAAATCGCAGATGCATAGAGAGTTTGGAATCAATAAAATATATTTTTACACGAACAATCGGACGTATTATACTTTCTCCCCTAATGAAACAGCTATGAGACCTACTTCTCGCTATAATTCTATTTCAACTCATTACCAATCCAGGCACACTGTATGCCGCCGGCCAGATTGAATTGGCTGTATTAATTGCTAGCACAAATTTGCATGGCGCACACGCTGAGCTCACTCAACGCGACCCAAGCGCCGTCATTCATGCGAAGACGTCATGCGTGGACGCGAAGAGCAGTGAGAATCCAATAAGTTTCGTGCGGCTTTCACAGTTATGAGGGCATATGGCATGTTCGGTATGAAAATATACATTTATATGTTTATGTAAGGGCATGTAAGCATATGTTTATTACACAAATATTTATTATGCGAATGCATAATTATATTCACACATACATATGCGTCAGATATCATACGAGTGTAAGCGTGCAGCACAGTTGGAAGCGGCGCTATAGCTCAGGCGTTAATTAAAATACACTTGGCTTGCTACAATCGGCTTTGCACGCAGTAGGCGGTGGGGATGGCGCTGGCTGCGACGGATACGCTGCGTATTTCCGTTACTTACACTCACGCTTGCCCGCCAGGAAGGAAGTGAATGTGCTGAGCAGGCTGGCGCCTTTCATTGTGTGCGCTTCTTTTGCTCTGCCTATTTGTTTCATTTGCTTTTATGCGGTCACATGCCATCTACGTAGACATGTAGATATGTATACATATATCACTGTGAATGTGTAGGTGTGCACTTGCTATAAATAGCGCTTAATTAAAATGTAGACGCACACATACATACTTAAGCATGGGGTCATAAGCAAATATGTCGAATCAGTGTCAACGTCGGTGTGAACCTCGTCCGTTGTTATCATTAGCAGATACAACACCATCACCATCAACATCATCATCACAGTCATCCTTAGCATCAGCGCCAACAACCGCAGAGTCATCAAAAACACTTACATCACCATTTAAATCAACACCAGGCGTTCGCAGAAACTTTTGCGTGCGTCTATGCGTCTAATATGGACGTCAGCTGTTTGTGATGGCAGCCGCAGCCGCCGCTGCCAGTTTGACTATTAAAATCCACCTACTACATCCAATTAGGCGCTGACTAACGCAATTTAATCTCATTTCAGCCAGTTGCCATTTTGTGCTGTCGTTTGACAAAACTTTTTCCTGCCACATTCACGCACATTTTTGGTCCTTTAGTATTTATTAAAAAGCTTTTGTTCTTTGCTCGAGCTTATCGGTGTCGGAAAAGTTAATCTGTTGGCGGCTTGGGAACGTAGTGCATTGTGAGTGCTAAAATTTCGCATTACTCGGGATTTTGTGCGAGAAAATTTAAAATTGAGATTTAAATTCGGTTCAGTTATAAAAAAATGTTTTTAGTTATGAGTTTCGGCTCTTTTTTGGTGCGACATTCGCTAGATTGTTGAACAGTTTTGATGACATATGCAAAAATGTCAACAGAATTAAACATTTGAGTGAAGGGTTCTCAGCTATGTTGTCAAGTATATCTTTTATAACACCTTTTCGATTTCACTATGACGACAGATTCAGGATTGCTGAAGTCTACCATTCACTCGCTCTATAACTAGATCATTGACCAGAAATGTGTTGAGTCGATCCATAAGCGATGCTAAGATCCTTTGCTATCTCTCTGTTGCTTAAAAGATGTGAATGAAGTAAGCTTTTGACTTGACTTCACGACACTCACTGATTGCCTCGTGTCGCAAGCATTTGAGTTTGTAAACCTAGAGACATTTGTTTAGAGATGTTCGGTAAAAACTTCTCTCTTGTACGACCTTTACTAAGGTACATTATATTTTCCTCTAAATAGATCTCTGCGATTTGTGATGAACGATAACGCATCAGATTTTAAGACAGATATATAAGAATTAAGCATATAAAATTTCCAATGAAGCCTGTGAAGTTTATGATATGTAAAAATGTCCCGACGAACATTGTCATATATTTTGGAAAACCAAGAAGCGTTATAGAAATAAATAAAGGGTAATATATTTCGAGGTCTTCTACTTTTTAAAAGAAAGAACACATAACCTTAAAATTTATAAAGAATGTTTATTGTCAATCGAAAGAACATTCCTTGGCTTTAGTTTTCGGAAGATTACCTTTTCCAAATGTTGGCCGTGGCTACATTTCAGATGGTCCATCCGTTGAGTCCAATGTTCGAAAGATTTTGACTGGTAATGGGCGAATGACACGCGTGATGTTTTACTCCAAGGTGTGAATCGAAGCAAAGACTTTACATATTCCCACAGAAGAAAGTCTAATAGTGTGACATCAAATCTGAAATCGTGAAATTATCTACTCTTTTCTCAATAAAGCCATTGACTGACGCGATGTGTGGGAAAAGTGGCGTCGTCTTGTTGAAGCCAAATGCCGCCAAGATCACGAGCTTCAATTTTAGGCATCAAATATGATTACGTTCTCGCCGGCATCATTTTTGAAGAAATATGGACCGATGATTCCACATCTCCCAACCAATATTTTTTCTAGATGAAATGGCAGCTCATGAATCTCTTCAGAAATGCGGCGATTTGCTTGTTTTCATACCCATTGAGCCAGAAATGGACCTCATCTTTGAACTTTGAAAATTTGGCTCGAAAATGTCGGATCTTCTTGGAACTTTTGAAAAGTCCATAGAGCGAAGTGACATCGTTTTGGAAGGGCGAATAGCGTCAGTTCCTGCAATAGCTGTACTTTATACGCCAACAATTTAAGATATCGACGTAAAATGTGCCAAGTTGTTCAGTACGTCAGTCTGAGTTGCCACAAACAGCGCCGAATCGACTCTCCACTGTCTTCGTGTACACTCTCAGCTACGGCTGCTACATATATTCTGGACTTTATTTGTTCGGTCGAATATTATCCAATAATGAATGCTGGTTCTCAAGATGGGTGATGGTGTTGTGAATAAAATGCTCAGTAGGCCGATTATACTGCCCATAAATTTAGCGAAGCACGTGAAACACATTCTTTTCGGAACGTGAATTTTCGTAATAAAGTTGAAAGATTTGTAAACGTTCTTCAGGCGTAAGTCGTTTTATAATGAAATGACAAAAAATACTGAACAAACATAATCTGACAACTTGACGCGACTCACGCGTGATCTGTTAACAAGCGGCTATTGAAAAAATGGCTTTAATGGATCACTCGTTTTCTTTATATAGCACATCTCAAAAACTGTTGAATACTATAAGCTATTTTTGAATTGTCAATTCTCTGTTCGCTATCTTCAAAATATTTCCACTTGCGGTACAGTTTGCTCGATCGGCTACTCTCCAATGCTTGACGAATCATAGATAGCTATATTTATACTAAGGTTATATGAATCGATGTAAGATCCTTTAAGGATTCTTTTTTAATCCATGGTGGTATTTTTTCACATATCAATCGCTAAGTTAATATGTCGCATTGAAATCTAAATAGTGGAGTACAGAAAGTAATTGGCCCATGCCATCCAACTTTCATTGCTCACTAAGTTTAGGATAGGTCATTCCCAGAATTAGCTTAGGTAGTAAATAATGTTTACAGTGATATGAATAAATACTTGTACAACACAAGTAAATACCATAGCTATAAACATATAAAGTTGTAAAAGTAGTTCTCTGAAATCATTTATAATTCCGTGTAAAAATACATAAATTTTTAATAAAAAACTTTCACAGAGTGAGCAGACATGTGTCACAAAGTACGCACACGACACGCCAGTTTACGTATGAATAATGCAGAACATTTTCCTTTTAAGTCCGCAGGACATTAACAACTTCGCACGTGGACACAACAACACAGCGCTAGACACAGAAGGAAAAAGTTAAATACATTTGCACACGCCCACAATTCACAAGCACATATGAATATATATTTATGTACATATATATGTATTATGTGCGTATGTGTTTCAATGCTCAGTTGCTATATTTCTGGATTTATTCATAAAGTTGTAACTTAGTATTTAGGTGGCAGTTGTGCCGCTTTTCACAAAGTGGTATTAACGTATCAGAAAGCTGCTTAAACGGGAATCACTTGTGCACACAAGTGACATGGAAGGCGGACGAAAATTACGCACACATTAAGAAGGAAGCATAAGTGTAGGGGCTGTAGGAAAAGCTTCGTGTACTCAGTGTATTAGAGAGTAATGATGGCGAAAAACTATATAAACTGAACACTGATTTCAACTGAACAAACTGTTTCGCTTATTTTAAGATTTGTCTGATCCATCCCTCAATTACGATTACCAAAAGAAAGTTTCTTAAGTTTTTTTTTGGATTCTAAAAATAATAATTTTATATAAGGACACAGTGTGAATAATCATGTGTATGGTCGGATATAGATTGTTGGAAAATTTTACACCACACTTCATAATACATAAGAACAAAACCTTATGGAACTTAAGGATGTCAACTGCCTATGGAAACTCGGTTGCACCTCGATAGAAGTTTATAAAATTCACAACTAAAGCGCTACCAGCGCACCAAAATCATTTTATTTTACAATCCATAACTTTCCTAAAGGGCTAACATACATTCGCATATACTTTGCTGCCCGTCTGACACAGAAACGATGATTGTGGCAGCAAAAGCTATGCTAACAACGAATTTGCAACTTACAGCAGCATTAATTATGAATGTAAATAAGTGTGGGAGTAGGCGTGAAGTAGCTTTTTTAATGTACAAATATACATACATATATACACATATATAGATATGTACAAATAAGAATCGAAAATGGAAAATGAAATGAGAGGAAAAATAAAAATTTGTAGCAAATAACAGTAGTTCGAACGCGCGCAACTTTATCGAAATGCCGTCAAAAAAGTTTTTTTTACTACGCCATCAATATTTTACCACTATTATAAATATGTTTTGTCATGTTCGACTTTCTGCTGGTAATTAGCCAAATGACTTTTTGGAACAAATTTCAGTCAGAGAAAACAAAAGCCAGCTAATTGCTACTAAATGTTGCAGAGAATAATGGGTTTTGAATTAAAAATTTTAACAAAATTGTACATTATTTAATTGCATTATGTCCAAATGAAATGTATATATGTATATGTATGTTCATATGTCACGCCAAAAAAGGATTCAAATGCTATTATGGCTGCGTGCAAATATATTTTTCGCTAATGACCCCTCGGCGAATTTAGTTGACGGCCGTCTGCGCTGCCGCCGTATGTCCCAAAAAGTTCATGAGCCTTTCAGTCAAGCAAAAAATAAATTTCAATTAAAGCCACATTTAATTATTATTTAAATATTTAATCAAGCAAAAGTAGACCGCACTTTAACATAACAGTACTTGCCACGATTGTTGTTGCACTTTGGTTGGCTGCAGTGATTTTTGCTTGCGGTTGCGTATTTTTCCTGTTTTTTTTTGCTTTTGCAGCTATGTTATGCGTTTTCGCTGTTGCATTCGCATATTTGGCTATGTGTATGTGTGCGTATTTTGATTTTTAATTGAAATTAATGGACTTTCAAATGTAGCTATTAGTTTGGGCATTTCAACAGGCCAAGCCAACCTCGGAAATTCGAAATATTTGTTTCAGTGGAATTTCATGGAAGTTGAAAGTTTTATTTTATGTAATTTTTTGATTTTTTTGAAAGCGTTTGCGTAACTATTTAAATGCAAATTAGTGAAACTCAAAAAAAAAAAAAAAAATAAAAAAAACTTCACTGTTACTTGTAAAGTTGGTTGCTAATGCTGTTGGTACGCTTTTTCGATTTAGCTTTTTTTTTGAAGAAACTTCGCATCAAACAGAGGACTACAATGCTGCGAATAGTAAATTTTGTTATATATTTCCAAACCTATAGATCATATTTTGTCACAAAAATACTTTCCAAGGAATTACTTACGTGACAGAAACTCCAGATTTTTTTTGTCAAGTCTCATGTCTTCAATATGTATCCAACGCCCAATCAGAACATCAAATTTTGGCGAATATGAAATCGCGTCAACAGGTCGCTGGGAAATTTCGCAATTTTATTTTTTTTTAAGCATCTGACGAATAGTTACGTAGGCTGCTATATATGTATATGTATTTCTGACCTAGGCAACACTAAGTGTTGCCACGTGCAATCTCACATTTCCATTGGAAAGTTTGACATTTTTTAGCATAACATCACTCAGAACGTTTTGTCATTTAATCGTGAATTGTTTTATTTACAGGGATTTAAAAAATTCATCTCGGCCAAAAAATGGAATTAACTCGTGAACATTTGCATGCGATCAGTTTTCATAACTTTCGACGTGAATTATCACGACAGGAGTGCATCGATGAACTAATTTCTTTGTATGGTTATGAAGCACCATCCTATAGCACTGTGAAAACCTGGTACAACGAATTCAATCGTGGCCGACGCTCACACAAAGACGAATTCCGTGAAAGTCGCCCCAAAACAGCCGTTGTACCAGAAAAAATCGTTGCCGTACGTGAACTGATAATACAAGACCGTCATGTAACATACATACCTTCAGATAGTGGCATGCCTACGCATTTCTCCCGCCAGCATGAACGCCTAGCCGTAAAAAAGGTTTGTACTCGTTGGATTCCGCACAATTTGACAATCGCTCAAAAAAAGGCTCGTGTGTATTGGTGTAAAGAAATGCTGAAAAAACGCGATCGCGGTGCTTTAAAAGACGTTTAATAATCATGAATCTATGCGTATGAGCCCGAAACAAAACAGCAATCGACCGTGTGGGTCTTCCAAGACGAGCCAAATCCAACAAAAGTTGTTCTTGGAAGAAGCACTATGAAGCAAATGGTCGCCTGTTTCTTCGGCAAAACTGGTCATGTGGAGACTGTTCCGCTTGAGCAACGTAGGACGGTCAATTCTGAGTGATACACCACTATTGTTTTGCCTGAAGTCTTGGAAGAAATTCGAAAAACGAACAAGAGAAGACGAATCATTGTGCACCATGACAATGCGAGCTCTCACACATCGGCTCAAACCAGCTCCTTTTTGACCGGCCAAAACGTCGAATTGATGGGTCATCCGCCGTACAGCCCTGACTTGGCACCCAATGACTTCTTTTTATTCCCACACATCAAGAAAATAATGCGTGGTCAACGATTTTCGTCGCCAGAAGATGCTGTTGAAGCATTCAAAAACCATGTTTTGGTGGTGTCTCAATCGGAGTGAAAAAGTGCTTCGAAAATTGGTTTGAGCGCATGCAAAAGTGTATAAATCTTGATGGAGAACATTTTGAAAAACAATAAAACCATTTTCGTTGATAAATATTCCTATTTTCATTATTAGGCCAGAAATATATATAACAGCCCTCGTATACTTCTGGTTCTAAGGATATTACTAACACTTAAAGATGATAATAGTTAACGATGTTGAATATATTCCTAGCAGTAAGGATATTCTATTTTAAATCTTTCGAAAAATTAAATTGTCATACATAAACTTGAAAGAAGACAAGAAAAATGTTAATGACTGATGTACTCTACATTTATAAAAATCAGAATTTGATGTTATTTGTTAAAAACATCACAATATTGCCATATTTTTCTAGAAAATGTTCTGGAAGTGTTACCAGAGAGCATAAATTCTATATTATAAACTTCTTTGAGAAAATTTGTGCCTCAAATTTTCATAATCAGGTCTTGAAGACAAGAAAATTATATTTGTGAATTTTTAAATAAAACATGGTTTTAAAAAAATTTGAAGCGATTCTTAAATTGAAAGAAAAACTGTCAACAATGTCGACTTATACCAAATATCATCCACTCAAACATGTGAAGTGGTTTGAATTTTTTCGAATTTCTGATGGTAAATTCACGAACCTTATAAAAAATACATGTTTAGGAAGCAGACTCTTACTCCTAATTTAAGATTTGTCTAATCAGCTCTTCAATAATTTATTGAAAATCTGTTGCTTTCATACTGAACCAGGAGTATAAATCGTATTTTTCATTATTATTTCAATTTTTTTGAATTATTCTGGGTTTTTAAAGACAAATTTGTGCAAAGCTTTCGTGTTCACCTGAAAAACGTTTAAAATGATTTCAAGTTAATCAGCACATTTCAATACACATGGTGTAGGCGGAGATACGTATATATATGTAGGTATAAAGTTTGTGCACTTGTCTACGGATAATCTATAATTTATTAAAATCGGTGCTTAGAAAGTCATAATACAAACACTGACGGCACGATATTATTTGCTCAGAACATATCTAAATTAAACTTCAGCTTCGACCGAATTGTTGTACTACCATCCGTTCAAATTTCACCATAACTGCCAAAAAAAAAGTATATTTTCACGTATTTTAGTGCACATCCACATTTTGTCTTCAAAAGAGACGCTTGAGCCATTACAAGTACACTAATGTTGAACTCAATTTCCTTTACACTTTTGCTATGGCCTTCAGTGCCTTCAACTAGTTTTGGTTTTTTCGTTTCGGCTCTTTTTCTTCAGTGCGGCACCAGTAATGGTACCTTTAATGACGTACTTGACATAGTTTTTACGAAAAATTCTATTATACATACCCAAAACATTAATCAAAATGTGTTGAGTTGATCCACAAATTTGATCAGCGATTAGATTATTACAACCTTTGCGGTTTGCAAAAAATTAAAAATCTAAGACCAGAGCATGGAATTTTTCTGTAAAATTGGTCAACGGACCTGAGTTTCACACATTTAGAATATGTGTGGAGTGGGTACACACTCGACCTACTACTAATGGTCAGCGCGATCCAAAAGGCACGCTGACGGCTCGAAAATACCGGAAAGTATTGGAACATTCATTATGGTACCGCATACCAAACTATACATACCAATGGATTGTTTTCCGAGCATATTTCAAGCAGAAGTCCTTGCTATAAGTCGGTGTGTCGAAATCAGTCTCCATCGCAACCAACGTAGCGCTATGTTCAGTGATAGTAAAGCGGCACTAAAAGCGGACTTATAGAGGAATGTATAGGAAGGCTGAACCGCCTATCAGTTTGGAACCTTGTACACCTGATCAAGGTGCCGGGGCATAAGGTGTAGTCGGCAATGAGCTGGCCGACGAACTAGCCCGCTTTGCGACGGCTTCCATGATGCTGGGGCAAGAACCATGCATTGCAGAAGGGCATCACATCACTCCTCTATGATTCGCACGGAGAAGAGGGTGGGAAGAGAACGGCAATGGCAGCAGGCAACATGAATGCGCCACGCCAAGTTACTACTGAGAGGTTACTACCTATCAAGGTTTAGAAATCTATGATTCGCACGGAGAAGAGGGTGGGAAGAGAACGGCAATGGCAGCATGCAACATGAATGCGCCACGCCAAGTTACTACTGAGAGGTTACTACCTATCAAGGTTTAGAAATATGATAACCTCTTTTTCATGTCCTTGTCGCGCTCTATACTGCAAACTGCAGTCTCAAAAAATACATGATCAATATGGAAATAGTATCTTGCGCAAACTGCCAGCTTTGCGACATGGAACAGGAAATTTCAGAATATATTATTTTAGATTGCTCATCAACTTGTAGAAGCAAACCCAATGCTCTAGGATCCATCTACGTGAAGAGCGATCACATCACCTCACTAACTAACAAACAATAACTGTGAATATCTTTCTTTCCTAAAATGGGCTGTTCTGGAGCAGGATATTAAAGTAACAAATAAATGCACTGAAAAATTTGCTTTTCTTCAATTGCTGCTTCAAACGTCTGCCTTTAAACTCTTTAATTTCCCACTTATCTCTATGACTATTCAACAGATTTATTAGGATTTATAGCTCATTCTAGCAAACACAATCTAAATGAAAACTGAAACATCAATATCCATGCTAATGAGTGATCATAGGTTCTGGCTTTAATCGCCACGGCACCGCCAGGTGGCGACATTGATTGATGCGAAGCAGTTGCTATTGACGTCGGTGTCGCGTCGCGTCGCTATACGCCACCACACAAAAAGGGTCGACCTACATGACAGCACGAAGAAAACGGAGAAAGCTACCTCCTTAAAAGTGTTGAGTTCAACGGTGTGCGCCACACTGCCATAGATATGATTAATAAAAATAAATCATTTTGCTGGGCTCGGTGGATGGCAAACATTACGCATTCATTCATTTACATTTGCATTTTTTATTCGCGCGCTCATTTTCATTTTCAGACTCATTTCCATTTGAATTGCTTAGCTTTAATGATAAATGATTTGAAATAATGATGATGATGACGGCGCGGCGCACACACCTTGCTGCGGACTTCAAAATATTATTTATCACTGAATAAAAGCAGCGAAATAATAACGTCTTCAATGTGTTTGTGTGCCTGTGTATGTGTGTGAGAACTATTAATTGTGTGGGTGGGGCAGTAGTTTCGTGGTTATTCGTGTGACGGCGCGGCGCATGGTTTTTTGATGGGTTTTCGCACAGCGTGAGCGCGTGAGGACAAAAAGGACACACAAAAACGGAGATTTATTTTCAGGCTTTGAAAATGCTAAATTGCTAACGGTATAAAAGCCTGTTGCCGGGCCTTTATTTTGCTAATTGAATTGTGCTCTTTTTTGTGCGTATTTTTTGTGCCGTGGACAAAGTAACTGCTGGACATTTACAGCGTTGAATTAGAGGCTGATTCAATTTGCTTGCGCCATTCACTTTAATTGCTTGGTAGGCGGCAGCTCTCGCCCGCGTGTTTGGCTACTAAACTACAGTATATTTATATACATACATATACATATTTCTACACACCTTTATTACATATTTATACTAAAATATTTTCATTACTCTGTATATAAATGAATATACTTGTACATGCCTGCCTTTGTCATCGCTCAACACTTTCAGCTCAAAGTGTCGCCGGAGCGTTTCCACTTCATTTGCTTGTCATCTGCAACTACAGCTTCACTAACTGTACATAATTCGCAGACATTTTGCTTAAGTTAAAAATAGCATTACTAATTAATGGAAGCGCAGTTGCGCGTCAACCGTCTGAGCGGAAGCTGAGCACTAAGGCATTGTGTAAGCATATTTATGGAGTAATTATTTTTGAAATTGGAAAAAGTCCAATAAGCTTTAAATTTATTCCATTATGTACAAATTTAATAGAAAACTCAACTCAAATACTATTACAACACAACTTATTGAACATGACAACTGAAGTGACTCCTGTCTTATTGACAATTTTAAATTATTTTCCGCATGGTTTATTGGCGTTCTTTTATAAGAAAATTATAATTCATTAATTTCAAGACATTTTATTTTAGAGGCCGAGTTTTGTGCTTTGTTTTTTATTTTTATTTTGGCAATGTATACTTTATCATCCATTTTTTATCATATTTATTTAAAAAGTAATAAAAAATTTTCATAAAGTAACGCGACTTTGAAGTAGAATGTGTAAAAACTAGAACGAGTTCTCGCGCTTATGACTTTTACTTGCGCGACTGTTAGAAAATTAGACAATGAATATAATAAAAATATCATATGAACCATTAGATTTAAGGTGGGTTTTGTCACTAATTTTTCTTGACATTTAGGTCAATTGAATAGTACCCGGTATCATGATAAACACACATTTGTTGGAAAAGTTCATTTTTGGTTTTATTCTACTTCAAGGGTGATAAACTGATTATAGCGATATTCCAACTTTTCGATATCATTTTTATGGCACCATTTATTTTTTGCTTCAAAATAGGCCTCAGTTTCGACGATGACCACTTCATTCGACGAAAATTTCTTCATAACGCGCATTATTTTGAGATCTGAGAAAAGAAAATAGTCGCTGGAGACCAAATCTGGAGAATGAGGAAGTAATTCGAAGTCCAATTCATGGATTTTTCATCGTTTTCACTGACTAGATAAAACAGGACTTTCCTTTTTTTTTCAAAAGTAGGAGGTTTTCCGCGATTTCGTCATTAAAACTGTCCAATAACGCTATGTAATAATCGCGATTGGTGATGCTTCGTTTTTCAAAGTAGTCAATAAGAATTATTCCATGCGCAAGAAGAAAAAGTGTTTTTTCATGCTTTTAAATGGGTTCATTGTGTACTCGGGTGACTGTCGTTTGGATTTCGGGGTGAAATACTGGAATTGTGTTTAATCTATTGTCATATATCAATGAAAAAACTCAAATTTTTTACGCTAACATCTCCAAGTACTGCTCCCAAACATTAACTCGTCGTTGTTTTTGGACAAAAGTGAGCTCGCGCGGCACTCACTTTGCACAGAGCTTTCTCATACCCATAGCGTGAATGATATAAAACAAACGTTTAGTTGACATCCCGAGTACCCGCTATCTCAAACAACTTAACTTTACGGTCATTCGAAATTATTTAGTGGACTTTTTAGACGTTGTCGGCGGCAACAAACTCTTTCGGGCGTCCACTGCGTTCATCGTCTTCGGGGCTCATTTCACCACGTCTTTTCCTAGCATCCTTGATTGCTGACTTTCCTCGGACAGTATCCGGAAACTCGTCATCTAGCCAAGCTTTTGCTTCAACTGTTTTTTTTATCATATTTTATCAACACGCGAAGTTCTTTTTCATCCATTTCTATCACAATTACAAAGTTTGCTTCACTAAAGTGATATACATAATTTATACACTAATGATCCGACAGCTGTTAGTGTTATATACGCGCCTTCGGAAGGATAGAGCTAATTAAAATTTGTATAGATTGAATTCTAGTAGCAGTCTGAGGTTTTTCAAGTAACCTGTTATTTTTTCATTTTGTTAGTTCATGCCGCGGAGAGTTGCTAACGATCATGATTGCTTCGAAAAAAGTACTTCGGAGAAAAACGCATGGCTGGTCGGGGGAGAACTGATGAGAACAAGTGTTGGTGCAAATTTGTCTGCTTAAATTATCTTAAATCAAAGAGCCAAATAAACTATGACTATACTATTATTAGAAGGCTGCGACTATTACCGAGAAATTTTCTTAATCTAACATGAAAACATCGTTTGGAGAGAAGCGTTTACAATTCTGGGAGCCGATTGCACTAGTTAAAAATTTTTTTTTTTTGGAAATATTCTCATATCTCCGAAGTTATTTGCCAGATCAACAGCAAATTTTCGGTAATTATTTTTAAATATTCATTTTGACAACTCTCGTTCGTATGATTTTGGTGGATATTTCGAGTTTAAAACGTGTTCTTGCTCGACTCGTCCCGATAAAGTTGACTTTTTTCTTTTTTTTTTCAAAAGGAGTACCGAAGAAAGGTGGACATTGTTGATCTTGCGAATTCCGATCCCACATTAATGGAGAGAATTATAACTACCAAAAAGTCATGGCTTTATGAACTTGGTATGCAAATAAGTCAACAATCATCGGAATGGACGGGAGCAAACGAGCAGAAACCAAAAAGACTACGCCAAAGCCACTCAAAAATCAAGGTGATGCTCATTATTTTTTCGATATTCGTGCTTTGGTGCATGATAAATTTGTTCCGGAGGGACAGTCGTTCAATAAGAAGTCTATTTGATCGTATTGAAGCGTTTGCTTGAGAAGATCCGTCAAAAAAGACGGATTTCTGGAAAAACAATTCATTGATTTTACACAATGATAATCCACCAACACATCTAGCACCGATTGTCACCGAATTGAAAGCCAAAAGCGCAGCGAATACTATTGATCAACCAACAGATTTGGCTCCGTGTGATTTTTCCTTGTTCCCCAAACTGAAATTGTCGCTCTGTGGAACCCTTCGACTGAAAGATCGAAGAGATAAAACAAAATTCGCTAAAGGATCCGAAGGCTCAAAAATCGCTTATGAAATGTTGAGGAGGTGTTGGTAAAACTGTCTCTACCACACAGTCTATTTAGTGAAAAGAATGAATAAATATTATCCGTATCAGTATTTTCTAAAGGATTCAGTATTCTGGCATACATTTAGGCATAAAAGTTATTAAAGATGAGGTATGTAAAAGACATTGGCTGAGTTAGTTTTTGTTTTTTTTTTTTTGATATTGTAATTCAGAAGTGATTTTGTATAGCGACAAAAATATAAAAAAGAAATATTATTTCAGAAATTGAATTTACTTTTATTGAAAATTTTGCTTATGAAAATTTTCTAATTTTATTTTTATTTGCTTATATGTCCTCTGACAACAAAATCACTAATAGTTTACCACCAAGCACCTTATCATGAAGTTGAGACTCTACCACTGTAGCCAGCGTCTGAGTCAAGCTATTTCTTAAACCGGAGAAGAAGTTTCTGCAAAAACATGTACTTTGAGCAAATTTTTTTTAAGTTTTCAAATCTTCAGAAACTTCTAATTTCTCACTTTTTTAACTCAATAGCCAAGTTCTGGTTAGTTAATTAATTTAAATCAAGCTGAGTAGATTGAATTCGTAAATGCTTACGCCGGAAAAAATGCAATTAACGAACTAATTGCCTGTAAACTTGCTGCAGAGCGGCGACTTTCTATTCACTTTAGCAGCTCGTAAACACACAAACACACAATCCACCATTAACGGTTTGCTGACGTAAGTATTTTTTTTTTTGTTTATTGTTTTCAGATATGTGTGTAAGTAGCTGCTGGCAGCTCGTTAATATAGTGAACTGACGACGCTTATGAGCAACAACAGGCTCCTTTACCTTTTGGCGCCTTTTGAATTGAGCAAAACACACACACGTACATACGAGTATACTATACTGAAAGCATTTAAAAAGCATAATATATATTCTTTCTCTGTGTTGTTGTTTTTGTAGGTAATTTGCACGCTTATAATGCCTGGGTGGGTTTATGCTGTACTTGTAGCTTAACGTTAAGCGTGCTTTTATAAACATATTTGTGTACTTGTGTGTGTAATGTGCATATCTGCTTGTGTATGTATGTATGTAATTACCTCGCTTTTTCCGTGTACAATAGGCGCCTGGCTGAGTGAGGAGCACACTGAGGGTAGCTTTTAAATTGAATTTACTTTGATTGAAAATTTTTGCTGACGAATTTTTTAATATTTTTTTGTTACTGTTTTTTGTTTTGTATATTTTTTTTATTATTTTTTGCACTGTATTCGTAATTTCACAATTTCATTATTATTTTTAATATTTTTTTGAAATTTTATTTTTAATTTTTTGCTTTCCTTTGTGCTGCTTTGTTGGCGTTTATTTGGTCACGTGGCTATAAGTCGTCAAATATTAAAGTATGCTATGTGGGCTTATGCTCTAAATGAAATTTTGTCCACGTCGCGAAGATTTAATAGCTGAGCCAAATGTTTTTTTGTTGTTTCTGTTGCTGATTTAATTTACTACAACGGTACATTTAGTTGTCGGCGCTGCTTGTAAACGCTTGTTCCGCCTCGTGTTCGTTATTTTTGGGAATCTTGAGAATTTTGCTTTTGCTTATTTTAACAAGTTTTCTGCACCAAGAAAATTAAATTTAAACACTGATTGGTTTTCTGCTTTTGTTTTAGGCGCTTTTCTGCGTGTGTATGTATTAATGTGTATGTAAAATATATTCTACGTTCCGCCGTTTTACGCACTGAGATATCAGTCAACGGCTGTGCCACTTTCGCAAGCTCGTTTGCATTTTTGCTGCATATTTTAAGGCGCGTAAACAAGCGAAATTAAAATAAGTTAGAACTTTGGCATTATTTTTGTCGTTTCTCCAAGCAATGCAATACAGTGGAGACTTTTACTTTAGTTTGTCGAATATTTGTTGCTTTTGTTGTTGTATTTTAGCTACGTCATCGGGCATAAATTACGCGACTAAATAAATATCTTCATTTTCTTTTATTCACTTTGCGTTTTTTATTTTCACGCTTACAAGCAAGCACACACACAAACACATACACATACACACGAGTGTAAATCTTAAATCAAGGTTATCAAACCCTTCAAACTGTTCTGTTATTCAGAGTAAACTTCTTGTCCATTTAAAAAAAAAACGGAAAAGTCCAAAACCTCGTTTCGAACGATTTATATAAACTAAGAAACAGAAAAACTTGAGCTTAAACCTTTTAAAAGAACCGGTTCACTTGTCGATTATTCAAAATATTCTGCACTGCATCGACAGTATTCGGACCTAAACAAAAAATTTTATAAAATTTACTTAAATAAGGTACAAAATATTATTGTACGCAATCCAAAATTGTTTGATGATTTCGCTAATTCCAAATGTAGGATATCAAAATTACCCTCCGCGTTGAAATACAAATCTATCATGTCATGTGACAATCACATTATTTCCAATAGGTTTGCAAAATTTTTCAAGGTTAACTACTTTACTACTTCTCCTAAAAAGTTTTCCTATCAGCAAGTGCTCTATCTGAAAACTTCCACGAATGCTCCAGTTATTTTATAAAAAGACGTCTTACTTAATTTAAATAAGTGGAAGCCACTTTTAATTACTATCCAGATATGATACCTTCAAGCTTCCTGAAAAATAGTGCCACATATATTTTCTTGTCTTTGACAAGAATTTTCCTTTGAAAATTGCGCTTTTAAACAAGATATATCTCCTTCAATATGAATCACAGTCATTTATAAACCCTTAGCACAAAAGTATATTTAGTTCGTATATTGAAAACTAGAAAGAAATTGCAAAACTATCAGTTACATTAGTTAGCCTAAACATTTTGAAGCTATTATAACAGACCATAAAACTTTTTCTCTGTTAATTTCTTCTTCACAGCATATATTTCATTAAGAGAAATCTACTCTAACGAATTTACTTGAATTTGTAAACTATGTATCATTGGGTTTTAGAGCATACGGATGTTATATAGACTGTCTTTAGTAAAGCTTTCGATAAAGTAAATCTCTCGACTGTCGTTTATAAACTTGATCTTCTGGGCTTTAAACTAAGATTCCTATAATGAGCATCTTCTATAACATATTCTAAAATATATATATAATAAAACACAAAGAATGATATTTGTAGATGCACTTTCAGATTCAATTAATGTCTCTTTATGTGTTATCTTGGTCCGACTCTGTTATTGTTATTCATTAATGATGTCTCTACTGTCATAAAATTCTCAAATATTTCATTACATAGTATATACCGCCGACGTAAAGCCTTTTAAATCATATACTTCAATTGACGAAAGTTGTCTGTTGTAGACTTAAATAATTAGTTTGCTTGGTCTGTTAGGAATGATTTCCCATTGAATCTCAAAAGACGATGTATTTTTCTCGTAAATCTGGATGCCTTTCTTCGTATGTTATAAAAGACTTTTTACTAGAGCATGTTCTTAACTTTGTTGATTTGGGAGTTACTATGCACTCTAGGCTTAATTTTAGCTTTCATATTGATACCATAGTCTTGAAAGCAAACGGCATTCTCAAGTTTGTGAAACGTTGGTCTAAAAAATTTAGAGATCCGTATGTTACTAAAACTGTTTTTAAAACTTCTGTGGAATGTAAATTATAATATGGCTCTGTTGTATGGAACCCTACTTACCAAATTCATTCTGGCAAGTTGGTTCAAAAACAATTTGTATTTTCGCCTTAAGGCATTTCCGATGCGATTGTAGATTGAGTCTTCCTCCATACACTAATCATTTAAAACTAATAAATCTACCTAGCTGTTGAAATTTGGCTTTCTGTAGCTCAGCAGTTTTAAAACACGACGCTTAAAAAACTCGCTTGTCTTTCATGGCTCGGCTGATTCCCTACGTTTGCAGATTCGCTCCGCTCGTCGGTTGGGCGGTTGGGTGGGAGTAGAGTAAACGTTGGGTTTGAATAATGTAATGACGCGGCGTTCGTAATTAAAAATTTACTCGTTTCACGCGCCAACGAATGAAAACAAATATTGGCACACCAGCAAATAAACATGAAACAAATAAATAAAATTTGAATACGCAGCATGAAATTCGTTTAATAAGCCGAGATAAAGATAACCGCCGCTGCTGGGTTTACTCACCAATATGCCGCCGCACTATACAGTGGAGTGGGCAAAACAAAGAAAAAAAAAGAAAAAAGAAATACTTATGCCGTGAAATTATCATCAGAAAAGTTGGAAAAAATATGGAAAATTTTAAGCTGTTATTATTGACATTAACAGGTGGCTCATTGGATTTTTGAGTTCGTATATAAGTAAATAACGCATAAAAATATTCTTATTTTGTTTGTGTATTTAAGCCGCTTTAACAAAGTAATGTATGGTGAAAATGAAATATCATTCGGGTAGTGAATTTTACAGTGTATAAAATAGTATTGATATGATTTTTTTTTTTTAAGTTGACTTCTCCAGAAGTTAACTCAGGTAAAAGTTCAGCCTTCAATCGTAGAAAATAATTTTTACTAATTTACATACCTAACTCTTTCATACCGTAACTTTTCCACTAAATAATGCCTCATCATCGAAGGTTTTCTTTGGCTCACCCTAATACATACATACATACATATATGTACAGATTTATGGATTCTTCTTTATTTTCGTAGACACAGTGTGTATTTAAGGTTATACCTACATGTAATTATATACGTTGGAAAGAGTTAACACCGTCCATTGTTCACCCACTCAATCGCTTACTTCTGCATTTTAAATTCATTTAACTCGATTTCTTACACTGTCTCATAAAAGTAGCCACACTTGTATAATGTTGTATACAATATATGTATAAACACTCGTATATGTATAGTATGTCAGTGGAATGAAAACAATGGTTTAAATTGCATTAAATTTTTAATGACTTCCACTTTAACTGCAGACCCTGTCCATAGATAGGTGTAATTAAGCAAAGTTTTTGTGGCAATAATTGCAAGTACTTTGTTGGATTGCTGCGCGGTAACGAGTTAAAAATGTATGTGCTGCCTTAAATTACGGTAATTAATCAATTGTTAACGACTATTTTGGCATGAAGGAGTATGTAGGCGCCTGCATAGTTGCCTCAGTTATTTTGCATTTAGTGTGTATATACATTCAACAGCTGACTTATAATTGATATTAAAATACTCTTTTTGGGTCAAGTGATTTTACGCCATCTTTTTTTCGCAAATCATAAAGAAATTTTAGTAAAAGTGCTAATATAGAGATCAAACTACTTTTATAAAATCTCATATAGTATTTGTATATAGTAAAAGGTTTAACAACTAGATAAGCAAGTAATATTTACTTCAACTCCATAGGTGTTGATTAATTGTAATATTGTGTTTTTTATGTAATTTCTCATATAAAAATTGAGTCGGTGAGGCATCTTTTTCTTTACCCATTTGTAGTTGGAAAAACGTCAGTGGATCTAAGTGTAAGAAAGGATAAAAAATGAAACATATAAAAGGTTAGGTTAAGTTAGATGGCTGATCGAAGATCCCACGTGGACTGCTATATGTAGATTTTTGTGAAGTCATAGAAAAGAAGAAATCCTGCCATCTAGTAGGAGAACACAAGAGAATACGGGAGTACCGGCCCGCTCCCATTTTACCGACAGCGCTTCTAGGTTGCCTATCCTTGCTAGCTCATCAGCTTTATACAATTTCCGGTGATTCCGCTATGCTCTGACGCCCATGCCAGTCTTATCACAAAGACACTTGATGCTTTTAATAGCGAGGTTTGGCAATCCTCGACAAACCCTAAACGCACTGTAAATGAATTCAAGGCCAGTATCACCGCTCTGCTATCTGAGTGAATGGTCTCTGTTCTGAAGGTGTTTGCATTCCGGAGCAGCAGATATACTGCTGCCTTAATGGCTGCAACCTCGGCTTGAAAGATACTGCCATAGTTAGAGGAAGTCTGAAGCTGGAGTTGATGCTGGAGTTGTTGGAGTTGAGTTGATGTTAAGAAGCTCACTGCCCCTCTTCTCTACCGGCTTCTTCCCACCCATAGCTCCCTCGTCGGTATATGGGCTGAGAAGGATCTGCAGAGTTCAGTTGGGCTGGCCACAAAGTTCTATACAAAGGATATAGGCGTTGGATTGTAAAGTAATATTTTTCTCATTAGTTATAATTATGCTCAGATAAGCGGTCTTTACAAAACCATACAAAAATTTTGGCAAACATTTCTTCACTTCAAACTGAGAAATTATATGCGATTCATTTTTATTTGTGATTTCTGATAGTATAATATTTTGTTCACAGATGAAGGGTGTTAATACTACAATAGCACTTTGATGGTAATTAAGAAATTATGATTTTTCTACTGGTAAAAAAAGTACGGAAAGAAAATTTGTCTGATTGAAAGCTTACATTAATATTTGCTGCATTGTCAAAAGCAATCACTACCATGTGAAATATAGTTGTCAGTAGTACAATAAAAAAACTAACATTTGTGTGGATCTCGTTAAACAGATACTGCTTTACAGCAGACATTTAAGTAGCTTGGTTTTAGTTTTTAATTTTGATTATTTGTTTAAAATTCGTATAGCTTGTGGAAAGTCAAGAAGTGAAGTGAAGCAAGCGCAAGCAATTATTTTATGGAGCTCGTGATGAAAGTTTGGCTATTTACAGCTTTGTATTAACAGTTTTGTATTACGCGCAAATAGATCTACTGCATGGACGTACATAGCTATATAAAACAATAGTGTTATGTATTCACTTGCTTTCTAGCTTTAACGACAAAACTTTGCAGAGACAAACGAACAGCAAATGTTTTCTTGTTGATAACTCACGCTTTTACTTTGAAAGGATTGAACAATTATTTGTTCTTTTATGGCAAAATGGATATGAGCATTGCATAGAATGTTTTCCGAAGGTTTAGTGAGCAATAATTTCAAATAAAACACAAAGAAATGTAAATACACAGATAATTATTGTTTTCACAAAAATTAAAAACAAAAATCGTAAATAAACAAGCAAATCACAAAATAAATTCAACTCCGTTAAAATATCTCCACAAATATTTATAGAAAACAATTTTAATTGCGAATTGCTTATCAAAGCATTAAAACTACAAATAATAGCGAAACAGAAGTAAATAAAGTGCTGCGTAATTTTGCAAGGTAAGAGCCATAACGTTCAACGTAGTGAAATGAGTGGCAATTAGAAGTTGGTGGCAGCAGAAACGATGGCGAAATTCAGTAACAATTAAACGTACATTTAAGTAATATAAAGGTATTCACTTAAAACTCTTGCATTAGAGTTAAAAATCGTTGGTGTGGTTATAATTGTAGTCATAATATTCCTTGGAATTTAAGAAGTAATTTTATGCAGACTATTTTTTAGGCGTATAGGCCGATATTTGGTTTTGTAGCACATGAGTTTGAAGAGCAAGGAAGTTTAAATACTTTTGGTGCCCTCATTTATCGAGTTAAAGAACGTTATATGTTGTCAAATATAAAATAATGCAACAACACTTTTCATAACTTTACAGGTGAAGTAAAAATGATATTTTAGAAACCACTCATATTGAAAGTAAACTTTAGTTTTGGTTATGATTTGGATATTATAAATGGTTATATATTGGTTATGTATACCTCATATAACAAAATAGCGTAACATCACTTTTCATAACTTTACAGTTGAAGTGAAAACGTATTATAGAAATCACTCATATTGAAAATAAATTTCAGTTTCGGTTATAAAATGGTTAAATATTGGTTATATCTGACAACTAGAGCTAAAAATTTTATGTTAAATACATATATGTATTGCGATGTAGTGTATCAATTTCGACGTTTTTTGGATGATAGATATTTTTTCCTATTAGGCGACGATATATTTGAAACTTTGAAAGTTCTTTAGTAAAATCTAACTGAAAGTACCTTTACTTTATTCTTACATACCTATGAGCAAATATTTAGAATTTTATAAATGTTTTACGTTGAATTAGTAACTAATGTTGCTTCAGATGATATGAGATTCAGCAGTATACTGATCAAATTTGACTCTGAATCAAAATGACAGGCGCAAGCCGAATGTATACAATTTTTTTTTTTCAAGATTGCTACAACCTTCATTGTGTTCATGTCAAGCTATGATCCTGTAAGCAGTTTCTACGCCATTAAAGAAGAATAAGAAGCTTGATCTCCCTTATCAATTAGTAAGTATTTGGCAGCTTTTTGTTTATAAAGCAAAAAGTTTCTGTGAAGATTTTTGCCGTGAAAAAAATTTATACAACGAGTTTGCTTAATACCTTTTGTTGCAAATGGAATTACAACTATAGAATCATTTCAAATGTTGCAGAAATATTGTAGGGAGTCTACTTTATCGTGAACTCAAGTACTTGAGTAGCTCAAACTATTCAGTGAAGCTCCTTTGGTCAGCGAAAATTTGTCTTATGCGAGTCGTTCACCAATCCACTGCTATTAATGACAATTTCTTCGAAAAGCTAAAGAAACAGTAATTGAAAACAGCATGTTGGCAGCCGAAAAATAACAGAGGTTCTCTGTATATCACACTCCTGGCTCGACACATTTTGGTTAATGTTTTGGGTATGAATTTTATAGCTTTGGGTATAAATGTTATAGTTTTGGGTATAAATGTTAATGTTTTGGGTAAGTGAATGCTAAATTTCTACCAAAAGACCAAAATCTGACGTAAAAATTACGTGGAATAGAGGCCGAAAAAGGGATACTTTACAAACGCTGAGGACCGTTCCCACGAAAAGGCCTGTCATATCGGCAGAATTCTGGCACCACAGCAACAGCATCCGCAACATTACTGATAATAAGATGTTGATTTATGAATATGACGTCGAAAACGTCCAACAATTTACAAAATGGAGCTCCAAATATGAGTCGAAACCGACGAAAAAAAAAGGAAAAGTCCCTGAATGCACTGAAGAATATCTTAACCGATTTGTTTGCGTTTGAAAAATTGGAGTAAGCGTTGGCAAGCTTGTATTGCAAACCAGGTTATATACTTATTACAACTCTACTTTACCAGTTGTGCTCTCAAATTCAAATGACAGTGGAAAAATAAAAATTAATTACAATCGCTTTAGGCAATTTAATATATTAATTTTCAACGAATAAATCCTTTATATAATTTTTTTTTATATTTTTTTCTATTTTCGCTTAATTTTCCTAAAATTTATTTTCCGCTAAACTCCCACAGTTTATTGAAATAAATTGAAATTAAATAAAAACTCTTTGGAATTCACTTGCAAATAAAATTTACTGTCAGTTTGAGTTAAAACACAAAATTCCTTTCTGGTGAATTCGCACCACACACACACAACAACAGCTATAATTGGCGTTATAAACAGATTGGGCTGAGCGCAAAAGTTGATTTAACGCTAATGATCAGCCATCTTTCAGTCTTTTGCTGCCTTCTTTTTTGTAAATGAGTATTTTTTATAAACGCGTATTGCATTTGTGCGATTTTCTCCACGCAACTCGGTTGGGGGGCGCAGCGCTCGACGTGAAACATACATTTTGCCGCCGGATAGACGCCACCTGTCCGCCGCTTCGCACTCAAAATCACAACACATTTATGCACACACACGCCCACACAGCAGCCAGCAGCGAAATTATAAACAAAACCAACAAGCACTGCCAGCTACACCTGTAAACACATACACATGCACATATATGTTTATATGAGCACTCACACGCTTGCACTGCACAAATTTTCGCGAGGATTCGCGCAAACACAATAAATAATGTTTTTATATGACTTGATAGCCAGGCATGTTTGTATGTATGTATGTGCATATCGGTTTGTGTGTGTGTGTTCGACTATCTGTTGGCAGCAGCTACAACTGCCGATGTCGCACATACAGACACAAAACAGCACAACACTAAAGGTGTGAGATTACACACACACCCACACTTACACTTATATTTTCACACTTATATAACTACATACACATGTGTGTGTATATATGTTTTTTTTATGAATTTTTCACTTTTTCACCGAGTTTTGCGCGTTTTCCGTGCTATCCAACCGTTCGTTTCAAGTTTTGCCGCGAGACTGAAAATTGTATTCGCCTGCGTTTCGAGAAAACTGTGTCGTGCTGGGCCAACTTCCTTTGCCGTGCGGAGCTTTTGCGCTGGAACACAACGGAATGGAACAGCATTCAATGCTGTAATGTTCGAAAGTATGTTTGGCGAAGCGCCGGGCCAAGTAAACACGCATACACTATTATACATGAAACAACACAATCAACAGTAAGCTTTGTCGGCAGCCAGTTGGTCGTGGCGTTGGCATTCGAAAAACTTGTTGTTCCAGCCATTGTAAACATGTGCACCGCTGACTGCCTGCCAGGCGTTCTGAATACTCCAGTGATGGCGATTATGGCAGCGGCTGGTGGCTGGCGGCTAGCGGCTGATGGCTAGTGTTCAGCTTGCCGTAGCTGCTGGGTCGGCAGACGGGCGCAGTGTTCGGTTCATTGTGTTAGCTAGAACGAAATTTGTGTGTGTCACTTATGTTTGTGCGTATGCATATGTGAGTGTATGTGAGTATATATGGGTGTTTTTATCAATTCTTGTTGCTGCAATGACACTTGTAGCGTCAAAATGAAAACAAACATTACGTAGCCTATATGTTGCGGCAACATGTTGCCGGTGGTGTTTTGTCGGCATTCGTATACTTTTGCTTCTTATAACGTATACTTTTGCTTCTTATATCTCTGTGTATGCCCTGATCGGAGTATTTTAGGTTGGAACGCGGTTTATAAAACTCAGAAAGTAACGTCGGAGGACCTATAAAAAATATATACATATGAGTGATCATCATGACGAGCTGAGTCCATTTAGCCATGTCCTATCGTCCATATGTCTGTATGTACATTTATTTTTGAGATACAAACTGTTCGATCAAAATCAGCATAAACAAGAAAAAACGTTAACTTCGGTTGCACCGAAGCTAAATACACTTCACAGGTGCATTTCTGTTAGTAACTATGTGTCCAGTTTGTATGGAAGCTATATGCTATAGTAACCCGTTCTGAACAAGTTTTTTAGAGATTACATTGTTACCTTAAAAAATAATCTATACCAAATTTCGTGAATATATCTTGTCAAATGTGAAAGTTTTTCATACAAGAACTTGATTCCAATCGCTCAGTTTGTATGGTAGCTATATGCTATAGTTAACCGATCTGAACAATTTTCTCGGATATTACAATTTTGCCCTAGAAAATAATCTATACCAAATTTGGTGAAGATACATTGTCAAATGCGAAAGTTCTCCATATGAGAACTTGATTCCGATCGTTCAGTTTATATGGCAGCTATATGTTATAGTGGTCCGATATCGGCCGTTCCGACAAATGAGCAGCTTCTTGAAGAGAAAATGATGTTTGCAAATTTTCAAAAGGATATCTTAAAAACTGAGGGACTGGTTCGTATATATACAGACAGACAGACAGACAAACGGACATGGCTAAATCGACTCAGCTCAACATACTGATCATTTATATATATACTTTATAGGGTCTCCGACCCTTCCTTCTGGGTGTTACAAACATCGTGACAAACTTAATATACCCTGTTCAAGGTATAAATATACGCAAAAACACGGACCGAGCGTATCTTGTGGGTTTTTGTAAAGTCTAAAGTCTATGCGGACAACTCCCATTCGATTCAGGCCTTAGAGCAAAACATCTCGTGTGCCATTTGCCAGTTACCAGTCATAATGCTCGAACGAGTCATCGAAAATTAAACTCAACGAATGAACTATCTGAGACGTAGTCAGGGCCAACATTTCAAGGAAATAATCTTCAAAAAATATAGACCAAAGAATGTTCCTTCGAATGGTAATAAAAATTCCCCATTAAATTTGAATGTTTTTCTGTTTTTTTTCTTTGAAAAAAAGTAGGGAATCTCGAAACGGATCACCCTTTATATATTAGATATTGTTTAGTTCGCATGCAATTATATTTGTGTCATATTTTATTAACTTCACATGTTCATTAAACGGCGATAGCTGTCATTGGGGCGGCGTAGTTTGACGTTTCGTTGAAGTATGTGACACATTTTGACATTTATTGAAATATTATATTGCACAATAAGACAATAATAAAATGTATTACGTTTTTACTCACTATTTACTATATTAGCTCAAAAATAGCGTAATCTTATTATTGTCTGGAACATAAACACCATCTGATCAAATTTGACTCGGACAGGTTAATTTTAACTGGGTTTTCCAACCGAATCGTTAAAGAATAACTTTTTCTAGATTGATTCACCATTTCTTAATATCCGTGTAAAGTTGGATCTCAACATGTCCATGACTGTGTGTTTGCTAGCTATTGGCTTACGACGCGAAAAATTGATCTGTTATTTTTACCATGGAAAAAATTTAACAACGAGTTTACTTGAAATTTTGTGCTTCCAATAGGACCACGGCGACGGATCATTGAAATATTTACAGATCTCTTTTCGGACTCTACTTTAACACGAACACAACTCTTTGGGTGGCACAAGGCGTTCAGTGAAGGTGGTGAAGTTATCGAAAACATGACCTATGCGAGTCGCCATGTCAGCATTTAAAGAGATAGCATAGAGTCTTGACATGGCGTTTAGATTGACTCATCATATCTTGGTTAATGTTTTAGTTAATGTTTTGGTTAATGTTTTGGGTAGAAAGCGTGCCAATGCTACACTTGTAGTAAAAAAGCTGCTTGTTTACAAAAGCAGTCTCGAGTTGAGAACGCAAAAGTGGTGCTTGACAACGCAGCTGAGGAACAATCATTACTTTTGCTGCTTTATGAATATAACGTCCAAATTGTTCAACAATCTATTTAGGTAATGGTACTCAAAAATTACTATCACACCATACATAGACCTACTGGGCCTTAGTAATGCCAGTTGGAAGTGAAGTTTAGTTTGAGGTGAAGTATTCGTCATAAAGGACGTCAATGCTTTTTGCAAACTTTGAGAGCGATTTGATATCTACGTTTGGTACTGCGCCTACTCCCTTGAACTCCGAAGCTTCAGAATTGAAGACGAGTTCTAGATAGTGCTGAACACAGACATAGAAAGTGTTCCAGCGTCTGTCTTATGTCAAAAGCTCTGCACTTATGCCCATACGGCTCGCATGTGATGCCATGAGGTTGTCTCTGAGGCCAACAGCCGTTCGGCAGACCTTTCGGGCCCGTATGAGTAAGAAGCGTGCTGGCTCTCCGTGCGTTCACATGTATATGATTTTGATCCTGCTTGTAATTAAGGCATTCCATCTCGCCCTGATCCGCCTGTCAATCCTTTCGGTAATCATTTTAAGTGACTTTAATATTCCCTATGCTGGTTCGGTAGCCAACTGAAAGGGACTTTTTGGCAATCTCATCAGCAGTTTCGTTTCTTGAAACTCCTTTGTAGCCTGGAGCCCAGTACAAATGCACCTGCTTTCCTACTTTCCTGCTTCTAAAGTCAGTCTCAGAAGTACTCGTAATGCGAGGTGAGATTATCAATTGCTAAGCTAACTGCAAAGAGTTCCGCCTGGACGATACTGCAGTATTTCGGAAGTACGAAGGTTCGCCTGAGATCCTGCTGAGAGATATATGTAGATTCCGGCTTTCACTCCAATAGCCATTTTGGAGCCATCTGTATAGATGTTGTAAATTCCGCTGGCGTGTCGCAGGCTTCTGGCCAAACATCCCCTTTTAGGTTGACTAGGCATCTACTCTTCCAAATAAAGCGTGTGGTCTACTTTGTCCATCATTCTCGCGCTTATTGAGCTCTGCTCGAAGGTTCTTGCAATAGAATTCACCTGATGTGGCCAATCCTACAGCTGATTTTACCACAGAGCTTTCCACTGTAATGTCAATAGGTGCCATATTAAGTCATGTTTGTATTTTATATGTAATAAGTTTGTCAGTCGAGGTAAGATTTGATCAAAATACATATTGCATAGTTAATAATGTGAGTTACACCTAACACATCCATTTTTCGTCTATGAAGAAAACAGTTTAGTCCATTTGACAGCTGAGACACCAAAATTTCAAGAAGAGTTTTCGGCGCAATTTAAAACCGCGAACATATTATTAGAAACCTCGACTGTTGAGTTTAGCTATGAGTATAAAGCTTGAAAAGGCACTCCAAAAAACAATAAGAAATTCTACACAAAAGTAGTTCGAGATCCGCCAAAGAATTTTCAGCGGTGCATTCAACCGAAACTGAATTTACACGATTTATGCGCAAAGTATTTAAATTTCTTAGTCATTGACCCAGCAAATATAAATATTCACTTTTGCATTGCCACACAATTGTTTCAATTTCTTTTCGTTTTCAATTCTTTAAATGCAAAATACCTTCAAAGTGCATTGCTATTAGCAACCGAAATAGCCAACTAATTCGTTAAATGAAAAGCTAAGAGAATTGCAGCCACAAGAAAGCCAAGAAAGCCACAATTTATTCTTCACACTCGACTGAATTTCGATGTTTATTGAATTCTTTTCGCATTCACATTAAAATTAATGGAATTCCAACTTATAAATAGGATGATTTACAAATGTGCAAATACATAAATATATATGCATAAATATATAAAGAGGAATACATACTCGTATAAACATATAGTATATACATACATACATATGTAGGTATGAACTGAAATGAATTTATAATTTATACATGAATTTTTGTTTATAAATAAGGTAAGATATCAGCAGCAGCACACATATAAATATCAACACATACATACGCATACGCACACATGCATATATGTCTGCTTACATTCACACATATGGCATTAAAAAGCACTTGAGGGCCTCAATTTAACGCTCGATGTGTTTATTTCCAATTGAGATTCTATTTCTGCGGTGCTTTTTTGTTTAGCTTAGTTTGCCTTTTCGAATTCCAAATGTCAGCCAACAAGGCTGTTCGAAGGCATTCGCATTGGGTGATGGGTTGTATACCGTGCACACTTGTGGCGCAACAATCAGCAGTGGATATAAGTACCAGACGTGCTACCGCATAGCCTGCTCCCAGAGGCGGTCAGTTGAGTGAGTGTGGCATTGCTGGTACGAATATACATACAAGCATGCATAATATATGTATAGAAATTTATATGAGTCTGTTCACATGTATGTATATTTATATTTATGTAAATAATTGTATATATGCATGCCTATAAATCTGTAATTGCCGGTGGTTCATCGGTATATATAGACATAGCAACTACTGCACATGTTCTAACCCGCAACTCAACGATAAGATAAACAACTAACTCAGCCAGCATACAAATAAACTCATCACACGAATGTATACACTCTTCTATAAGTACTGTAAACACTCATTTATAGATCATGTGGATATAGTGCTTATGTTTGGTATTTCGATTCAGTATTTAACTTTCCAGTTTTGTTTTTTTTTTTTGTTTTTTTGTTCTTTGTGGGTTAAGTTAATTATTTCTTCTGAATTCCTTTAAACGTATTTAAGTGATTACGAAAGGGGATTTTTGAGTAATTTAGCAGTAAATATTTTTTTTTATTCAATCGTACAAGTCAACTGTCTGTTAAGTTATGGGTTAGTTAACCGAAAGTGCTACATACTTACCTATTGTTGATCAAGTGGGTTAGTGCTTATGTTTGATATTTCATTTCAGTGCTGAATTCTTCTATATCACGGGAAATATCGGTTAAGTTATAGGTTAGCTAACCGAAAGTGCTGCCATAAATGTCTGTTAAAGTTTCTATGAGTTTCTTTAAAGAAAATGTTAATCAAAATTCTCTTCCAAATATGATTACTCATCCTTTTTTCTTGCAAAAAGTTTATGAGCTGCTTGATGGGATGCCTTAGTGACACGCAAATTCTTTCTATGTATTAGAGTTTAGCAAGTGGTGATCTGCTGGTTACTTTATTATCGAAAGACAACTTGCTTTATAATAATTGAGAATATATTTTTAAAATAAGTTCTTACAGAATATATAACCTCACCTAAAATGCAGAACAATGTATCATCAAAAAAATCGAAATTGAGTTTTATATTACTTATAAAATATTCAGCTGCCGCTATCTGATATAATCAATATGTTATTTTATAATCAAAACTCAATTTTTTTCAATATGACTGGTTTCTATTATATCATTTCTACTTCGCCTGTAAATTTATGAAAAGTGAAGTTATTTTGAATTTTAGGTAACGATAAGCAACTAAGCAAATGAACGCAGTGGAAGTCCTAAAGAGATTGTATGACCACAAAGCATGTGGTTCATTGATATAGTTGGCACTCTAAAGTTGTCAAAGATTTACAAAGTTATCATCATCACAAAATATGCGAAGACTCTGTGCAAGCAAAGCAAATGAGCGGCTAAATAGAACAACAATTGATGGTCTCAACAATATCGAAGCTGTTCAATTGTAATGAACACGCAATTTAGGGTCATAAATGAAAATACAGTAAACATGACTTCATATTTTCATCTCACAAAATCCATCAAGTGTCATTAGAACTGTCTGACATGAACCGAATAGAAAGCTTAGAAAGACACAACAGACCAAAGAGTTGTCTATAATGTCTGTATTTGAGGATGCATTTGAAATAACCTTCCTCAACGGCCTTAAAGCGAAATAAAACCATCAACGACGATTATTGTGAAACGTTGTTGGAATGTTTGAAAGGCGAAATCTCGAAAAAATGTTCTAAGCTAAGGAAGATGGAAGTGTTGCTCAATCGAGCAAAGTATTACAAATTAATGGGTTGAGTTACACTGGCAAGTTGTCATGCCATACTATAAATAGATCTACAAATCCTTTGTAATGCCAGGTGGAGGTTGATTTTAAATACGAGCTGAAGTTTATGTCAAGGGTTTTGTCAAAACTTTTTGCGAAAAACAAAGATTTTCTGTCTAATTCTGTTCCGTTATTTACTTCCTTCAACTGCAAAGCTCCTATGCATGTAATCTGAGTTCTGGCTAAGGCTGAACATAAGCAAAGAACCTGTTTAAACATCTTTTTCATGGTCTTTTCTGCACTTTCTACATATGACATCGTACATAATGTCCACAAGGCTCGAATCTGATGTCAATAAGTTGTGTACTGTAACTAGTTCAGTCTTTTCTTGGCCATGTGAGTAGAAATTTTATGTGTTTTCCGTCCATTCAATTGCACATGATCTTAGCGAATCTGCACACTCCTAAGCCATTCGATTTCACTTTGATCCGTGTGTCAGCCTTTTCGAAAATTTAATTCTGTATCGTTTACAACGATATGCTTAGTTGCTGGACTGATTCTGTAGTTAAGCGAATGGCACTTTTGGCAATCTTATCAGCTATTTCATTACCGGGAATGCTCTTGTGGCCTGAAACCCAGTATATATGCAGCGGCTTTCCGGCAACCACTATATCCACTGCCTCCCTGCTTCTAAGAACACTTTCCGACTCATTGTGTGTCATGAGTGTTATTGATGTAATTGGCTATCGACGTATACATTAATGTCCTTTATATCGTTTATTGGCTATCTTAACAGCTTTTTAAAAAGGCAAAGACTTCTACCTTCGAGATTCCGCAATATTCCGTCAGTTTGTAGGGTGTCTTAAGATCTAACTCCAAGCAATAGATCCCTGCGCCCACTCTATCGGCGATTTTTATTCCGGCTGTGTAGATGTTGAAAGTTCTGTGGTGAGCCACATGCTTCTGCGTTATGCATAATTTTTTACTCTAACTTGGAACCTTCCTTCTTTAGAAGCGTGAGGGTATGTGTTTATTTTATCCACCCTGTCAATCGAGCTATGCACGAAGGTTCTTGTGGAAAGACCAAACCGTCAACAAACGGCGCCAATCTTGCTGCAGATTTCAACAGTTACTGAGCTTCTCTTCGAGCTTCCGAGCTTTCCACTTCAATGTCAGTTGGTGTCATATTGAGTAACGTTTCTAGTTGAGCTGTTGGAGTGGTTCTTAGTACTTCCGGTACGCAGTGAGCAAAGGTTTCCTGTATGAGGTTTTGCTAGCAAATTTCCAACACACCAAAGCATAGTAAAGTAAGAAGCACCAAATCAATGAAAGTCATTTAAAAATTTCCTGGAATTTGGATGCGTATAGCTTTCAGAGCTACTACATATATTCTCCGATCAGAGGCTAACAGCTCTTTGCTCTTCACAGAATTCAAAAGCATGCTCTCTGAAAACAAATATAGATGTAATCGCCGTACAGGGGCCTATTTTGACACAAACAATTTGTTTCGTTTTACAAAAATGGCTGACTCAACTTAGTTTCAATATGAAATTTTCATAAAAATAACTTTTTATTGTCCGCTACAAAGTCACAATAGTAATTTCACTTTTTATGCAGGTCTTACCAAGCACATACCAACAAAAGAACACATATGCAGGTGTAAAAAACTACACCAAAGGGGTACAAAGGGGATAAGCATGTAGGCAAACACAAAAGGGAGAATATTCAAAATCCACTCGGTCGATGGCAACAGCAGAGCTAATAATGGCACAAAACCAGCAAATGAAATAAAGGCGTTACAATAAAACCAACAAACATATATGAATGGCAGCACGAGAGAATTTCGACGCATAAAAATGCCAAAGGACATTTGGTCCAGCACAAACAAAGAAAACACTCGTGCGCCTGACATGATAACAAAGGCTTAGATGCCACAGGGAGTTCAGCGCGCCCAAAATGTAGCCAGAAGAAGCATCCGCAAACAAAGATAACAACATACAACAATAACACTACACATTGCCACCGAGTATGTAACACACATACACCCACAAATTCATGTGTAAACAAAAAAGTACCGAAAGTACGGACGTAACTAAGCACACAGGTGCTACCGATACTCAACACAAACGAATACCGAATCGAGTGAATATTAGGCGAAACAATTTTCGTACCTTCGCCTGCCGCCCGCACTAACTTCCGTTCGCTACCGTTAATGCTGAGCCCGTTGACTCATAACAACAATAAAATATTCGACAATTACCAGCGACAAGTTGCCACGAAATCGGCGAAATGCGCATGCTAAGCGGATTCAGACTCGACTGCTTGCCTCGCACAATATTCTCTAACGCCTAAGGCCGCCGCTTAGCTTTCGGCCAAATAGCTACAAGTTGTTGTTAGTGTTTCATGCGTAAGCGCAGACGCAGTTCAACAGTGTTTTTGTGTTGTGCTCTCCAACACACACACTCGCAGCGAGGCCGAGTGAGAAAAGCTTCGGCTCAGCGTGTGCCATTGCCAGAACGTTTCGTTCGAGTTGTGAATGGGTCACCCGGTTAGCTGGTGATTATCTGAGTTGCTGGAGCAGGATGTGAGTGGGTCGCAAGCATTTCATACAAAACATTGTGCGGGGCGTTAGAAACACCTGTAAGTGAAGCGCGCACATATACATATACTCATATGGTTGTATAAGAATGCGCACACCTGTATGTGTGTGTGCTTGTGTGTTTACTAAGCAAGACGCCGTGCTTGGGTGGATGTTTGGCAAATGCTGCTTCTTAAGGGAATACACTCGCGCAAGTGTGTTGGTGTGTTGCTTGAGCGGAAATAAATTCCGTTGAGGTTTATGCCAGCGCTCGTAGCTCATAAATTTAATGTTTACTTGTAATATGTATAATGATATTTTGATTTCAAAAATTTATAGGCAATTTCGTAAACTGTTTTTTCCTGTAAAAATTTTTAGATGTGTTTCCTTCTGATGTTTGTTTTTTGTTTTTTTTTTGATTGGTTTTGCCACTTTATAAATGCCGTGTGATTTACTCCGATAAATTTATGGCTTGCGGTGAAGCATTTGATTTTATGTTCTTCGCTGTTGTACATAAATAAACATGGCATTAGTTGATTATGACGCTTATTAACAAAGTTTATAGCCTTACTGTAATATAATATTCCAGATTTTTATTATAATTTATAATTATAGTTTATATATGTTAGGCAATTTTAAAAGCTAGATTAATTTAACAAGTGTTTTTGATTATGTATGTAGAAGCTAAATCAAGAGTTAACTTATAGCCTTTATGTATCCTTAGTCAATAATAATTTTCTACCCAAATTTTGATCTGAGTAAAGCCAAATAGAATAAGTCCATAATTAAGAAGGGATCCGGCTTTAGATGCATTAAAAAACACTTTTTTTGAGGATTTTTTTGGTAGGGAAAGAAAGAATTGATTAAAGCGAAATTTCTAGGGTTCATAGTCATATATTTAAATATCCTCTGAAAAATTTTTGCATACGAAATCTTTGATATTCTGCCTTTTGGAAGCAAAGGCACGATGAATCTCGCATGTGCAGCATACAGGTCGCAATTTCTATCGGAAACAAAGAAATTCAAAGAGATTCATATTTTTTAATAACTTACGTTCTAGTTAAACTAAAAAAATTCAAAAAAAAAAAAAATTCAAAAATTAAAATTTTTTAAAAATTGTAAAAAGTGGTTTTTGACAAAAAAAATTTATTTTATGTTGTTAAAAAATATGTTCAAACTTGACTTTTCTGAGTTTTTTTTTTAGTTTTAATAAAAGATAATTTAATGTCAAAGCTAATAAACTTTGCCCCAATTCCAAATGACTTTTATTTTTTTTCTATCCTGCCCGCCAATTAATAAAAAATGAAAAACCGAGAAATCGAGCGTCAAGGTTTTCGCTTTCTGCCCAATCGCTCAGATATCTACTAGACGCTCGGTCACTATTTCCCTTCTAGCTTCGGTATATTTCGAATTCCAATCCATAACTTTCGGGCCCTATTTTTAGATAATTAATAAAAACAAATTTTGATTTTTCGAAACTCCTAAAGCAGGCTGTCCCCTTAAGTATTCATCTATTTCAATAATGTTGTGCTTTACCTTTGTTCTGCCCTAAAGAGCCCTAACTTCAACGGCACCAGAACAAAAACAAACCTCACAGGTGATTTTTTTTTATAGCATAAAAGGACATTACCTTGAATTTGATAGTTGAGTGTGCATAGAACCGCGTAAGTGGTGTCTACGCCAATAGAGAAGAAGAAGTTTGCGTCAGCAATAATAAAAACGTTTTTCATGCAAGGACTTGAATATGATCGGTCAGTTTGTAACAAGTAAAATAGAAAGTCCCCGGTCTGACACATACATGGCTCTACTATGTATAATCAAATCTTAGCTTCATGACAACTTACCGTGCACTGTCCCAGGAAAATCAACCATAAACGATGGGTATAATAAGTTTAGGCGAGGTGACATAAGCACCGAAAACGATGAACGTAGTAGACGCACAAGAGAGATTGCTACCGATGAAAACGTCAAAAAAGTCCACAAAACAATTCTGAATGACCATTAAATATTTTTTTTTTTTTTTTGAGATAGCAGGCACTCTAAAAATATTAAATAACATATCATTCACTAATATTTGGATATGAGAAAGCTCTGTGCAGAGTGAGTGCTGCGCGGGCTTACTTTGGACCAAAGACGAGTTGAAGATACAGAGAAATGTTTGGAAATATATAAGGATAATAAATTCGAGTTTTGAGAATGTATGAAACATGGCTTCATCATTTCAGTCCGAAGTCCAGACGATAGTTAAACGAGTGAAATGAAAATGATGAACCCGCTCCAAAACATGGAAAAATGCAACAGTCGGTAGACAAGGTTATGGCGTCTGTATTTTGGTATACGCATAGAATCATTTCTAATTGACTACCTTGAAAAAAGAAGGAGAATCAATATTGAACTACATAGCGTTTATGAACAGTTTGGAGGTTGAAATCGCCGAAAAACGGCCGCATTTGCAGAAAAAAGTGCTATTTCACTAACACAAAACTTCATGAATTGGGCTTCGAATTGCTTCCGCATCCACCGTATTCTTGAGATCTGGCCTTCAGTTCTCATAATAATGTTCGCTGGGAAGAAATTTTCGTCTAATGCAGAGGCGATCGCCGAAACTGAGACCTGTTTTGAAGCAAAGGACAAATCGTACTAAAAAACTGGTATCGAAAAGTTAAAGTGTCGTTAAAGTCAGTGCATCACTCTTGAAGGGAATTATGTATGTATAGTATGTTGAATAAAAAAATGAATCTTTGCTGAAAAAAAATATGTTTTACTATGGTAGACCGGAGACTTTTCAATTGACAGGCAAAGAACTAATTCATAATGACAACAAATCTAAGAATCCGAAAGATCAAGTAGAACGGTTAGTTTACGATATTATATACTATCAATAGAAGATTTTCAGTAAGAGGAAAAAGAGAAGAGAATGTTATAGTACTATACAAAAGTTGAATTTTTTAAATATATTATAAGTAGTTTTTTTATACAATTACACCTATACATTGCGTGGGTTGATTGTATTACTAAAAATAAACTATGTCATCCTGATTTGCATAAGAGACTATAGGTCTAAAATGGGTTTAGCGTTAGCGCTTTTTAAGGCGATGTTTAAAAATTTGAAAATTCAGTTATATGAGCGATATGTGATATAGTTGTCCGATCTTGCCAACTTGCAAAATTATTCGCAATGCGATTTTTTCTTGTTTCCCTGTAAGTTGTTCAAGTTCAAGTTCAAGTATTTAACTGATGAGAAAGAGAATTATTTTCGCCGAAGTAAGGATCAAAGTTGAAATATGGAAGCTATGCGAAGTTCAGACATTCCAGAAAACTCTTTATTAACCACAAATATTTCACTCATCTAAAATAATGGCATTAATTAATAGCGCACAGACCAATTAAATTGACCGTAGCAGGCAGACTAAGGGTTTTGCACCAACAAAAAACCAAATGAAAGGCAGACATTTTTGATACATTTTATGAAAACGTAAGCATTAATCCTTCGGAATTTGATATTTTAAGGTTTGCAGCAAGAAAACATAATGAGTTTGTCGATAAATTTATGTGTGCAGCAGCATAAGTAGCTGCCTTTATGCTCCACCAGCAATTAATCATTAAAAACCAAGCAGATACAACCATACCCATGGCTATCTAGCAGGTATTAAGTCTTCAGCTGAGCTGTCTTGCGTCAAACCCAACATTGCCACCACAAAAACTATATTGCATACACACACATATGCACATTGAAAGCGAATAGTGTTGAGAAAATGTGTAAATACATCAAAACCGGCAGCGTTTTCTAAATTGAAGCAACCGCGCACATCAAATAACGTTTACATAATAACCCTCTTCATGTATGTGCGTAATTATCTGTTTTATATACATATTTATATATGTATCTGCGCTCACGAAGGCTTTCAGGTCAAACCGCAGGCATGCATATATGTGAGAGTGTGAGTATGTTTGTCTAACACGCAGCAATAAGACAGCCAAGGAGTCTAACTATCTTACAGGCAAAGCGCTCGCTAGAAGCAGGTATCTCTATGTGTATCTGTGTTTGTGGCTTTGCACACTATTCCATTAGCTGCACTAATTTCAACACGTAACATAATAATAATTAAATTTTACACCCTGAATGCGGTTGCGGCCGAGAAAGAGTGCCGCATGGCGCATTTAAAGGAGTTCATGTGTGACTAAGATTCGTAAGGCACACTTGTTTTGTATATGCTTACTTTTATACTGTATATTATAGTATATAATATGCTTTTAGACTTAAAGGGTGAGTTAGTTTATTTTACACATACAAATATAGTTTAATTTATATGATCACAAAAATAAAATGCTTTAAAAAGAATTGCTGAAATGGTGATTTCAACTAACATTTTGTTTCTTAGCACATCAGTTTCGTTCTGTTTAATTTTATATATACTTAGTAACGATTATATGTAGTTCTACATGGGATTTTGGGTAGTTCGTCTACCAGTTAATTTTGCCGAAAGTTCGAAGATGTTATATTAGACATATATGAAATAGTACTGTCCCGATTCTATTTTTTTTTTTGCCAATACTTCAAACAATCAACATGACACAGACTAATAACCCTAAGCCAGGCCCATCGTTCAATTTTGTTACCGCCTTCTTTAAGGGGGTATTCTACTCTAGAATTTTGAAAAAATTGATTTTTTTTTTCATATATTTAAAGTTTAGACTTTCAAAAATATGATCTTGGAAGGATTTTTCAAAATTCGACTTATTTTCGGAGATATAGTCGATTTTTGAGATGGCGTCGGTGTTCACTAAAATTGTATCCTAAACTTTAAATGCGTTTTTCTCGAAACTACTCTTTTCCACACGGTAGCGGTATTATCTCAAATTCTATACAACCGATTTACTTGAAATTTTGTGTGAACCTTCTTTATATAATTCTTTATCGTTCCTAACAGCATCGTGTCAAAAGTTTTATTTTTACTATTTAAAAAAGGAATTTCAAAAAAACGCATAAAAAATAATTTTTATTTTCAGGCAGTCGCCATTTTTCCAAAATTTTTTTTTCGTGTTCCGGGCCTATAACAGCATCCTTACTGATTAAGAATTTCTTTCGATTTTTTTTTTCAGACCACCATCAGAGTCAGGATCGATGTCACCAGGATGCGCCATTTTGTACACCTGTCTCTCCCCCACAGATTATTTTTAATAGTATTTTGTAAATTTTTTTTTCTGTATTCTTAAGATATCAATAAAGACACCATAAAAAATTGGATAGTAAAAATATTTTTGGTTTTTTTTTAATTAAAAAAACTGGCCAAAATTTGATTTCTAAAGTAGAATACCCCCTTAAAGCCTTCTCATACCATCTCGGGTGTAAAAGTTAATGCCCCGGATGTATTTAGTTATTGATTTATGCTACTTTTAGTAGTTTTAATCATACTGTTAGATTTGGAGTGGATTGATTTACGATTTTCCCTTTTTTACACCGTTGATAGTGGTTCTTAAGAAATTTGTACTGATCGAATTTGATTATTTTAGCTTAAATTATTTGGGAGATGTGTACAATAAACCTATTAGAAGGCGGAGCCAATGATGCATATACAACATGAAATGTAGTTTCTACAATTGGTTCATCTATTTTTTTACTAGGCATTTTATTTTTCCTATTCATCATTTGAGAAAGTTTAGTGACACAACGACAAGTAATTTACCCTACACAACTTAGTTCTCCAATTGAGTGGCTTCACAATACTCCTCCAGCAATCCCACTTTTTTTAATTTTTGTCCCTAGTCGCCCCTTGTCTATGTGGTTGCTTGTGCAAAATTAAAGTTCTATATCTTAATGGAGTGATAAGTTATGACACTTTATAATTTAATGGCATTTTGTGAGCGTAGAAGTGGTGAGATTATGCCTATTTACGAACTCAAATTTTTTTAGTACTAAAAAACAGGTTTCATCAAGATATCTAAATTTTTACTCAAGTTACAGCTTGCACGGACGGACGGACAGACAGATATTCATCTGGTTTTCAACTTTTCTCATCATCCTGATGATGTATATGCATTATTACTGGTGACAAGACCTGAATTCATGAATTCGAGCAACATGGTCAAGCCAGCGCTACCGCTCATCAATTATTCATTCCAACGAATCTAGAACTCCCTTTCGCCCATTCCCTGTGGGTCACAGTCCTCTCGATGAACTTTTCTCTCAAAAGCTCTTATGTTCGTCATCATTCACTCTCCCATACGCTACAGCAGAATAGGTGATATAAGTGAATTATAAAGTGTTTGTTTGGGTACTCTAGGGACCCTACCTTGCAAGCATCGTTCTTTTTCATAGCCGCATCAGTTTTGTATGGATTCCAAATTCAGACATTGCGTCATGGAGAACCCTTTTTTTACTATCAAAACTACAAAAAGATAGTGCTTGTCGATCCCTTTTTCTTGAATATTTTCCAGAAACTAGCATATCGTGAATACATGTCTAACAGATGATTGACTTAGCAAGCCAAGGTTTGATGACTATGGACTTCAGTCTTTCGTAAAAAAACGCGATAAGATCTTCCAAACGATATTCAAAAGGCTGAACCCACAGTAGTCGGCTCAGATTGCATCGGGCTTATAAAAAGTGTGTGGAAACTGTGTTAAGCATTGGCATGCTTTTCTCAGGTACCTATTTAGAAAGCGATAATAAAGATTTGTATTAAAATACGCGAAATTTTAGTTCCATATTTTCAGACATCAACATTAAAAAATAATAAAAATGTAAAAAAATAAAATTGCAATAAATTCAAAATCTAACTGGTTAAGCTCATAATTGCTTTTAAACTTTTAGGCCGCTAATCAGACTTTAATTGGTCAGAGTAGAACTTTATCTACACTAACCGAAGGATTCCAAAAAAAGCCATTCCACTGATGCCATCGGCAGCTATGATCTAAGATCTTAGGTCAATACTCCAAAGTAATCAAAGATGGCGCCCATATGTATTATAAATACAAGTTTTTTCTGAACACCCTATAAATTTCTTCACATGTATTGTATGTTGCTTCCTAGCATGGTATACAACAATTTGGTGTCCTTTAAGCAGCTTTGATAACCCGCATTACCCAACAAAGCCTGCTTTTCACTAACATTGAAAGAAACTCCTCTCATTCCACCAGCTTGAACTATAATATACGAGTCTTCCATACAAAAGTAGTTTAAGCACAACTACATAAACCCAAATAACGGTAAATACGAACAAAAGCGAATTAAGTGGCGCAAGGTTTCAGCCACAACGCTCTACGCCTTGCTTCATTTCTGAGTATTTCATACAGTTTCTGCTTCTCACGCAACTTGAGCGACATTTACTTGTAGAACAGAAGCAATGCAAGTTGTCTCCCATACATACAAGCAACGAATCAAAATATTATTAGTGGCATTAAATAAATTAAACTTTCGTGTAATTTCCCTGGCAGGTAACCCTCGAACTGTCACACGTTAACTTCGCTTATTTCTTACCGACAACTCAACGACGCTCATTTTAAGGGGGTTAAATGTCGTTCGGTGCGTTGCACTGCAATTTTTCATACGCCCTGTTGTCCCAGCGCACGCAGACAAATCACACCTCCGTTTAGCTGCCTCCAGCACCTCACTGCAATGACAATTATTTTTCGTCTGCACACTTTTACTTTCCAAACGAAGCGATATGCTTCAGCCGCTTGCTGCTTGTTGTATGTACATATGTCTACCTGTGCGGCTATGTGTGTGTGTGCGAGAGTGTGAAATTGTGCATGTCTGTGCTGTCAGTCTTGTGTGTCGTGCAATGTCGACTGCTCCTTGGCACTTGCTTGTTAAATTTGCATTGTGAGCTGAAAACTTAAAAAGTTGTTGCTGTTTTCTTAATGATTTTTCAACTTTGTTACATTCACCTCTTTGACAACTTACATGTTGGCTGGCAATCACCTTTTGTCAGCTGGCAATCAAAAACTTTTTATTTCACGCAAGTAACGGCATTTTTTCTTAGTTTTCTTGCCACACCCACTTTGCCTTTGTTTATTGCCTTTTTAGTTGGGGTTATTTAATGTGTTGCTGAGTGAAGTCAATGGCGGTTTTACAATGTTGTTGTGTTATTATATTTGCTTTTTGAATTAATGTTTCTACGTGTGGAAATTGCAAATAAGCTTAGTAACATGTTCGTAAATGATTAAGAAATGGTCCTTTAATATGTTGTGTACAACTTCAAGAGCATTTTTATACAAATAAGGATCAAAGCTGGGGAAATATTTTCAGGTTTTGGCAAAACTTTATATTAAAAGTGTTGAGAAAGAGTTCATTATTTATTATTCTGGAAATCTTGCATGAACTACGAAATCATTTGATACCTTATTAACTTTTGGTCTCTGGGCCATAGACTTGGTTTCAGTAGTTTCATTACTATCATTTGATTGGTGTTTTAGATATTTACACTAAAATCCTGTTTGAAGTATCTCCATAAAATGCTATAACCGCCTTATCAGGTGTCAAAACACGTTGAACTCTTAATTTATTTTTTACCAACGGGAATACTGGTGGATTACTAATCAAATTGATGTTTTGAGTGCTTAAAAATATAGTTGTTTCAGTCGATGTTTTAGAATTTGTATTGTCGTGGTGAAAAGACTGTAGGACAGTACACCACAACAACCGGAAGCCAACAAATTGGTGGAATGAAGAAATAACTGGGCTCAGAAAGCTCTGCAAATCATTCTCTGAGGAAGTATATAAAGACCCTGGGGGAACAGCATAAAACATCTTTATGCCAAAATTGAAAAATAAGGAACAACAACACTTAAGTGGAAAGCTTATTTTTTATGCTAAGCCATGAACTGAAGTCGTGGAGGTACCACAGCTAGTTAGTGAAGAAGAAATGTTGGCCATAGTCGGAAAACTTAAAAGCAAAGAAGCGCCTGGACTAGAAGCTACACCAAACAAACCCTTAAAGGAAGCCATGATTTTGATCGAAAAAAAAATACAATGCGTGTTTAAAAGAAGGAATATTTCCAGACCCATGGAAAGTCCAGCGATTGGCTCTACTTTCTAAACTAAAAAAGCCTACTTAGGAACCTTCATTTATCAACCTCTGTACATGCAAAGTGTAGGAGAGCATAGTAAGAAACTGCTTGGTGTTAACAAACCAGAAAGCCAACGAATTATCAGAAACCAGAAAGACCCTACGCCTTTGTGCAAAAAAAGGTCCATCAATGACGCACAAAACAACGTCGTTGATGAAGAATGCCTTCAAGTGGGTAAATATTTTCAGAGTGTAAGATTCATTCAACTAAAATATCTGGCAATGATAGACTCAAAGTTAAAATTTAAGGATCACCTAAAATACACTGCAGGTAAACCGATTAAAATTCCAAACATTTTATCAAGAATGATGGTAAATAAATGCTCCGCATACCAGCCGTCGATTTTTACTCGCACACGTCACGAGGCTTGTTTTGGAGCGATTGACAAATTGTGTGGGATTCAATTATTTTTTCAATGAAATGTTCATGCTGTATTGTATTTAAAACATATTTCGCTGATATACAGCCATTCACCCAGTCTTCAATGTCTCGACAATCTGATCAATTATATACATTGTGACCAAAAAATTCCCGGAAATTGTAATGAAATTCCCCGCGTAAATGACAATTAAAAAATTATATTTTGCTAAGTTGTTTGGACTGCTCTTAATTAATGTGCCAAATATGTGCCTGATCTGTCAACAAAGTTTGTTTACAGCAGCAGCTGGTTTTTTTTTTTTTTTTTTCAAAAAGCAAAAAGTGCGCATTCCGGAGAGCATTATAACTGCCGACGAGACATGGGTTTATGAGTTTGACATGCAAACAAGTCAACAATCATCGGAATGAAACCCGCTTTCAGTTGATCGAGGAGGTGAAACAATATTCACTGAAAGATACGAAGTACATCCCAAAAAGTGCTTATAAAGTGTTTGGAGGACTAGAAATTCGTTGGCATAAATATTGATGAATAACTAAATATTTTTTTATTTTACATTTCCCTGTACTTTTTCTTCTTAAGGGGGTATTCCACTCTAGAAATCAAATTTTGAGCAGTTTTTTGAATTTTATTAAAAAAAAAACAACCAAAAATATTTTTACCATCCATTTTTTAAGGTGTTTTTACTGATATCTTAAGAATACAGAAAAAAAATTTCACAAAAAAATATTAAAAATTAAAAAAATTAGAAGGGGGGGGGGGGGGGGGGTGTAAAGGTGTAAAAAAAAAAACTGGCGCAGCCTGGGGCCATTGATGCTGACTCTCCTGGTGGTCTGAAAAAAAAATAAAAAAAAAAAAATCTTAATCGGTAAGGATGCTTTTGTAGTCCGGGAACACGAAAGAAAATTTTTTAGAAAAATGGCGACTGCCTGAAAAAAAAATCATTTCTTACGTTTTTTTTTTGAAATTTCTGAATTTTTTAAATATTAAAAACAAAAATTTTAACACGATGCTGGTAGGAATGATAAAGGGTTATATAAAGAAGGCTCACACAAAATTTCAAGTAGATCGGTGGTATAGAACTTGAGATAATGCCGGTACCGTGTGGAAAAAAGTAGTTTCGAGAAAAACGCGTTTAAAGTTTAGAAGACAATTCCAGTGAACACGGACGCCACCTCACAAAATTGGCTATATCTCCGAAAATAAGTCGAATTTTGAAAAATCATTTCAAGATCATATTTGTGAAAGTCTAAACTTTAAATAAATGAAAAAAAATCGAATTTTTCAAAATTCTAGAGTAGAATACCCCCTTAATATAGTCATATACCAATACTCCCACTATCAGCAACACACACTTCTCTCTTCATTCTTTCTTTACCTGTCTTAGTTATCCTCTCATATCTCTTTTTCTCATTTCATAATTTCCATGCTTGCTAATTGATCTTTCTTAAACTAAATTCTCTCTTTCCTTAAATAAGCATTTGCACTCATTAGTTTTAAGCTCACGTACATTATGTTAACTTCCTAGCTGTAAGGATTGGAAATTGGAATTAATTAATAAAGTTACATTCGAAAAGAACGGACTTGTTATTATATATAATATATTCATACCTACAAGTATGTCTGTCTCCATTAGTTTTGGGTGTAAAAAATTGCCGTTAGGAGAGCAAAGCTATTAAACTCTGCAGCTAGTATTTATGCCAACGCGATGATTCTATGAAAAACAATACTTTTCAACTCTCTCCCTCTTCACCATCATTCTTATGCCAATACTTTGCCTTCTTTTCTACCAAAACTTCCGTGGCGTAACTTCGTAACCATAATGCATGGTAAGATGTATCGAAATATTGGAAGCCTTCAAAGTTCAAAGCCTCAAGTTCAAAACATCAATTTTTGGGCACAATTTCCATTTATGGGATCAGTTTTATCCAAACTTCCGACAGTAGACTCCTCGGCACTGCCATATAGACGAACTCTTTTCATACTTAACAAAACGTGTTTCCAATAACTCAGCAACAAATATTTCGCTTTTTTAGAAAGCAAGCATATCTCTCTATATTTCCGTTTTTTATCGTAAAAAAATATCGCAAATGCAGACAACCGAATATTGCTGCGTCTGCAGAGCCAGTGAACCATTTATCAGACCGAATTTAATGGAAACTCAACAAATGGGAAGCTGTCGCATTCATTTACGGTGTATAAGTAACGCAAGCATGCCAAGTTATACAAATACATAGTAAGCTCTAGCAACAATATAAGTCTGTCTAGATAATTCCCGTGTTCACATGGATGGGCGTATATATGTATGTGAGTATAGACAAATGTACCCGTATGTGGCAGCATTCAAGTCGAAAGTAGTTTTAGAGCACTTAAGAAACTGTGCGCTGTTGAATTTTTTATCAGCGCAAGTAAACGCAAACGTAAACTAGACTATGAGAAACAAAAGCACAAGTATATGCCGTTAAATGCTTGCATGTATGCATGTGTGTGTGTGAGTGCGCGCCGGTAGCGACAAACTGAGTAATGGCCTTGACTGTTATGCGTGACTGCTACTCGACGCTGCAACATATGCTCACAAACACATTTATAAAGCACACACAGACAAATTTATACATACTTACACATTGGGGTGGATAAAACAAACTTTTACTAAATATTTTATGAAAATGATCGGTGCAATCGCAGTTAACGTTTTTAAAATTAAAAAAAAAAAAAACAATTTTTTTTTTCTCACCCTAATGTGCATATGCAAGTTGCAAGAGTATAAAATATTCAGTTTCACCCGAACTTGATACTTCCTTACTTGCTATTTTTTTTCATTATTGACGACATTTAAGAAAAAAAAAAATTTGTTTTTGGCTCACCCTAATATGCATATAATTTCAGCATATTTCAACTAATACTCATGTAAACAATGGCGAGAGGTCACACGCTCATTCGCAGACACAATGAAAAACTCATTTAAGGACTTACACGGATTACAAAACTACCACGGCAGCAGCGTTACAAAAAACAACAACAAAAGTTAGACTTGAACACGGCAGCGGTTGGCAATAGACGATAAGGGCAAGAAAATGTTGAAAGTGTTGGCAAATGTGGTACTGAGCTCACAAGCATACGCACCCACATTATTATGGATACATATGTATGTAATGGAAATTTACATACACATGTAAATGTATATATGTGTATGGCGGTGTTTGTAACTTACTTTTACTTAATACACACACTCATATATATATATACATATGTACATATAGCATATGTAGGCCGCTGTAATAAGCCTTTGGAAACAAGGTAACATGGCGGAGCACCCAACCTCAACAAGCCGAAGAATGTGCGCTTACATTCCGCAAACAGCAAAAGTGCTTAACCAAGCAACGGTAAAATGCACAGCCATCATACATAGCAGCTAATTTATTTAGTGGCAGTGTGAGTGCCTCACATAACAAATGTAGTAATTACATTCTAAAATGGGACATTTGTGTTTTCTCTCTACTTGCTGCTTTGCTATTGTTGTTGCTGGCTGTTATTTGCTAGATGGACGATGGTGTTTTGAGGAGGAAGTATGTATGAAATATTATGTTTTTGAAAGGATTACAATTCACTGTAAGAAAATATATAGCTTTCGGAGAGACGATTTTTTATTTTGATTGGCTGATTTATGCAACATTAAATCATCATTAAAATGCTTTAATGGTAATGCTTGAGATGTCGGAAGACAGTCAAGGCAAAGTCGAGTACAAGATTAGAGACTAAAATATATATGATGCCAAGAAAAATGCTTTCATAAAGGATTTTCAGCCCACAATGTCACTGACGACAACACTGATTCATCATCAATTCGCAGTGACCAAAGATTCCATTTCGAAGTTTCCTCTTTTTTCAAAGAAAAAATACAGAAATTTCAAACGTAATAGGGAATGTTTACCATCATTTGAAGGAACATTCTTTGGTATTAAATTTTTTAAGATTATCTCTTTCAAGTTTTGGCCGTGGTTACGTTACAGATGGTCCAACCGTTGAGTCTAATTTTCGATGAATCGAAGTGGGATTGTCCGCAGAGACTTTAGACTTTGCATATCCCCACAAGAAAAAGTATAACGATGTGATATCTTATCATTTTTGTGGCTAATCGACCAGCTCAAAGCGTGGAATTTTCAGCTCACCGAAGTGTTCCCTCAATAAATCCATTGACTGATGCGATGTGTGGGAAGTGTTCGTCTTGTTGAAAACAAATATCGCCGAGATCACGGCTCACTGGCATAATTTTTGAAGAAATATCGACCAATGTTTCCATCGGATTTTCTGGATGATGGCAGCACTTGAATTCCTTCAGATTGCTCTTCGTCCCAAAAGTGGTAATTTTGTTTGTCTACGTACCCATTGAGCAAGAAAAAGGCATCATCAGTGAACGCAATTAGGCTCGAAAACGTCGGACCTCTTTGGAACTTTTCATAAGCCCGTAAAGTTGATTGATTTGATTAATGCAGATTAATAGAACCAAGCGGCCAAGAGACCTATAAGTAGAAACATAGTAAAAACTGTATCAAATAATTTCATAAAAACAAAAAATGTTTCTGCTAATGAGAAAAAACCAAACAGATTTCAAACATCAAAACTCTCAAAAATTAAGCAAACAATTTTGGTACGAATATGACAAAATTGAGCTTGCGAAAAAGTAAAACTTATTGGAAGTATTACAGAATATGTCATTGAGACAACTGTATAACACATTTTTTCTTAAAAAAACACGTCAATCCGTTGAATAAAATATGTACAGCATAATGAAACCCCCAGCCAGAGCTTGCATCCCCTTTCAGCATTCCTAACATAACAAGATTAGACGAGCAACATCGTAACCACCTAAAATATCAGCGAAACACCTACACGCTGTCTTTGTAGCTTCGGTGCTTGTTGTTAAAAAGCCGTTAGCCACGCATAATTTGTTACAAATGTCGACCGCTGCTAATAGTTATTATGCTGGAAGAGCTTTTGTTGAATACTTCCTATAATTGTTGGTGTTGCTGCGACTGAAGCGTTAACTGTTGTCGGCATTTGCATTTACCTAAATGCTGTCATTAGTGGAGGAAAAATACAAGCCAGAAGCTGTTGAAACAATGTACTCGTAAAGTTAATAATTACAGAGAGTGAGCTGAGAAGATGAAAGCAACAGATGAATGCATGGAATGCTTGTTTGAGTCACTAGGAAATGCGTAATCGTATATGTACTATGTAAATATATAAGATTATAACATCATTGCAAAGAAAGGGAATGAGTAAGTGAAAAGTGGGGTAGAATCTGTTGGGTTTGCCATACTTAAGCGGAGGCAGTAGGTTTTTAAATGAGCGATCTTACTATTTATTAATTGTGAGGTCCCAAAATACCCTAAACACGGTGGAGACCCTACTAATTTTATAAAGTTGTCAAAAAAAGTCTTGCGGTGTTTTCGCTAGTTGGCGCTGAAAGCGCGTAGTTCTAGTTTTATTCGTCGCATCGGGTCATGCTATACCTTTTTGAAAACCTCATTTCATGCGCTAGCACGTGTTTGATTGATTGTCGTATCTTTTAAGTCGTTCGTGAGTTATAGCGTCGCAAACATGGAGCAAAATAAAGAGAAAATACGGCATATTTTACAGTACTACTACGATAAAGGCAAAAATGCATCTCAAGCCGCCAATAAAATTTGTGCAGTTTATGGACCCGATACAGTTTCCATTTCCACCACACAACGATGGTTTCAACGTTTTCGTTCTGGTGTAGAGGTGGTCGAAGATGCGGAAGGCCTGTCGTCGAAAATGCGATAAAATTGCTGAATTGGTCGAAAGAGACCGGCATAGTAGTCATCAAACCATTATAAACCATTTGAAGAAGCTTGGAGTCACTAAGAAGCTCGATGTATGCCACACCAATTGATTCAATAAAAATACCGCAAGACTTTTTTGACAACCTATTATATAGAAATGGTTAACTTGACAAGATGTTTCGATTTAACTTTATCTGTATCTCAGTCTTTGAGATATTGGTCTGAAATTTAGCGCATACATATGTACATATGCTTTTCTCACTTTGCATGGCAGCTAAATACGTATACCTTTTAGTGGTGCGATATCGGTGATTCCGCGTAATGAGGAAATTAATGAAAAAACACTTAGCACAATTTCAATCTTTATTTGATCAATGAGTCTTTTGCTTGTATCATATTTTATGAGGTCAATGCCCTTTTTCTTTACATTTAGTCAAGTCAACAACCTTTGTTTACATTTTATGGGGGTCAACGTTCCTTCTGTTTACTTTCAGCCAAGGCCACAACCCTTAAGCATATTTGGCCAAGACAACAACGTTTGTTTACATTCTGAAGTCAATGAACCCTTTGTTTACTTTAAGGGTGTCAATAACCAATTTGTATAAACTAAGCCAAGACCACAACCTTTGATTAAATTTAGCCTAGTCAACAACTAATGTTTACAGCTAGGTCCATGACCTTCTTTTCAAATGGTTCAGATCGAATAGTTGTCAAACAAACTGATCGATCAAAACCAAGTCCCTGAATAAAGAATTTTTATACCCTGAACAGGGTATATTAACTTTGTCACGATGTTTGTAACACCCAGAAGGAAGCGTCGGAGACCCTATAAAGCATATATATAAATGATCAGTATGTTGAGCTGAGTCGATTTAGCCATGTCCGTCTGTCTGTCCGTCTGTCTGTATATATACGAACTAGTCCCTCAGTTTTTAATATATCCTTTTGAAATTTTGCAAACGTCATTTTCTCTTCAAGAAGCTGCTCATTTGTCGGAACGGCCGATATCGGACCACTATAACATATAGCTGCCATATAAACTGAACGATCGGAATCAAGTTCTCATATGGAAAACTTTCGCATTTGACAATGTATCTTCACCAAATTTGGTATAGATTATTTTCTAGGGCAAAAATGTAATATGCGAGAAAATTGTTCAGATCGGTTAACTATAGCATATAGCTACCATACAAACTGAACGATCGGAATCAAGTTCTTGTATGGACAACTTTCACATTTGACAAGATATATTCACGAAATTTGGTATAGATTATTTTTTAAGGTAACAATATAATCTCTAAAAAACTTGTTGAGAACGGGTTACTATAGCATATAGCTTCCATACAAACTGGACACATATGTAGTTACTAACAGAAATGCAACTGTGAAGGGTATTTAGCTTCGGGGCAACCAAATTTAACGTCTTTTCTTGTTTTATTTCACAAGATTTTTGCAGATTTTCAACTTGTTATGGACTAAGTCAGAGCAATAATCTTCGAAAAAATTATACAGAAAGCAACACTCTTCCATATAGCCGTCGTTCAAGCTGATATATCCCATTAGCCAATTTTATATACCCTCTTCAGGGTATACAATTTGTAACTAAAAACGAGAGAGCGCCATAAACATAATACACAACTACTTTTCTAACTAAAAACGCACTTAAAATAACTAAAATATGATACTTGCAGCACTTTACTGCTAGCATTAATTACAAACCGCAGTGTTGTATGAAAACAGAGGTATAAAACACGAACAACAAAACATATATGCATTAGTATACTAAACAACGCTCAATTAAAATGAAATCATTTCAGTTTCATTCATTTCCTGCAATCGACTGCTGCTCATCGCCACAATCCCCACGCTGCGGCGCTGCGGCGACGGCGAGGACAATGCAACAACCGGAAGACATAAAATTGTGTTGACAACAATTATGGTGATAGCTGCTGCCGCGGTGCCAGCGTGGCCAATGACACACACAAACACACACATACACACAGTATGAGCAGAGTAAAGTTGGCTGCAGCGAGTGGCGATGGGCGAAGGAAGGTGCTATTGATTTCACCACTGCTTTAACTCAGTTAAAACGTTTGCAGTGTATTTCCTGTCGCTGCTCGCCAAACAAGCGACTTACCAGCGCGTGTACGTATACCTTTGAATTTGTCACCCTCTGTTGTCTCACAATATTTGCTGCGCATTAATTGAAGGCACTGCACGCGCGTCTATACATATGTATATATTTTCATTGTGTGCAACTAAAAGTTTTAGAATCCTTTTACACACGCATTGCTCTGCCCCGGATATTTAGTTGTGCTCCACATTGAGCCATACTCACCACTACACACACACAACTACTTGTATGCGTTGTAAGCCCGGCTATTGTTTGTTTGCGTTGTTGCCTCAACTCCCCGTGCTCTCGATGTCCTGCAAATAACGGCACATTGTAAAATGTATGGCACTGAAATTGAGTGCGTAAATTAGTTAATTATATAATTTATACGTTTGGGGGAAACGTCGCCACACAAGGCATCTATTACGATTTAATGAAAACGAATTATGTGTAAACAACACACTGGGATAGAGAAATTAACTTGTTCGTCGTGTAGTTGCATGTTCATGGACTTGAATATATTGTTCCAAGCTTGTCAGGGATGGCGGATGGATGTGCAAAAGATGATAAAGTTCTTTAGGAAGGGTTTATAAAATTGTCATATGAGTATATTAATCCTTACTCTTGTTTATTGTACATATTAACTAAAGTAAACTGAAGAGCCTTAAATAAGTTAGAAGATTTTGTAGGTTGAGTAAATATATACGTTTCAGAAAAACTACGTTACTAAAGGCATATTCAGCACTGCTACAAAAATTTATATTCATAGCGTGAGATAGCTAACGTCGTTGCATACTCGAATTTGTGCGATAATCATCAATGAATATTCTTTTTGATCACTATTTTATTTCTACGCTTCATATTCGTTCTGTTATATGCTTGACCTAGCTAACTCGTCTGTTTTTCAACTTGATTTCATACGAAGGACATACAGACTGTAAACATGTTTTGTCATTGCCACATGCGAAGCGACCACAAAAACAACCACCATCCAAGAACTTGATGAATGCGTAGACAAAAAAGTATTTTCGTATTTCTAATCAAACTTCAACTTATTTTTTTATATATATAATGAACTTTAATAAACCAAATATGTACCATTTTGATCGACCAATTTTTGCCATTTTTTTACTGCAAACATTATTCAATCTGGGTAAAACTTTTTTGGTTTCTCGGCGAAAAACTGCGACAAATAATTTTCACAGACTTTATTTGAAGCCAACTTTACTTCATTAAGGGAGTTCTGCATTGACCAAAACAAGTGGTAGTCCGATGGTGCAAGGTTAGGGCTATATGTTGGATGCATCAAAGCTTCCCTCTTCTGTTGATCAGTTCTGGTCGTTTTTTTTTCGATTTCCTGCTTCAATATCAGCAGTTGTTGACAGTAAAATGAAGAATTAATCGTTCGACCAGGCTGGATCGGCTCATAGTAGATAATTTCTCTCCAATCCCACCAAACACTCCGCATAATCTTTCGAGGCGTCAATCCTGGCTTAGCGACCATTTGTTGAGCTTCACCACACTTGGACCGTAATCTTTTTTGCACATTATTATCGAATTTGATACACCTTTCGTCTCCTGTTATCACTAGCTTCAGAAATGGTTCGATTTCATTTCGTTTCAGCAAAGAATCGCTGATGATAATTCGGCCCATTAAATTTTTCACAGACAATTCATGTGGTACCCAAACAACGTACTTCCTTCTGCAGCCAACCTTAAATGGTTAAAAAGCATTTAATGGTAAATGTTAAGCTTCTTAGCGATGTCATGGCTGCTTATGTGACGGTCCTGGTCAATATTTTCCGAACAGCGAATTTCTTCGTTATTTTCTTCACTATTTTCACTCATTTTTGAACAGCTGCAACTTTTTTCCAACTTCCCCTAATTTAAATTTTTTTTTGTCAAATGGAGCTTAAAATCTCACTCTTTCAACACTATATAGTATGGCACAATATGAATGGTAGCACTGGAGATATACGACTGCAACGACATCTTTTGACAAAATCCGAAAAGAATTTTGCGACTTCCCAATATTATACTGCTATGAGCATAACACAAAAGAATTTTAAAAATCTATGTCGATCCACTCAAAGTAATCTCCCTTGTGACAACGTTGTTTCTAATCCTCGAAACATTTATTTAAGTTACACCACACCATAAAGGAGCTGCTCCGTAAAGAGGAAAGAGTAGGCAGGGAGAAATATTGGCTACAGGCTTATGGTATGAGACACGCCAAGGTGCTAATGGGAGGTTACAACTTGAAAAGGTTCAAAATTGTAATAAACCTCCCCAGGAACAAACTCAGGTTGCTAGTCGCATGGTATACTGGTCACTGCAAGCTAAACAGCCATCTGCATAGCATGGGCCTATCAGCATGCGCAAGCTGCCGTTCCTGCGACATGGAGCCTGAAACCTGCCTCTGCTGTTTGACTGTACAGCAGTCTGTAGGCCCAGATGTAAGGCTTTTGGAGTACTGTTTCCGGATAGGGGTCGCATTGCCTCACTACCGCCTGAAAGTCTACTGGACTTTATTAATGGGCTGGGTTTAGGCGAGTCAATGTGAGTAAGGAGAGGGCACAATAGACCAAAGGTCGCAGTGGATTCCTCATCAGCATTCATTCATTCGTCCTGGACGTTGTTCGTCGTCAACGCGTTCTGGACCATATTTGAATGAAATACAAGTGTATACTAATGATTATTTCGATGTGACATTTGGCACAGATGTCACTGTCGTACCAAACTAGAAAAATAATACAAGTATTTCGTGCGAAATTTGAATTAAAAAGTGTTAGATCAAATTGGAGCTTTGAAAATTTCCTTACAAAATCGAGCTAGCTCACCGAAAATGTAAAAACAATTTTACATACGACATAGGCTTCCGAAAAAATTGATTTGTTCTGATAACCATAAAACACATGTAAAAGAATCGTTCTGGCCGGGCACTCAAAGAGCTTTACTCACTTGCGTGAACTTCTACACATGGCTCTTTCCATAAATTATTTGCACAGCATCTACTTAATCGCATCATTTACCCCAAAGGTAATCAGCTTTACGTGCCTGTGGTTTTTATTTTACAAAAAAGTGAATTTTTTAAATCGAAACTGACGAGAAATTGCAATCTAACAGTATTCATAAGCTCTGCATATAGCTGAAGATGGGAAACCTTAGCCGTTAGCCGATTATATTGTATTCTAAGCGCTCATCATTTCGAAAGATTATTAACTTGCTAACGTGTTTGGAAATACAAAAAATATTCCTTAGATAAACTTTTTTTTTTCAATAACTGAAGACGCCTTCAAGTACTATCAACTTAATGAACAAAAATCGTTTCGCTTTCAATAAAACACAGCGTGATTCCACGTAATTTGACTAACTTCAGAACAGTTAGCATGTGTTGGAGTTCTGCTCTTTTAAAGCATCACTAAGCTACTAGATTGTCGCTAAATTTTTGGCTATAAATAAATACCTATTAGCAACAGACAACGAGATTTATGACCTTTACCCAGCGGGTGGGTGTATAGACCGACGTTCGCTCAGCGACCAACATAATGATATTGAATAAAGGCAACAACGGCAATTTGGCGGTGATTTGTGATGCCTGTACGAAAAACGGGAATAACACAGCGGTAAAGCGGCGCAGCACAGAGTGGAATGACCGAATAAGTGGAGATAATGCCCATGTGCGAAGCCAGAGATTTTGATGAAGTTAGAAACGCTCGAAAGTTAAATGACACATGATGATTGTTTGCTGACGCTAAGTGCTGCTAAAGCGCCGTAATCGGGTAATTATATAAAGTTCGTTGGAAAAAACAATGCTGAAGTGCACCTTGATTTATTAGAGCGCTTAAATGCGCACTCCATTGGATGATGATGGCAAGATTTATGAAGATAAGTTAACTGCAAACCAATTTGTTTTGTTTTTTGAACTTAATTTTTTGATATCTTCATGTTTGTATTTTTCACGACGCCTTTGAAGATTTGGCTTAACTTGAAATTGTACGTAGTAATTTTTAAATTTATATCCACTTTTGTCATCGAGACCTTGTTCCAGTGTAATTTAACAAAAAAGTGATTCTCTAGTTCGGAAAGCCTTTGGTTAGCCTTTCGCTCTTTCAGCAATGTGATTTTAGGGTTATCTTCATATTTAGAAATAGGAAAAGATCACCTTTAGCTTTATCTGGTGATTACGACAGCTGGGGAAGCGTTACAATATTGTTTTTGGTCAAGAATTCACAAACAAGCAACGAAGTTTCAGCCTTTAAGAAACGAAAATAGAAAAGACAAAGTAAGCAATGAGTATGTACAGTGGAAAATTTATCGTGCTTCAGAGGCATTGGTATATATTAAAATTTCGTTATTTTCTGACTTTAAAAAAATCACAGACACCCAATTTTCGACTTCAGCATAGGAATCTAAGTGCGATGAAAGCAAATTGTAAACGGAAGCGACCAAATCTAGTAAATATGGCGGGTGTATAAGCAGCTCTCAGCCAAGTACTCCAATTGCATCCTGAATCGATTTGGCTTTCGGTGCAGGTGCTTTGTCGTGTAGCAAAATCTGACCCATTCTGATCTTTTTTTGAATTAATGCATGGTTCAAATGGTTGTCTGTAGCGATTAGTATGAACATCTTCACCAGGTTTTAGACGCTCATGATATACCACACCCTTCTGATCCCATCAAACACAGAGTATTGCATTCCTGCCGAATCGATCTGTTTTTGCTCTTGAAGTGGATGGTTGTCCCAGATTATCCTATGATTTTCTCCGTTTAGAACTCTTAAAATTAATAAGTTTTTCATCACCAGTGACAAATCGATGCAAAACTGATTTTCTTTCGTGGCTTTGACTCAAAACTTCTTAAGTGTTTTTTTTTTTTTTTTGGTTTTCCATTAACCTTTCATTCAATTCATTTATAACACATTTTCAACACTCTTGGATCCTTCTCATAGCTTTCAAACGGTCTGAAATTATTTTTTATGCAACATTAACATTACTACCATTTGCTCTTGACTCCAGGTATAATCTTCATCCAATATTGCTTGCGGTGTCTTCAAACTTTCTGGGTGATCTTCAACGTTCTTCACTTCTCACAACAAAATCATTACATCTGAACTGTTGAAACAACTTTGGCATGTTGCTTCTGATAGAGCGTGATCACTATATGTCTCAACAAGCATTCGATGTGACTCTGAAGCACTTTTCTTCAAATGGAAACAGAAAATTATTGCTTTCCATAAATCCTCACTTTTCGTTGCAGAATTTGACTTTGTCAACACATTGAAAAATATAAGGTAAGGTTTGTTTCGTTGAAAAAAGACTTTTTTCATGAATTATTTTAGAAAAAAATATTGCTGTAGGTTGGTTTTACTTATTATTATATAAAAGTACAACATTTGAAGGATACCTAAGAAAAGTTTTATCGAAAAATAGCGAGGAATAACGGATTTATCGTCGATCTCTGCAGGCACCTTGAAAGGAAGTTTTTGTGCCGTGACCAGCCCACAGCGTCACTGGATCCATCTGAAACCAAAAAATCAAAATGTCTTCTTTAGTTTATTAGTTTATCTTTCAATTGACGTCGAGTTTTTTTTTACTTTTTTCAATTTTTGGTACCATTTTCAAGCCAAAAGGACGATTTTAGACGAAAAAATCGACCTATTTGTTATTGTAGAATATTTGTACAAAATTTCAAAACGATCGATGCAGTAGTTTTTTCTGTAGGCTGGTCACCGACTTTAAAAATGACATATTTGGGAAAATCGATTCAAAGTTTTGTACACTTAGCGCAGGTAGCTGGAAGGCGCGCAAACCTAAGGTAGAGGTACCGCTATTCAACCTGCTGTAACTTCGTTAGTTTTTCTCCGAATGACCTAAAATTTTAACACAATATTCTTGAAATGTTGGTGGTTGAGAAAAACAAAAATAAAAAAATGGAAAAAAAGTTGTCAAACTGGTCTTTTGGGACCCCCTGGATCGTGCCAATTCTGATCTCACATTCATGGGGGCATTATAACTGCCATTGAGTCATGGGTTTATGGGTTTGACATCTCAACAATCCTTTACAGTCGATCGAAAAGATAAAACAAAATTCGCTGAAAAAGCCCAAAATGTGCTTACGAAAAGTGTTTCGAGAAAAATGTGGAAAAATCGTTTTTATAAGTGTAATATAATACATCTGGTGGTGCTAACTTTGAAGGCGACACTAAAGAAATCAATAAGGAAGTCAAGTGTAAATTAAAGAGTTTAAATTTGATTTTTATTTACTGGTACTGTAAAGAATATTATTATTTAAAGCGTTTTAATGTATTAACAACAAAATCCCTGATGCTTAATGTGTGCCGAACATTGTCGTTTTAATAAAATTAAAAATATATACTGATTTATATACATAAAAACCCTTCAGAGCAACAATATACTAAAGATACAAACCTTGTAAAACTGGACACATAAAAGGAAACCGCAACAAAGCTAAAGAACAGCTAGTGTCCAATAAAACCACAACAACATACATATAGAGACAAGCAACTCTATATACGTATATATGGTATATAACAGGAAATCATATACAAAAGGATATGAAAATTGAATTGAAGGGCAATTTGAAGTGTACTCTTCGGCTGGACCAGCATGTCAGCAACAGCAGCAGAATCAGCAAAGCTTGAAAGCAGCAACAACAATAGAGCACTCTGCGGTTACACTGACCAGGCAGTAGGTGGAGACCTTCTAGCCTCGGATGGCAAAGCAGAAAGGCTTTTTATTTGCTAATAATACCAGCATACACGTGCCCCTGTGTTAGCTGTTGTCGATGTTTGTTATTGTTACTGTTGGTGTTGATGTTGCAGGTGGTGCCAGCAGTGCTCTTGATTTATTATATTTACTAGACTTAAGTATATAAAAGGTATAAATACCATAGATTTTATTAAATGCTTTACTAAAACGGTGGGTGCACTAGTGTTTGTTAACAAAAGTATATTTATGCTTAAGTTCTGAGGGCGAAAATAGTAAATATATTTTTGCTTATATTTTAAGAATGAGTTTACTTCAAAATAATATCACTCTTATTGGTGTTAATAGCTTTAATGATATAAGGGCGGAGATTTATTGAGTGTTAGCTGTATCGACAAATCATGAGCCTATAGTACTAGAAAGTACTGGCTCTTGGTCGGAATACTATCTGATCATATTTCACTCGGATTCACTTACTGACTGACGATATTTACACATATTTTAATACAAATCTTTATTATTGTCTTCTAATAGTCTTGTGAGTTAATACAAGTAAGCCAATGCTTCTTTTTTCCAAACACTTGTTAAAAACCTTGGCTGAGATGGTCTCCAGCGAATTGTGGTTTTTACGGTTTCGGCTTATTTTTCGAGCGCCATTCGCAAGTTTGTTGAACAGTTTCGACGTCGTTTCCATAAATTTGCTTCTAGTCACCAGCAGTAATGCTTTTGAAGAATGTAAGTTCCTCAAGTCAGCTCCTCAAGAGTTAAACCTCCCACGCAATTATCGCAATGATCATATAGCTATACTAAGCGATAGTCCAGTGGAACTCAAAGCGATTTCTGCGTACGAGATCATATCGATATTGGTGTAGAAGTGTATAGAACGATTGAATATTCTATCAGATCATAACCAAGTGTACCTTATTTGGCTGTTAGATCACAAAGCTATAGCCAGGCATGAACAGGCTAATAAGCTCTTCAGCCCGCTCCGCAGCATCCACCAACATGGTAGGACCGGAATCTCTCATTGCTGTTGGTCCTCACACCATATATCAAGCTTCGATGAAGCTGTGGTTAAGGAGAAGCATTGACAAGCATTGGCAGACCTAATGCCAAGTTGCTAATGGATTGTTACAACCTTAAAAGGTTGAAATATATAATCAACCTCCCAAGGAAAAAACTCTGGCTACTTTTCGTCTTCCACACTGGCTATTGTATGCTCAAGAAGCACTTATTTAACAAGGACCTAGCTTCTTGTGCGAATTGTCGGTTCTGCGACTTGGAATCTAAAACACCAGAACGCCTGCTAATTGACTGCACAGCCTCTAAGTGCAGGATAAACGCCTTTGGATTCATGTTTCCAAATAGAAATTACATCGCCTCAATATATTGGAATTTAACAATTTTCTGTGGCTATTTGAGACGTTGTGAATTAGGAGAGGACAAAATAAGCCCTAGGTCTCAGCGCAATTTTCATTTACCTACCTATCTGGTCTAGCACCTCAACTGCGTTGAGATTCAGGTGCCTTCACACGAATCTAGCATGTCATAAATAAATAGTTGTCGAACAAATATTAATTGACATAAAGAAATCAAACTTCACTGGAAAAAAGAAATGGTTATACCAATTTGGAGAAAAATGTTTAAGATTCGGGTTTTTAGCGCAGTTTAAATGAACCAGTCGAAGTCAAGTTTGAACAGATGTGTAAAGACTTTGATTTAAAATCTTTATTTTTGGCTTTTGAGGACTATTTCTTATACAAAGTTATATAGAAGATCTCAACACTCAAGCCGTAAGTATTGTTGCTTCGATATCCAATAAAATATCCAGCAGTTTTGTATCCTATCAAAATTTCTACACCAAATTCCTATATATGTTACGCCTCTTACAATCTGAAAGCAGGTTTGTTGGATGCTCCACTTTCAATTCTTAAAGCTCGCCGACTTGGAAGAAGTAAACGACTTTATAACAAAGTCAAAAAGGTAGTTTTCCAAGAGAGATTTTTGAAATTGAAAATTGCTCTAAAATATATTCATTTTCCTTTTTATGAAAATTATATCTATTTCTCGTTTTTTTTATATGTGTCGGGTATCATTTACTTTCTTCTAAGAAATCATATTTCAATAAAATATTTACAATTACCTCCACTGTTGGTTTTTCATATACTCTCAATCATATACCCTCGTTTTACAACGAAAAAAAAAATAAACCTTTTATAAGAAATCCAAGCGACGCTTAAGCTCGAACTAAACTTCTGGCCTTCGCAACAAATTCAAGTATTAAAGTGAGATTACACTTTTTATGCGACAAAGCAGACAAGCTGATGAAATCGATTTAAGCAACAGCAAAAGTTAAGCATAACAACCAGAGCTGCAACAATAATAACAAACAGTGTTAAGCATTGACCTAAGAACCGCAATGCAATTTGCCTCAACTGCGCAGCCGAGCGATAAGAAATCAACACACAAGTGTTAGATCGCAAGCGACTTTACTGTTGCATCAACTTTATCTCTATGTATTGGTATACTTTATTGTTACTTTGCTGTTATATTACTTTTCGTTTTATTCATTTTTTTTTTTTTTCATAGCGCTTTTGACAGTTTGATCGATGATTCATGACTCCAACGCGAGCAAACTTTGACATCGTAAGTAAGCAGCGAACAAACAAAAAAGTATAGAGGAAACTTAAAGCAACGACTAAGATGAATTTATCAGCACTTTTTCTTACATACATGCGAGGCGAGTATAATGGATGAGCAAGTAAAGCAGCACAGGCTGAAGGTGTTAGGTTTGTCGGGTTGTGCAGGCGGCACGCGGGCGACAATCGAGCGAAGATGCCACGATTGCTTCGAGTGTGAGGCGCTAGTTTTGAATAAAAAATGATTGCAGCACGTGAGTGTTTGGAAGATAACACGATAATACATGCTTTTTCGTGAATTCGCGTGTGCATTTGCGAACTTGTAGGAGAAATGTGGAAGATGTTAAATCAGCTAAGATAGTTGAAGTGTCAAGTGAACAAGAACGAACAGAGCACTACATATGAAAAATAGAAAATATTTTCTGCTTTAAAAAGCATAAAAAAGTGTATTAAAAGCGAAATAATTGTGCATAAAAAGCCTTTATCCACAGTTATCACTAACGCTTGCCCCTGTGCATTTGGAATTGTTTTAACCAACCGCTTATTCTAATGTTCTATGCTTATTATAATTCATTTTAACATTTCACTTCCTTAGCCTGTAAGTAGCTTGACATTTATTCATGTCACTTCCGGTTCAACGGTTTTGTGAGCAATGTCATCGGTGCTGACTTACTGTCACATAGGTTGGAGTGACATGCCTTCACTTTCACAACTTTATTTTGCAATTGCAGACATACATATTTATTAGTGGTTTGACCAATGAAATTCAAAAGCTAAACATAATACAAACTCGCATATACAATGTATATATGTATATATGTAAATATGTATCAATTAATTTTGTTTTAAATTTTATCTTGATGCAGAGTCAATAATTATATTTTTGCGTTTCTTCATCCAAATTTGAGCATCACTTTTCTGAAAGTTTCTCCTTCCGAAAAGAACTGGCGGTCAATCAATATTTGATACCGTTTTCTGACAGGAACGATTTTAAAAGGAGATAGTTCTGCATCAATCAGAACTAGTGTTAATCAGCAATCGCAAGTTTTATGCTATAAGCCGGGCGAATCAAAACTACATTCCCGCTGTTTTTCAAATAGTTTTCAACCGGTCTTGCAACATAAGACAGTGCATTGTTGTGATGGTGAATTATTTCCTCGTGCCTAATCACGAATTCGGCAATCACCCGCTGTTGTCAATAATATTCCACATTAATGCTTCCACGCAATTTTAGATGTTCTTAATACAATATGCTCTTCTAAATCCAGTCTAAGGTTTTCCATGATCTATGGAAGGTACAGCGTCTGGCTCTATTCCCAACACAAAAAGAGCCACCCGAGAAACCTTCATCATATCGACCTTAGGGCATGCTCGACAAGATTGGTAAAGTATACGAAGGTTTTCTAAGAAACAGCAATCTAAAAAGTCATCGGATTATCAGAGAAGCAAGGCGCGATTTTAGGCCCATCCATTACTATGGAATCGGATGTACAACTAGTTGCTAAGAATACATCAACCAAAAAATCTGAAAACAAACGCATATGCGGATGACCCAATAGTATTAGCAGTGGCTCAACTTCTGGTTGATCTCCGGATCAAAGGCAATGACTGCATAAATGGTTTGCGCTGATGTTTTGCTACCATTAATATAGAGCTGACAGAAAACAGATGTCTTTCTCATAAGCTCCAGGAAAATTGAAGAAAAGATATCGCTCACTAAAGGAGAATGACTACTTCATAGCCACAGCTGGAGTACTTTGGTGTATTAATGAACACAAGACTCAAATTCAAGGACCTTTTGGAAAATAAGGGTTATGTGCGTTCCAGCAGACGACTTTTAAGAGCTAAGGCAAACTTCAGGCAAATGACGGTGGACCCACAGACTGATTCCGGACCTGCACTCGTAAATAGCTAAGCAACATTGGACCTGGATTTCCACCTGGCCCAAATACTCAGGGGTCATGTGTGCTTTAGGAGCTCCCCACACAAATATGGTCATGATTTTACATAGTCCATATTATCCGACATGTACAGAGTAGTCCCGTGGGAGAGACATGATATGGGAGTAGGTCAGGTTTAGTGGATTAAAGTCCAGCTCTCTGCTTTCGATGCTTTCTTCTACTATAAAAAGAAAAAAAATATAGAGCATTACCATACCGACATGCATATTCGACTTTGCCGTTGTTTTAGCTGGTTGGCCAGGTTTCATACACAATTTTTTTAGGTTAAGGGTTATCGTAATGGATACATTTTTCTTCAACAGTACAATTCGATGAAGAAACGGCTGCTGACATGCAAAAGTGTTTTCCAACATCACTTGGCTTCGATTTATAGGGTCCTCAATTCTCGTAAAATTTTGTGTGCATTCGGTTAATTTTTCACGTTCTGAAATGACTGAATAAGTAACTCACAGAGATTCTGGAAACTACCTTGGTGCTTGGCAACAGTCCTCATCGAGTAATGTTTCCAGTTCCTCATTTCCAAACTTTTCCCGGCCTTCGGAAGTTCCTCGTCTTCCACGCCAAAATCGTCACTATTAAATCGTACAAACCACTATACCAGGTTGTTCAATAAGTTTTGTCTTTTGATAAGAAAAACACAATTTTATGATTCAAAACACACTTTATTATTCAATAAACTATCCCTAAACATTATTACAATTGCTGCACCGATCCTCCAATCTGTGGATCCCATCCATGAAATGAGAATCTGGAAGGTCTGCCTAATACGCTTCAACAGCAGTTATTATTCATTTGATGAAAACCTCTTGCCACTCATACATTTTTTGAGTTCTGGATACAAATGAAAGTCGCTGGTGGTCAAATCTGGTGAATACGGTGGAATCTCCTACAAATCGAACTTTAATTCATGGATTTTAGCCATTGTCAAAGTACTCTTGTGACACGGTAATGTCCTGTCCTGATGAAAAAAATATTTTTTTCTTCTGCAAACCGGGTCTTTTTTTACGAATTTTTTCCTTCAACTGGTCCAAAAGGATACATTAATATTCAGAATTAATTGTTTTACCAGTTTGCAAGTAATCCACAAACAAATTTCTTCTCGCATCTCAAAAAACGAATGCCATAACCTTCTTCTTGACCGATTTCCGGACACGAACTCGATTCGAAGCCGAACAACAAGGCCCACAACATTATTAAGCCGCTTGTTTGATTCAGGATCATGGTGAAATACCCAAGTCTCATTCATAGTGATGACAAAACAAAAAAGTTTTGGGCTAGTAGCAACGGCCTCTCTTATCGAACGACAAATCTTATTGAACAACCTGATATTTCTATCTAACAAAATATGATGACTTTGCCTAAGATTTTCTGCATATAAAAGTAATGAAGAGACTTTCCTTCCTTTCAAAACATTTTTTCAGGCAGAAACTTCCACACTTAGAAATGAAAAAAAAAATATTATTATTAGGGTTTCATATACGCATACTGAAGTGACGCAAAGGAACCGTTGAGTTTCCATTTGCATTTTAAAAATATTCAAAAGTTAAATAGTATTCAAAGGAATAATAATCAAATCATTTCCTGGCATTTTTATATACCGAAAATCGTTCGCTATTTCATTGCCTACCTTATCACCTAATTGTAATTGTATTATCAGTATAAAATCTTACTCAGAAAGTATGTTTTGTAGAATGCTGTAAAGTTCATCGTTTTACACTGGTCATGAGTCCGTGGATGTTCTGATTGCTCAGACTTAGCTGGTCTACTTCATTCATTCATCTGCCTCTTCGAATTTATGTATACAAGTACCTCTTCACCTCCAACCTTGAATTCGTCTTCGTCTCCGAATTCATCTTAATCTTAGTCCTCATCTCATTTCCGTTTCCTCCTCTGTTGTTGTTGTTGAATGTAATAGTATGAAACATTTAACTCACATGCTAAGCACAAAACTACAAACCTAAATTCTGATCAATCAACCGCTCAACCTTTCCTTCCTCGTTTTGAATCACAGCCATTTGCCACCAGCATAACAATCAGACGCACTTCACTTCGCGTTACCGTAAATGCAAATCCATGAATATGTATTTCGCTTTCGTAGCTGCAAAAGCAATAATCGAGTAACCTGATAGCTTTAAGTATCTGCCGTAGGCACTTCAGCCGCAATTCACATCAGATTCGTTCAAGAGCTTTTACTCAATCTACTCGGACTCGGACTACCGATTTCGACACAATCAAAGCACGACAATGTTGCCAGTCGCTTTTTGGGTGGATGAACAAATGGCAATGATATCCCAAAATGTTGCGGCTAAAGTGTATTTTCATTGTTGTAGTCAATATTATTGCAAATGTATTTGCACTTGTAGTTGTAGTTGTAGTTAGTGATAATACACGATTCAATGAAAGCGAATTGCGCACGAATGCGCCTACGAATACATATAGTATATACAAAATCGCTGAAGAGAAAGCAATAAATCCAATAAAAATGAAATGGTTGGGTAGAGTTCATGACGGGTGGCGAAGGATCACCGGACCCTGTCACGAAGATGTCTGCGAGGTGATGGCTTCCTCAGCCACTTTCCGCTTCGCTTGCTACTATTTGACTGCTGTGGACGCCAAATCCCATTGTATTCTTACTATATTTTGGCTAAGACTTTTTCCTTTATTGGATTTCGCATTTATTATGGTGACTTATGCTCAAATTTTTCCCCTACCCCGGGCCTGACACAGGTTTCTTTGGATTAGCGTGCGCAAACCCTTGTCAGGCGTGAACAAGCGTACAATTCATTTTCATTTGCCTTCGCATTCATTTACTTATTTCTATGGATTTTTGCGAATTTCTCGCCTTTCACTCGTGGATTATCGTATGCTCTGCGGCAGCAATACATTTCGGCTGCTTTGTTGTATTAATGTGTCGGGGCCCAAATAGCACCTTTCTGAAGATGTACATGGCTTTCTGTATTTATGTGTATTTAATAGAGTAATTCTTTGTATAAGTATATGAATACATACAAATGTTTCTACGCATACCGCATACCTGGCAATGCGCCTATATAAATTATGCTGAGATGCCACTGCGTATGAGCGACCTTTTGTATGCACAACTGAAATCTCAGCGATTTTCTTATTTCACGCAGCTGTGCGTGCAGGTGTGTTTTTATGATAGCCTCCGGCAGCTATTTCACCCATATTTCATTTTATGTCTGCACGCACGTGTGTGTGTGTCTGGACAAATTGCTAGTTTTCGCTTTAAATTTGGCCACATTTCATCATGCGTCATTACCGTAATATCCGTTATGGGCATCATAATTTAAACCGCCGAATTGTGAGGTAATCAATTTTGTCTCCTCATGTCTTATAATTTTATAGTGAAGGGTAAGATGGTATGAAGACTTCAAGAAAATATTCTTAAATACTTTAAGAATAAAAAAATCAACTAATCTGATGGAGTTTTTGCATTGTTTTGGAACAAACAACGAATTTTAGATCCACCAATACACTCTAGAGACCAAGAAACAGTGGAACTCACCTGGTAAAACTATTCTCAAGAGATCAGTAATTATTTCTTGAGACTACTTTTAGTAGAGCGAAACTCTATTTTTAATTGTAGGTCCCGCCAACCAGCAAATACGGGCTATTGGTGAAGATAAGTTCTCTTCCGTATTTCCTAAAGCCGTTGCAGTGAGAGGAGGTTCGGATCAATAAATCAAAGTCCTCCAAATCCATTGTCCCTGACGAAATAAACATGCTGATTCTACAGCACCTAGGCTCAACGGGAGTAAGCTTCCTTACCAAGGTTCTTAACCTGTCGCTAGCCGCTCTTCAAATACCCGATGTGTAGAAAATCGGAAGAATGGACCCACTACTGAATCCTAGGAAACCCGCCAGCAACGAGAAGTCTTATCGCCCGATAATCTCCTCATCACATTAGTGAAGACACTTGAAGCCTTGCTACTTCCGACCTTCATTCACCACCTGAGTTTAGCAACCCACCAGCATGGCTTCCGTAAAGTGCACAGCACCATCACAGCGCATAACATTATAAATGCCCAAATAGTTCATGGCCTCAATGAAAAACCAACCTGTGAGAGGAAAAGCGTTGGAGTTATCAAAAGCCCTTGACACAGTAACCATGCAACGCTACTTGAGGACATCGAAAAATATACGCTACCTCCAGGGTTGAAGAGGTGGACTATGAACTACGGTCGGCAATCATTCGTTGCTCTTTAATTGATACATCGGATGATTGCACAATAATGACGTCGGGCAGTGAAATCGATAACATGTGCTTAAAAATAAATGGCTATCTCTCCGACCTTTAACGCTTTCCTGCACGCTTTCGCTGCACGGAACCTAGCACTCTCCCCCCACTAAATCCATAGCGACCATAATCACAAACTGGACGAAGGAGCAAATCTTTATATTGCAGTCGATGGCGTTAAAATTCCGACTATCACCTAAGATTTTAAGCAGCCTGTGCCCCCTTCACTCCTCATACGATAATGATTATTGCCATAATACAGAGCCGGAACAAAATCCTCAAGTCACTAGCCGGCAGCGCATGGGAAAACTCACAAAGAAACGTTGTTGGCAGCATACAAGGCAAGCGACCGGCCGGTCCTTAACTGCGCTGCACCATTGTGGTAGCCTGAATGCAGTGAAACCAAGACGAGGAATGCCTCTTGAGTGCCTCATCGAACATCTACACAGTGACGCCCGTATGCTCTCAGCATAGTGAACTCCTCTCCAAGCAGTTTCTGTTGGGGTGTTTTCGTAGAACCATTATAGAGTTCATTACTCGCTCAAAAGTGGATAAAAACTCATATAAATCTCTTAGTCCAATTTCAATCGATGTATATTGACATTATTAAGATCCCAGCAAGGGTCATTACTACAAGATTGTTAATTTTCGGTTTTGGTTTTGGTCGCTCAGTTTGTATAGCATCTATATGAAATAGTGATCTGATATTGAGGATTAGGATAAGAGAGCAGTTCTTTGGATAGAATAATTTATAAAAATTTTCAATTCGATTTCTCAAAAACTGAGATAATAAGTCGCTTATATATGCAAGTGCAGACGGGATTGGCTAAATCGACCAAGCTCATTACGCGGACAGTTTCTACAATATGTATTTAATAGAGTCCCCTTTATTTTCTGCTGGGTGTTCGTGACCAACTTAATATGAAGGTTTCCGGGAATTATTCAGAGTGCTGAACCTTTGTGACCATTATTATATAGGAGAGGGCACAATAGACCATATTTCGCGGTGCAAAAAATTAATTATTTTCTATATATCTATCTATCTATAAGGAAGAATTAATGCCATAAAATTCCAGAATATTTTTCTATGGTATTTTCGTTTTGAATTTGAACAAAACGCTCTTTAAATTCTCTTTTGATATACTTTCTCTACCAAGAATATAAATTTGTAGAACGACTTGGCTTTTTTGTCAACTCCGAGACTGGCATTATTTAAATTCAATCAGCCAATTTAGCACAACTAACAGCTGAACAATGTCATTAACAAGAAGAACGTACGACTATTGTCAAGCCACAAAAATGTATAGACAACGAATAACCGCACAAAGAGTGCACGCAAATACATATGTATAACATTTATATAAGTTTACATAATAGAAACCAGAAAAGTAAAAAAGAACAAAAATTCCTGCTAAATGCTGACAATGGCTGAAACACAGGACAGAAGGTCATAGCCACAATGGAGTGGGTTCGGTGCTAATATTTAAATATTTTTCGAAAAGTCGCTCGCAGTTTATTAAATAATAGTTAAAGTAGTGTTCCATGCTAATAGAATGAGCAGCTTAAAACCGCTGCCGCTTAGTTGGTTTTAGAAAGCAAATTGTGATAAAGTAAAGCTCTGTGTCGTTACTTAAATTCCTGGATACTAATAAGCGCGGAGCGGCAAGTGCGCAAAGGAGAGAGTCCAAAAAGGTTACGCAAAAGGGTCGACTAAAATGGGGCACAACCATTTTATGCCATTTTGGGTTGCCATTAGAAATATTGTAAAGCGCATTTAATCGATTAATTAGCTAACATTTTCCAAAGGCTTGCACCTTGAGTGAAAAGTATTCAATTAGTCTTAGTGCGCACTTTAGCAAAGTTTGGTGGGTAGCTCTTTGGGTTTCGTTGGAATTTCTGAAGTCATTTATTATATATAGTTATATTTGGAATAATTTAATGACTCACGCAAATTTTTTTTTGTTTTTTAATTTTGGCGATTTTCTGTCAATTCTCTTTTATAAGTACTTAAGTAAAAAAATGCCATCCTCCCCAACAAATATTTAATGGCGCATGACCAGCTCAATGCTAAATTTCTTACAGTCACATCCTTCATTTTTTACTTTGACGAAAGTTTTATTTGTTTGAAAAACTTTACGTTAAAAGAAAGTTTTGCTTATTTTCAATATTTATGCAGATTTTTGTCAGCTTCTAATTCTTTTTAAAGTTACTGTAAGGCTTTTTTCTTTACTAGCTTTATGCGTTAGCAATCCCCCTTTGTTGTAAGCTTTGCTTTATGGGAAAGTAGTTGTTGGTATGAAGTTTTAAAACCTCGTGACATTTTTATATGATGTATTTTTATTTATTTTTTTTATTTTTAAACTTCCAACGTCTTAGATACGTTACTTTTTCATTGTTATTTTTGAGAATTATTTGGTTGTCAAGAACTTGACTTTGATCGTTCAGTTTGTATGGAAGCTATACAAAATTGAGACTCTGAGATGAGTTTGCCTTTATAAACCTTGGAGCCATGTGTAAAAGTTCTCGCAAGCGAGAAAAGTTCTCTGAGCGCCATTCCATTTGAAGGCGAGCTAAAGTGAGAAGGCGAAACATCTCTTTACAGCAATGTATGTACGCTTTGACCATTATCTTGTTGCAGCCAAGATACGCACCCGCCTCTATATAGCAAAAATCGCACGAACAAATACAAAGAGAGTGCCCGTCGAGAAGCTGGAATCATAATAGACAGCCGAACGATTTTCTACCCTACTTGCACTCCTGCCCCCTGAGAGCACTCGTCAGCAACTCGGTAAATAGGAACTGTAAGACGGCATTTCAAGCTTTTTACGTACAGCTGAAGTGAAACCATTGGTTCTCGTAAATGTCGAAAATACAGCTGGTATGATGAGGAGTGCCATAACGCAGTGAAGAAGAAGCAGACTGCCTCCTTCGCAACATTACAGTCGACCACAACACCTGCGGTATGGTATAGATACCGAGAGTTGAAGAGGGAAGCAAGACGCATTTGCAGACAGAAAAAGAGAGAGGACGAAATGCGTGAGTATGAAGAGCTTGACAAGCTGGCCGAAAGGGGTAATGCTCGAAAATTCTACGAAAAAATGCCGCGGCTTACAGAAAGTTTCAAGACCGGAGCATACTCTTGTAGAACCCAAGAAGATCACCTAGTAACCGATGCTCAGAGCACACTAAAATTATGGAGAGAACACTTTTCCAGCCTGCCGAATGGCAGTGTAACATCTGGAGATGACGAACCCAACTCCCCAATCGATGAAGATGAAGCAGACGTTCCATTACCCGACCTTGAAGAAGTTCGAATAGCAATTACCCATCTGAAGAACAACAAAGCGGCGGGTACCTTTGTATTACCGGCCGGTCTATTCAAATACGGTGGAGTAGAATTTATAAGAAGTATGCATCAGCTTCTTTGTAGAATATGGTGAGATAGAAAATATATCCCCATTTAAGTCTGCTCTGCCGAATCCACAAAAACAAAAGGGCCCACAATTTGCCCCATCTACCGTGGGATAAGTCTTCTCAACATCGCATATAAGGTTCTATAGAGCGTATTGTGTTAAAGATTAAAACCCACCTTCAACAAACTGATTGGACCTTATCAGTGTAGCTTTAGGCCTGGAAAATTAACAACCGACCTGATATTTTCCATGCACCAAATCTAGGAAAAGACCGTGGAAAGATAATCGACACACCATCCCTTCGTCGATTTCAAAGCTGCTTTTGACAGGACGAAAAGTGTTGACTTTATGCCGCGATGTCTAAATTTAGTATCCCCGCAAAACTAATAAGGCTGTATAAATGGAGGGACTTCTCCGCGCCGTTCGATATCAAACGAGGTTTCAGACATGGCGACTTTCTTCCGTACGACTTATTCAAGCTACTGTGGGTGAAAATAATCAACTGATGAGTCGGCGTTACGAGTTTCGAGAGAAAAATTCTGCGGAAGATTCAATGTTCTTTGTGCCCAGGCTACTGCGAGTACCGCAGTCGATGGGACGACGAGCTGTACAAGATATACGACGACATTGTCACAGTTCAGCGAATTAAAAGACAGCGACGAATTTCGAATTTCAATTTATAACTTTTGTTGATATATTCTTAGATAATCGATTTTTTGAATCCTTTAAAGCAGGGCTCCCTCTAAGTTACACTTGAATTCCCCGTTATACATAATACCCACACAATATCAGTCATATGCTTTAATTGCTAATATGTTTGCGTGGCAAGCTCATTTAAATGCAATATTTTCTACGAAAGTGTCGACCATTTTGTTTTCGAAATATTGTCAATTCATAAATCAAATTTGCATTTTAATTAAATCGGTGGTGATTGTAGCGCGAAAGCGCGTTCACAGTTACCTAAATACGCGCGCTTACAACCCACACAAATATACTTGACGATACAGCGGGCAGAGCGAAGTGGTGAGTAAGCGACTGTGACGAAAGTCTGAAAAGTCAAACAAGTTGCCAAAAAAGTAGAGAAAAGTGTGGGGTACGAAGTTGGTTGAACGAAGTGAAATTAAATTGAATTTGTTTACGATTCGATGGTGGAGGCCTAAACTGTATTTGTCTCAAGTCTTTTTCCTTATGCTTTGTTTGGTATATAGTATATTTATGTATATCTCAACTCAAATAGCCGAGTAAGAGATTCAATTTTGAGTCGGTACTTTTTAAAGTTTAAAGTTGTTACATGAATTTGAGAATTATTTTGGTTTTAATGTAAATATTCATGCATATTTATTAGAAAAGTTCAATTCAACACCAAAAAAATGAGAACCACTTTTGTTAGTTTCAATATGACGGCCAATGGAATTTGTCATTGTAAAATGAAGCTACTGCAGAAACGAGCAACAATCTTTCTCGACATAAACTTGTAAGCCATAACATTATAATACCTGTCTCTCGACTGCACAATTTTCAACATTTCAACTTATCAGCTCGAAGAGTATTATGTGGTATTAAATACGAGCACCAATTGATGTGATAGTGAATTTTATCAAGTCGTTGACGTAGAAAATTCTGCATACGACAAAAATAATTATTGGCGAAATGACGATTGCACTTCACAACAAATCCTATTACGAAATCAATCGTCATAAGACTTCCAGCAATCAGCCATCAGCAAAAAGTTTAGTCAATAAGTTTAAGGAGCTGATAGCGTTAGCAACTTACTAACAATTACAATAGTGATAAAAATCAAAGCTAAGAAAAGAATTGTTTTGAACAATTTATCTGGAAAATGTTAAAGTGGAAAGGATTTTGTTGATAAATGAGCGATTTGAATTTTACGTTACTCTTGCTGATAAACTTATTTTTTATGCATATCATCGAGAATTGTGAAATCATGTATTAACATGAATAAAAATGCAATGTAAGTTTGCTGAGAATTTTTAAGAATACTCACTGTAAATATCTCTACATTATAGGTATTATTAAATTTTAGCCTTTTATAGTTCGATCCGATTACTAAAACTACAAAGCTCAACGTAGAGCTTCCACCAAAATTTCTCTTGAAAAAGTAAAATGGTTGCTTGCTGAGATCACAGTGAACAGCAAATCGTTCGAGTTGCGTAAAATGTATTAAACACTTTTTCCATAATCTCTGAAATTCTTTCTGGTTTTCTTCACTCAGTTCATTTAATGTAGTATAAAAGGGCCTACTGTAGCAAAAAAAGAAATTTGTTCAAGTCGAAAAAATCTTTTTGTATTTCCAATCAAACTGTAACTTTTTTTTTTTTTTTTGCCATTTTTCCGCTAGAGACATTATTCCATCCATTATTCCAGTGTAAATCGAAATTTCCAGAACGGAAGCGATCGAACCAGCGAGCTGTACGAACTGATACAGCATCATCTCCGTAAACTTGACAAATTTTATTGGTGGCTTGGGTAACATTGAATTTCTTCATTATTTTCACTCATTTTTGAACAGCTGTAACTTTTTTTCAACTTCGTCAAATTTCAATTTTTTGGTTAAATGAAGTTACCTTTCCAAGCGTTTATGGTATTACACAATGTGATTGGTAGCACAGGAGATATACAAGTACAATGACATCTATTGAAAAAATACTACCCAATAGTTCCCCTGCTTGTAGCGACTCTCCACTTCCCATATCGTTTTTGTAGTACTATTTGTTTTTTGCTTCAAAACCTCAGTTTCGGTGCTCACTTCTTCATTCGACGAAAATTTCTTCCCAGCGAGCCTTCTTTCGAGATCTGAAATAAGGACATAGACGCTGCGGGCCAGATCCGGAGAATGCGGTGGATAAGAAAACAATTCGAAACCCAATTCACGAATTTGTGTCATCGTTTTCACTGACTCGTGTCAGGGTGCATTGTCTAGATGAAACAGCACTTTCGTTTTCTTCAAATGCGACTCGTCCTTCATCGATTCGATTTCGTACTTCAAATAATGCAATATTGCCATATAACTATCGGTTTTTATAATCCTTCCTTTCTTGCCAACGGACTATTGCATTTTTATACTCCTTGAAACGATTTCATCGTGTGTAGTTCACTTAGATGACAGTTGATTGAACTTCGGACTTGTTTCATATATTTTTACATATCGACCCAAAAACTCAGGCTTATTACGCTGAGCAAAAGTGAGCTCGTGTGGCATACGGACTTTCCAGATGACTTGTCACCTAGCTACAATACAATTGGCCAACGTTTCGGCTGACTCTAGATTATATGGCCACCTAAAATGCAAAATAAAGTAACATCACTTTACATAAGTTTACAGGCGAAGAAAAAACGATGAAATGGAAGCCACTCATATTGCAACAACATTTTAGTTTTGGTTAGAAAATGGTTCTATATTCATTATATCTGACAGCTAAAAAGCTGAAAATTTTATGCTGTTTTATTTCATAACACATACGATTTAATTAAATATCAGTTTCTAGTTTTTATAATATCGGTTAATCATGTATACCCTGAAAGCAGCAATTCAAAACTATCAATAGCATATGAGTACTTCTACGTAGGTTCTATCTTTAGATTAGAGTTTTTATTTACATTTCCTTATTTCACTAGAAAATGCAGTGAGTAGGCATGACAGAGGCGCTAGAACACCTACTTTACTTAAATCCGGTCTTATTTAGAACACGGCTTAGATTCCTAGAGATCTTCACAGTTCAAGGGACTGGATAATGTATCGAAATTGGCTATTAAGTCTCTATTAAACTTCGCAAAAAGCGTTGAGGTCCAGCTTATCATAAAATTCAGCTTGTTTTAAAAAACATCCATCTGGTATTTTTGGTATTACAAAGCACCTGTTGGTCTATATTAAGCGTAACAGTCAGCTAGTGTAACCTAACCTAACCTAACCTAAGCTATTTATTTTACACATTTTTAAGAAACTAAGCGCATACATACTTCAGATAGCATTAGTATATACATACGTATAATATGTAGGCATAGATTAATTTTATCGGTGAGTGACTTAGTGTAAGAGAAAATATATACATACATAATAATTATTCTAATAAATGTATACTCTGCAAAAGAGAGCAATCAAAGGTCTACTGATTTCTAGCAGATTGCCATATGATTTGTTTTTATTTTCGCCAATTTTTTTGGAAAAATACTCCCATATATGATATATTTCATATTTTAATAAGAATATAAGTGTATTTACTATTTTATTAGTCTTTGCTTCTTCATGCTTTGAAAAATAAACAATCGAAAATGGTAAATATTGAGTGATTATACCTCTTATATAAAATATCATTACACTATCTTGTTTAGAATTTCATTTGGTAAATATGAAATAGAATTCTAATGGAAATTTTTTTCTCAAAGAATCGAAATATGATCTTTGTAAGCTAATATTAATATTTATATAAAAAAAAAAAAGTTGGAGTTTGATTAGAAATACGAAAATACTTTTTCGACTACCCAAGAAATGGCACATCAAAGAAGATTTGTGTGAGAAAAAGCCTTTTTATGTTTGACTATTGTAAAATAATTTATGCCTAAACCTTGAAATATTGTACTAGAACTGACTCGTTTTATCAAGCTCTTCATATAAAACATTTATATGCGCTTAACATAAGAAAAAACTAACCTTTTATAATAATTTTAAATAATACAAAATTTACTAACCTTGAACAAAAATGCAAAGCCTGCAGCCTAAGACTGCTAAAACGACTAAATATTTGCTTAAAAAGCCCTGATAAAAAAATGCAGTACTTTTCATAATGCTTTACCTCATTGGCAACACTATTCGAGAGCAATACAGTTAGATCTCTCACCACGCTCACTGAATGACGCAACTCAAAACAAAAAGTAGGCAAAGCTAACCCAATTATGAGTTGTTTTTCTTTTTTTTTTTTGTTACTTTGACAAAAAGTACCGGTTCGTGTCGTGAAACGCTCAGTTGCACAGTGAGCAAGAAAGAGTTCAGGTGTGTTGTTCAGCGTTAGTCATGTACGAATTAATGAAATTCAATTATTACTTACAATTTTAAGTGTTTTTGTTTCTATACTTCAAATTTACACCTCGTTGTGCTCGAATTCCGTATAAGTAGACATACAAAATCGGTTATATATTATATTATGAAAAGTTATAGGAAGTGTAGTGAAGTTCTGAGTACAGATACTCATAGCTAATACTTTTGCTGGCACTTTGTAGTGGTCAAGTGTTTAAAGAGGAATTAGGAAATTTTCTTTTTTTGTGTTTTTTTCTTATATTTTTATATATACATATATATAAGTACATTTGCTCCTTTGTTCATTTATAAATTATAACATAAATTTTTGTTTCTTTCATCAACAGTCGACGTTAACTATTTGTCTAAATAACTACCTACTCGGTCAAGATGTCGTCAAAACCAGTTCTCTATTATACGGTACGCAGCCCTCCATGCCGCGCCGTGCTGTTGACAGCCGCCGCTATTGGACTGGAATTAGAATTGCGGTAAGTGTCGTGATGCTTATCATTCGGAATGTCAAGCGTGTGAACGTAGTATACGTAACGTAATCAAATGATCGCCGCTTTTAGTCCAATTGAGTACAAAATTCGAAAGATAAAATAAAAATTTCCATTTTCTATATTAAAAATAAATACTAAATTCATAGAAAGATGTATCACTTGCTTTGAATACAGTAAACTTTTATTTTCATGATTGCCGCTACATAAGTGTCACGTATATGAAAACTAAAGCACTAATCGCTACTTACAACTGTCTGTCTCATATTTAAATACTAATTTATTCAATAATTTTTTCTGCTCTTCCACACCCACCTTCACCATCTCCAGTCCTACGAACCTCAAACAGCGCGATCACCTAACACCCGAATTCCTCAAACTCAATCCTCAGCACACCATACCGGTACTGGATGATAACGGCACTGTCGTAACAGATTCGCATGTGATTAACGCCTATCTGGTTGATAAATACTCATCAGATGAGACACTCTATCCCAAAGATCAGCAGAAGCGTAGGGAAGTAGATGCGCGTCTTTACTTCGATGCCGGTCATTTATTCCCACGCGTGCGTCTTATGGTCGAACCGGTTATCTACTTTGGTGCGGACAAAATTCAGGAAGAGAAAATCGGCTACATGCAATTAGCCTACGATGGCTTGGAGAAGTGTCTTGCCAATGCGCCGTATTTGTGCGGTGAGCATTTGACTATCGCTGATCTGTGTGCTGTCGCTTCGGTGTCCAGCGCCGTGCAGTTTGCGCCCATCGATGAAGAGAAATTTCCACAGTTGGCTGCTTGGTTGAAGCGCATGTCGCTTTTACCTTACTACAAGGAGAGCAATCAAGAGGGCGCTGATTTGTTGGGTAGCTTTGTTAAAGAGCAAATGGTGGCGAATAAAAAGGCTAAAGAAGCAGCGAAGTGAGCGAGCGGCAGCTTTGCTCAAAAGTGATATTAAAATCTGCTAATTAAATGAAGCAAGAGAAAAATTTAATGTGAAACTAAGAGAAATTCCGAAGAGAATACATTCAATAACGGTTAGCTTTTTTGAAGAGAAACTAAATAAATCGTTTAATTGTTTGCAAAAGAAAAGTTTGTTGTTTTTTTTTTTTGTTATTATTTTTTTTTTTTGTTTTTTTTTTTTTTTTTTTGTATTTTATTGTTATTTTTCGTTTTGTTTTCTAAACACCGATTTGTTCGAAATTTGTATTGTTGCTTCGGAAAATAATCTCTGCCTTATTATTTTTACCTGACGAAGAAGTACAAATTGGATCTTAATATCATAGTCGCTGGTTTGAAAATTCCGAATGTTTACAACCCTAAAACTTTAGGCATTACATACACATGACGGCCGGTGCTTCCTACTGACTACTTGTCAAGGAATGATATTCTTAGAGTTAAATCACCAACCATAGCAGACGAAGAGCTCGAGTTCATCTTCTTCATTGACAGTCATTCTTCCTTTTCACTGTTTCTTGCCAATCGGAGATCCCAAATGCAGCAAGGTCGTTCTTCACCTGATCTTTCCAATGAAGTGAAAGGTCTTCCTCTTCTTAATGAGTGACTTGTAGAGTGAGTTGTAGAGTTTGGTCTTTGCTCGTCGAGGGAAGACTTTAGTTCTTAATTGCCTACTCAGTCCGAAGTGGCACCTGTTGCCAAAAATTATTCTACGTTGGAATTCGAACCAGACGTTGTTTTGATGTTAATGGTGGTTCCAATGTAGATGAAATGATCTACGTCTTCGAAGATATGATAGTCAACAGTAACGTGGGAGCCAAATCGTGAGCGCGACGACTGTTTGTTTGATGACAAGAGATGACGCGTAACCCCGAGAATTTAGAGTAGCAACTTCTACTGGATACTGTAATAGATTAAACTCCAGAATAGACCCTGAAATATCAAAAATATTGTCCGAACCGATCGAAATAGTACGTTTGCTGAGACTACTGTTAACTCATTTCGACGACAACCAACATGAACAGAGACTAGGTACGCGCCAAAACATTAGACACGCGGACGGAGAAACAGGCATGGCTAAATCGGCTCATTCTGATTATTTCTATATACATATTATAGGGTATCTTACCATTCCTGCTGGTTGTTACAAACTTCGTGGCAAACTTAATATGTGCAAAGTATAAATATGAGTTCAAAGCAGTGTGAAGATTGCAACAATTAAAGGAAAGAGAAACGAAACACAAAAATAGACAGATAATACGCATTCGCATCATTAATCATGTGAAAAGTTTAGACTTTATTTTAACTGGAAACTTTTTATGTTCAATCACGTAGGGGGAGATGAGAGCTTCCCAGCGCCATACGGCACGCAAATGCTGATTTGCCAAATAAATATTAGACATACGAGTATATGCATAACTCAAAGTCGAGAGGAAGCTGCCTCCGGACCCACTCGGTCATTGCTGCGTGTTGAAATTGCACATCAGCACATTTCCAAAGTTTTGTTTTGGAAAAGTTTCACCTTTGACTTTCACACACGCACTGAGTAATGAACTTCCCCGAATGTATGTAATGACGATGATTACCTTGATGAACTGCAAAGGAAATTTGACTGAGCAAATTGGACATGCGTGGCGAATAGGCGAGGAAGATTGCTTTATGGCTGAAACAATGCTCGTTTTCGAACAAAAGCGAAAGGGCACACGCTGCTAAGTAAAGAAGAAGCAATGAAAAAGGCGATGAATACAAAGCGTAAAAGCTGTAGCTGATTTGATGTGTTGCCTCAGTGTTTGAGTGGCAGTTGCCTGGTTCGTGGAATGCTAAATCGCCTTGCGGACTTTTAAGTCATGTTGCCCGCGTAGTTGCTGCCAAGAATGTGTGGTGTGGTTTGTATGTATATTTGACTGCAATCCACCCGCATAGAAAGTTAAGCACACTTTGCACTCGTACTCATATATACTCGCTTTTTGGTGTGACTGTGTCTTATATGTTTGTACTAACTGTTCTACACCTGACCGGTTAATTTTTGCCAAATGTCTTGTCGCTATCGAAAGTGGAAAACTTTCATCGTTTTGTAAGCGAATCATTAGAAGAGTCTGCTGGTTAACGGCAGCGCGCTTTTGCAACTCTGCCATCAAGGTTACCATAGCAATTGTCATGCACAGTGAAGCTGGAGGATAAAACTTGCCAATAGTTTTTTTTTTTTTTTTTTCAAAATTAATCCACATTGCCAAGTGCAAAATTTATATATGACCCGAATATGAAATGATTCAAAATTATGGCGGCTCAAACTGTGCAACACATCAATGTCAGAGCTCCTTATTTCAATTGACTTTTCTCGACAGATCACGCGAGCGTCATAAGCGGCCTACTGAGTGTTCTATTCCAACACCATCACCCATCTTGAGACCCTGCATTCATTATCGGGTAATAATCGACCAAATAGACTACATTCAGCATGTAGTGAAGAAAATATAGCAGCCGAAGCTGAAAGTGTACACGAAGACCGTCGATTCGGCGCAAGTCGCAGCAACTCGGACTGAAACGACTTGGCGCATTTTAGTTAAAATTTTAAATTAAAAAACGTTAAAACAAGTAAGGAAGGACTAAGTTCGGATGTCACCGAACATTTTATACTCTCGCATGATAAAGTGATAATCGAGATTTCATTATCCGTCTTTTACATATTTTTTTATTTTGCTGTAAAATTAATTAGATTAGATTAATTTGTGTACTTTGAGTATTGAATTGTATTTTCATTTATACATATGTATGTATGTATTATACAGAGAAGGCATCAGATGGAATTCAAAATAGCGTTATATTGGAAGAAGGCGTAACCGATTCACCCATATTTCGTACATGTCATCAGGGTGTTAAGGAAATATTATATACCGAATTTCATTGAAATCGGTCGAGTAGTTCCTGAGATATGGTTTTTAGTCCATAAGTGGGCGACGCCACGCCCATTTTTAATTTTTAGAAAAAGCCTGGATGCAGCTTCCTTCTGCCATTTCTTCCGTAAAATTTTGTGTTTCTGACGTTTTTTGTTAGTCGGTTGACGCACTTTTAGTGATTTTCAACATAACCTTTGTATGAGAGGTGGGTGTGGTTATTATCCGATTTCTTCCATTTTCGAATTGTATATGTAAATGCCTAAAGGAAACGTTTCTGTAGAGCTTGGTTGACATAGCTATGGTAGTTTCCGAGATATGTACAAAAAACTTTTTAGGGGGCGGGGCCACGCCCACTTTTCCAAAAAAATTACCTCAAAATATGCCCCTTCCTAATGCAATCCTTTGTACCAAATTTCACTTTAATATCTTTATTTATGGCTTAGTTATGACACTTTATAAGTTTTCGGTTTTCGCCATTTTGTGGGCCGATTTTGCCCATCTTCGAACTTAACCTTCTCATGGAGCCAAGAAATACGTGTTCCAAGTTTCATCATGATATCTCAATTTTTACTCAAGTTACAGCTTGCACGGGCGGACGGACGGACAGACAGACATCCGGATTTCAACTCTACTCGTCACCCTGATCACTTTGGTATATATAACCCTATATCTGACTCATTTAGTTTTAGGACTTACAAACAACCGTTATGTGAACAAAACTATAATACTCTCTTTAGCAACTTTGTTGCGAGAGTATAAAAAAACAGCTTGTGGAAGAACTTCAATGAATTCGCTTCGCTCTTAGCGCTCTTGAAAAGTTAAAAGCAGATCCGAATTTTTCGAGCCAAATTTTTCTCAGCGATGATGTCCATTTCTGGCTCAATGGGTATGTAAACTAGTAAAATTGCCGCATTTGGGACGAAGAGCACTCTGAAGAGATTCAAGAGCTGCCATTTTATCCTAAACAACAGTTTGGTGTAGTGTGTGGTCTTCAAAAATGATGCCGCGGCCGTTTACGCGTCATGATAAACGACTATTTGATACCTGAAATTGAAGCTCGTGATCTCGGCAACATTTGGTTTCAACAAGACGGCGTACATATCGCATGAATCCATGGATTTATTGAGAGAACACTTCTGTGAGCAAATAATTTTACGTTGTGGGCCGGTCGGTTGGCCTCCAAGATCGGGTGATAACACATTGTATCTGAGGACAATCCCGCTTCAATTCTGGCCTTGGAGCAAAACATCACTCGTGTCATTCGCCAGTTACCAGTCGAAATGTTTGAACGAAAATTGGACTCAACGGAAGGACCAAAAAATAATAAAAAAATTAAATCAAGATCTACTATCCAACAGCTAAAAAAATCACTTTTGCTTCACTGTGCTTTGCGTAAAAGTTTTCGCCAAAAAGTTAAAGTGCAGCGAACCATGACTCTAAGCGAGGTGAATTTGTTACACAGAAACGTTTTAGACTCTCCGCTTGCTCGGAGTTTAGTGAAGGACCGGCGAATGGCACTTACTTGTAATTAGACACGTATATTTTAAGTGTTTTTAAGGTGTGCTTAGTTGGAAACTGTTCGGTAAGAAACTCATACAAATCTATATAAAGTTAAGTGCTTATAACTAATAACAACGTCAAATTGGTTAAGTTTTATAAATTCACTGATGAAATCATTAAGATAAAATGAGAAAATCGCCGTTATTGAAGTACTTATGATTGTGATTGCAAAATGTCAAATTTGGTACATACATATTTCAAGTGGGCAAATTGTTAAGAAGATGACTTGTTGTGTGTTGAGGGAGTTATTTATTTTTGTTAAGATGGTTTGATGAACCCTTTAAGACTATAGTTTTGCAATATAAATTATACTAACTCTTATCTTTTGTTAAGTTGAAATCATTTTTTAGAGACTTTTTAATCTCATCAACTTTGACCCAGGCTGAGATACATTTTTATTTGTTGTAGGCATATATAGTAAGTTTCGGACGCTGATATTTTCGTTTCGAATCTTTCAAAAGGCTGTCGGTGTAGAAAGACAGGATTCACGATTCATATACACCTCTTTCAGGACCACGCTCAATGAGTATTATCTAACTCTACTGAACCGGCGGAACAGTACGCCAAACCCTTAACTCCATCTACTTAAACTTGTATTTGGACGCAGGTGAGTATTACCCTGCAAGACCAAAGTGAGCAAGAGCGTCTCTTCAAAGCTTCCTGCACGGTTATTCAGCTGGTCTTACGCTACTCCGCTGTTTTCTTATCCTGAGTTACTGGATCGCTATTGTGTATTCTTCTTTCGTTTTCGTCTATGCCAATTTTGATTGCAAGTGACTTACAATGTTGACGGACGTCATTATTTGTTTTGTCATTCGTTTCATGGTAGTTCTCTCCACCACATATCTCAAGCAGGAGCCGTGTTTCGGCACTGTTGCAGAAAGAACATTTTTCGTTGCCATGACGCCTGAATCACCCGGCCATAAATTGCGTCAGATAAAACTCCACCGTGTTGTCTCTGAACCCAGGCTGGTACGTTCTTAATGAGCCTATGCGTCCATCTTGCTTTTTCTGTCACATCCCATTGATTTTCCACTCTTCGAGGCACGCCTGTCTCTCCTTTTCGCTCGTCAGCCGTTAGACGCCTTTTCATAGGTTTAGATTTTTGATAGACTATTCTTAGCTTTGAGGCCATTAAATCTGGCGGCATAAGAATTAATGTGATACTGGCCGCTTCATGTAAGACCGTTTTAAATTCATGGGTTACTATAATGGCGCATAACCGGAACCAGTGCTGTCCCTCATATTGACTAGCTGACATTGGCTAGTACGGCTCTCCTAGTTTGACTAGAGCCACCAGTGTTAAACATTATTCTAGACAGGGACGCTGTGGTCGCAGCTGCCTTGTTACAGGCTTTTTAGCATGGGCATTGAAATTAAGCCTCGTATCAATCATGGCACCAGCGTTCCTCAGTGAGTTTTGAGTTGCAACATTGTATCCATTGACGTTTAAGATGATCGTTTCTAGTTTTTTCTGCTCACGTTAACCACTGCTTCGGTCTTTTCTCCGGTTAGCTGCAACATAATTTCTATGAACCAAACCTTAATTTTTGCAGTGGTCGCATTGCAGAGGTTTCGCATTTGGAGAAGTTCTTTGGCAGCGACCGTCAAAGCAATGTCGTCCTCATTGGCAATTATTTGGGTCCCTTTGGGTAGCAGTAGGCATAACACCCCCGCAGACAGCACATTCTATAGTACAACAAAAAATATCTCGGTGTTTTTCCCTCATGATATGTGGGAAACTCGACGATAATAAAGTATTTTCGTAGTGATCGTCATTAGCGGAGGTGAATGAATGACTAGAACGTGACTTCACGACCTTCACTGATTGCTTTACGCCACACAAATCCTTAATTTTTTTTGTGTAGTGGTGGAAAGTTACACTGTTAGAACGCGTGACCATTTTATTCCATAATTCTTATAAAACATCTCTGCACCTTTAGATTATCAAAAACAAGATAAGAAACAAATTTTGGAAATTTTAAACTTATAATTTCCAGCCACGTCTCAGTCACGTAAAGGTTTTTCAAGCAAACTAATTTAAAGTTCTGCTCTAACCTGCTTGCCATAAAGCTTCCGTTGAATGCAACATTTTACAACACTGATTTAGATTTCAATTCAATTGAAACTTTGCTAATTTGCTGCAACGTAACAGGCAAGCAAGCGATATTTCAGAGAAAAAGATAACCTTACTCTTTCGCGGCAGTCACGCAGCGGTGCGCGCTGTCAGTAGGCGCCAGTGGTAAACAGTTGCAGCCGAACAGTGCAACCACCGGCCGTCCATTCTAATTAAAAAGTGCATGCAACACAAAAGCTAATTTAATTTACTGTCATTTGAGCCAGTCGCTCGCAGTCGCCGCCAGCCGCAAAACTATACTCCAGTTAGGTGTAGGCGCATGCGTGTGTGTACATGTGTGCGGTTAGGTGTACACACGTTTCCGCTATGTGCAGTAAGTTGTTGTTGTTTACAGCTTTCAGTTTTTTGTTGTTGCCGCCGCGTAGGTGTGCATGTTGTTTAATTAGAACAACAACATTGAATTGTGGCTTGCCAGCGTGAATTCTCACAGCATGAAGGGCGAACCGGATATGATGCTTAGAACGGAAATTGGTCGACTTGTATGGTGGAGGCGTTGCTATTCGCGTAAATATTTGCTGTGTGCGCTGAACAAAAAATACATGTTTTAATATATAGACATACATACGTACATACATATATACAGTTGATACATACGAGTACCTAGAGACCCTTAAAGCGATGCTTCAGTCAACTAGAAAACCATTTGCAATGAAAATAGTATTTAATGAATCCTTCAGTTCTAAATTTTCAAAACAGTTCATCGAAATTACTTTTAGTATTAACTGAAGGTTTTAAGAAATTTTCTGCCCTGTGGGTACTTAGTCTGTGAATACTTTGTTGCTTAACCCAAAATGATGTAAAAACTTTTCGTTTCGTATCCTTGTGACGCTGTTTTTATATTTTAACAATTTTTTCAATACATTGTTTTGAAACAGGTGGTAACTCTCTTTAAAAGTTTTTCTCCCCACATGAAATTTTAAGAAAATTATTTCATTTTTATGAACACACTTAAATTTTTTTGTATTAATTTTGTATAAACAGCTGGCAACTCTCTGCAAAATGTGTTTGAATATTACATTTTTTTAATATATTAATTTCGCATCTCTAATTATATTAAATAAATATTATAAATTTACTGCTTCTGAAAATTGCAAACAGGTGGCAACTCTGCCAAATATGTTTAAATAGAAAATTTTATTTCTTATCTTTATTTCGTATACTTCATTCTATTTAATTAATATCATTAATTTACTTCTTCTGAAAATTTTCAACAAGTGGCAATCTCTTAAAAACAGTTATATATAATTTTTATCATTGATTGTTATTGAATATCCTTATTCAACGAGCAGTTTGTCATATTTAATTACTTATTTCTGCTGTGAATTTTAAACTGGTGGCAACTCTCTTATAGTCTTTTTTATAACAAACTTTATTAAATATCCGTTGTTGTCCAGCAGTTGGCTATATGCAATTAAAATTATCTAATTATTCATTTCGAAATTTTCAAACAGTTGGCAACGCTCCTGAAATTATTTTTTTTTTATAATAAACTTCATTAAATACCCTAAGTTGTAGAACAGTTGGCCATATTTTGTTGATAACATTTAATAATTTGGAAGTTTTCAAACAGGTGGCAACTCTCTTCAAATTTCAATTTCGAATAATAAACTTTACTAAATAGCCTTATTTATTATTTATTTGTTATATTTAATTTATAAAAAACTTTAATATACTCCTCTAAAATTTGCAAACAGATGGCAACTCTTTTGAAAATGGTTTTCAGGAATTATCTTTATTAACTCTTTTTGTTTAGCGAGCAGTTTGTCTAATTTTATTATATTAATTATATTGCAAATTTATTCCCTACGAAATTTTCAAAGAGGTGGCAGCACTTGTCAACTGATTTTGAATAATACACTATACTAAATATCTTATTTTGACAAGCAGCTTTTCACATTAAATTAAATTTGTTAATATAATCTTTAAAAATTAGCAAAGAGATGGCAACTCTCTTCAAAAGAGTTTTGTATAATAAACATAATTAATATCCTTATCTTCTTCTTCTTCTTCTTTACTGGCGTAGACACCGCTTACGCGATTATAGCCGAGTCAACAACAGCGCGCCAGTCGTTTCTTCTCTTCGCTACGTGGCGCCAATTGGATATTCCAAGCGAGGCCAGGTCCTTCTCTACTTGGTCCTTCCAACGGAGTGGAGGTCTTCCTCTTCCTCTGCTTCCCGCGGCGGGTACTGCGTCGAATACTTTCAGAGCTGGAGTGTTTTCATCCATCCGGACAACATGACCTAGCCAGCGTAGCCGCTGTCTTTTAATTCGCTGAACTATGTCAATGTCGTCGTATATCTCGTACAGCTCATCGTTCCATCGAATGCGATATTCGCCGTGGCCAACGCGCAAAGGACCATAAATCTTTCGCAGAACCTTTCTCTCGAAAACTCGCAACGTCAACTCATCGGTTGTTGTCATCGTCCAAGCCTCTGCACCATATAGGAGGACGGGAATTATGAGAGACTTATAGAGTTTGGTTTTTGTTTGTCGAGAGAGGACTTTGCTTCTCAATTGCCTACTTAGTCCGAAGTAGCACCTGTTGGCAAGAGTTATCCTGCGTTGGATTTCTAGGCTGACATTGTTGGTGGTGTTTACGCTGGTTCTTATACGTCAAGCAATTAACCACATTTGATTAATATTATTAATAAACTTATTTTGAAAATTTGAAACCATTTCATATATGCATACATACATACATATTTTTATAACCAAATGCCAACACGCAAATAGAATTCCGCATTTCGCCGAATACAAGTAAGTAAATGGCATAATTTTGGCAAATTATAATTGACATACTCGAAAGGAAGGCAAACATTAATACATATCAATCAAATTGAATGGAAAAACCATCAAAATCAAACTAACACACAGGCGATAGCTTTAATTGCATTTCCTTGCCACATATCCGACTGAAATTTATTTTCCGCCAATTTATGAAATGCCAACCGCCAAAGTGGGAAGTTGTCAATGTTTTGGTGGATGACGAATATCAACGAAATTTTTATGACACATAAATGTAGGTATATGTATGTACTATGTACACGTGTAAATATGTATGTAACTGCAGGTTTCCATTATGGGCACTTCGCTGAGCGGTGAATGGCAAATTGATGTTACGTATACGCCATGGCTGATTTTTAATTTGCAGTGGCAAAAGCAAATGTGGTTTAAGAGCTTTCATACATGTGCGCATAAGCACTTAAATGCTTACATACTTCACTGCTTCGGTTTGGCGCGCTTGTATGCAGATGCCAGCACTGACATGTGTATGTGCACATGTATATAAATATGTATGCATATAGGTATTTATATGTGATATATGCAGTCTGCACACCAGTAAGTAGGGACTTGGTTGCCACATGTGTGGATAAACGCTTCAAGTTGATTGCAAAGCATTTGTGGCATGCCACATTAGGCAGCTAACATACACACGTGCATCTGTGTCACAAATTTAATATGCGAACTTGAATATCGAATTTACTGTCATTTTTTTTTTCTATTAGAGAGTTGAAGAGCATTCAAGGCGATTCGCTGATCTTGCTGGTATGATCTTTTATTAAAGTTTATTTTTTTTTTAAATAAGAAAACAAAATTGATTTTAACTTTCTTGATTTGTCATTTTAAAATTTTCTCTTAATAAAAGCTTATCTATTTATTGTCAGCGGTCTGTCTGAAAAATGCACTAAGACTTTAAATTTGTTGAATTTTTATTTGAACGAATTGGCTTTTTTGTCAGCTGTGCGATTTGCATTATTTAAAATCAATTAGCCAATTTAGCACAACTAACTAACTGACCAATGTCATTAAAATGCTTAATGCTGACAATAGCTGAAATGTATGGAGGAATGTCATAGCCACAATGGAGTGAGATCGGTGCTAACATTCAAATATTTTTCGAAAAAGTCGCTTGCAGTTTACCAAATAATACTTAAAGTAGCACTTCATGCTATAGAAGCGAGCAACCCAAAACCGCTGCCGCTTAGTTTGCTTTAGAAAGCAAATTGTGATAAAGTGAAGCTCTGTGTCGTTACTTAAATTCCTGGATACTAACAAGCGCGGAGCGGCAAGTGCGCAAAGGACAGAGCCTAAAAAAGGTTAAGCGAAAGGGTTGACTAAAGTTGGGCAAAACCATTTTAACCCATTTTGGGTTGCCATTAGAAATATTGTAAAGCGCATTTAATCGATTAATTAGCTAACATTTTCCAAAGGCTTGCACCTTGAGTTAAAAGCATTCACTTAGTCTTAGTGCGCACTTTAGCAAAGTTTGTTGGGTAGCTCTATGGGTTTCGTTGGAATTTCTGAAGTCATTTATTATATATAGTTATGTTTGAAATAATTTAATGACTCATGCAAACAATTTTTTTTTAATTTTGGCGATTTTCTGTCGATTCTCTTATATAAGTATTTAAGTAAAAAAATGGCACAAATTCACCAAACAATATTTAATGGCGCATGACCAGCTCAACGCTAAATCTCTTGCAGTCACTTCCTTCATTTTTTACTTTGGCTAAAGTTTTATTTGTTCGAGAAGTTTTACATTTGAAGAAATTTTAGCTTATTTTCAATATTTATGCATATCATTTAGCCGGGAAATTTAAATTACACTTTTGGTATACTTTTGTGTCACAATATACATATATGTCACTAGCTTTGAAAAGCTTCTACTCTAGAGGAAGAGGAAACTGACTGACCTGATCTCACGAAAGACAGTGAAACGTTAGAGCGTTATCCAACTTACAATTTAAACAATTATTAAATTATATTAAAAAAAAGAAAGAAATTTTCAAATTCAGCTGAAAATTGATATAGAGACCAACTACAAGTACAATCTAATGATAGCTCAGTAGTACTCAAGCTATATAAAACATTTGTATGAACTAGTAAATTCGATGAAATTACGTGCATCAATATTAATTAGCATTATTAAATACATATAAACATATATGTAAGGAATTTCTCCTCACTTTTTCCTCTTCCTCACCTTCTGCTCCTACTAAAACTTTCATTTAACTAAGCACTTAGTTCTTATCCCCATTTTATTCGAAAGCCACTAAGTAATACGTATCTATTCTTCATATGTGACCAGGTCTACGAAAAGGGAGCTAACGTGAGAAAACTAGTTTTCTGGGAAACAGCTGTTAAAAATAAACAACTCGTTTCATCGTTATCTCATTAATTGTTCTCCTTTTTTGTCACCTAAGACCCTTTTCCGTAGACCAGGTCACATATGATATTTTAATACAAAAGAAAAGCTGTCTATGTGTGTGGGTTTATAGACAGCTTTCCTTCATTTTTAATTTTTTTTTCAACTCTTCATTACAGACATAAAACATCTGGGGAGGTTCTAGGCGCTTCAAAGAGCAACAAATAGAATTTGAATGTCTTAATTCGACTTTGGAATCTCAAATTAAACGCATAAGCAAAACAGCTGACGAATTTCGTGCAAATAATTTTAAAGAGAGCGACAGAGAGGAGGTGCGAAAAATGCTGCGACTGCATATTTCAATTAACGCTTGTCCGAGTTGTTGTTGTGTGTGGTAGACTGTTTACTAAAATGACAATAACAAATTGCTATGCCATCGAAAATGTTGCCACTTTAATGACGTTTTGTTAAATTTTCAAAAAAATTTTTGTTGAATCAAAAGTAACCGAAATTGCCAATTTTGTTTGACGGAAGAAGTTGTAAGTGTTGAAAAGCGAAAAGAAAACAAGAAAAAACAACGAAAAGAATTTTACATATAAAAAATTGAGTTAACCAGTCAGTTTGTATGGAAGCCATTATAAATTGGTATTCGAAAAAGTTCTTTCGTATTTTTTCAATAGGAGTCCTTGCAGTCGTATATCTCCAGTGCTGCCAGTCACATTGTGGCATACCACATATGTAGTGTTGAAAAGATGAGATTTTAAGCTTCATTTAACCAAAAAAAAATTAAATTCGGGAAATTTGGAAAAAAGTTGTGGCTGTTGAAAAATGAGTGAAAATAATGAAGAAAATCGCTATACGAGGTGTGTTCAAAAAGCATCGCGAATTTTGTGTTTTTTTCAAAAATTATTTATTTATTCATGAATATCTATTTTTTCCCCTTCAAAGCAATCCCCGTGAGATATTATACACTTGTGCTAACGGTTTTTCCAATCTTCGATACACTTCAAAAAATAATTTTTTTTTATCTTCTTCAGCTCCTCCTTCGATTCCGTCTTTATCTCGTCAAGAGAAGCGTAACGTCGTCCTTTCATGGGCCTCTTCAGCTTAGGGAACAAGAAAAAGTCACAGGGGGCCAGATCTGGGGAATACGGTGGCTGCGGCATCATTAGTCTTCCCTGTGGCAAGAACTCATGATGCACCACGCCCCTGCAATCGAAGAAAACTGTCAGTTACGATTCGCGATACTTTTTGAACACACCTCGTATTTTGAAATTTTTGTATAAGAAAGGAGAAGAATACCACACAAGCCACCAAAGAAATTTCTGAAATTAACAAAGACGATGTTGCTTCAGTTCGTGCAGCACAATGAAGGTTCGCTAGCTTGCGTTCTGGAGTTTTTGATATGAAAGTAGCACCTCACTCTGGTCCACCTATCGTTGAAAAAGTTTATGAAATTATGAAGATGATTGACCAGGACCCTCACAGAAGCAGCCATGACATCGTTAAGGAACTTAACATTCTTCATCAAATGGTTTGGAACCATTTAACAAAGGCTGACTACAAAAAGAAGTTCGATATTTCGGGACCACATGAACTGTCTGTGAAAAATTTAAAGAACAAAATTAACATCTGCGATTCTTTGCTGAAACGAAATGAAATCGAACCATTTCTGAAGCGAATGGTAAGAGGAGACGAAAAGTGGAACAAATACGACAACAATGTGTGGAAAAGATCATGATCCAAGCGTGGTAAAACTCAACAAATGGTCGCAAAGCCAAGGTTGACGCCAAGAGAGGTTATGCTGAGTGTTTGGTGGGAGTGGAAAATAAACACTAACTATGAGGTGCTCCAGCCTGGTCAAACGATTGATTCTACATTTTACTGAGACTGCTACTGCTGAGATTGAAGCAAGCAGTCGAAAAAAATGGACAGAACTGATCAACAGAAATGGCTACGTTTTCCAACAAGACAACGCTAAACCACACGCATCTTTGATGACTCGGCAAAAGCTGGGTTTGAGCTGGACTGGGAAGTTTTGATGCACCCACCACATAGCCCTGACCTTGCACCATCGGACTATCATTGGTTTCTGTCAATACAGAACTCCCTTAATGGAGTAAAGTTGGCTTCAAGAGAAGCCTGTGAAAATTACCCCCGCAGTTTTTCATGGAGAAACCAGAAAAGTTATACACTGATGGAATAAGCTTAGAATTTTATTTGAAAAGTCAAAACAGCGCAGTAATTTTTAAAGTGGCAACGCTTGCCATATACCAAATCAAGAAGACCCCTCTCACGTAACGGTAAACCACGCAATTCGCCGCCGCCGCTGTGCAAAAATTTCGCTTTTGATGTTGAGCACACGCTGCAGATTTTTGCCCAGCAACTCAAAATCAGCTCCAAAACAACAACAACAGCAACTAAATGCCTTTGACAGCGCAATTAGGCAATGACGATGGGCGTTTAAGTGCGTGCAATGTGTGCGCTGAGAGCAATAAGCGCTTAAGTGCGAATACGTCTGTAAGTGAAAGTGCACACACACATACACACACACAAAAACTCGCTTAGTTTCATTTATTTGCATGCTCACTGCTGGCAAAGTGCGACCAACATATGTATGTATGTACTCCTCCACACTTTCGCGTTCTAGTGCCAATCAAGGCGCACACAAGCATACATACGCAGATACCATACATACGTAGATTCTATACATACATACGCTGATTTTATGTATAAACACTCATACATATACAAATGAACACACGAGCGCGCGACTCGCCGGTTGAGCTGCAGCATCACTTTTGATCTTTTACATTTCCCTCGAACCATTTATTATCTGCGGAATTCTTTTGTTTGTGGTCATTTTTTAGTATGTGTGGGCGAAGCACTACAAATATACGTGTGTATGCGCATACATACATACACATATGTGCTTGTGATTGCGCTAGAGTGGATTTTGATTACAAACGTGTGCATGCACTGATGAGTTCTCTAGAGACTGAGAGTGAACGCTCGGCCGGACACGCAAGTGCATTCGAAGCAATCAATATGCAATGCACACTATTGCAATTGTAATGTGGCAAGGATGCATATAATGCATCTGCGGCAAGGATTTGCATGATTTTCTGATTCTCTGCTTCGGAACTGCCAAGTGCCAATATGCGAAATGAGTTAATGTGATTGGGGATGAGTGTTGTCGTTGGATACATATTGTAACTTTCTGTTGATTATATGTATTATATGGCATCAAAGATAATGGATTACGGAGAAAACTGATCGGTTTGGGCAGCCGACTTTTAAAACGTTGTCCAACGAACAAACCCAATACTTTTATCGTTGTGGAAAGAAGGAGCTGAGTAACATGGAAATCTTAAGATCTCAAATGCTAAGAGAAGCAGAATACATAGCATGTACTGAGGAACTACGCCGCATCAATATAGTCGCCTGAATTTCGGACGACGAAGCTCCAGACCTCTCAGAATACATGCACTCTGGACTACGAAAGAATGCCTCTTGACGTCTCCAAAACAGAGTTTCTAAGCTCTTTTGGATCATGTTGTTGTCACACCAAACTGGGGCAGTATTGTCTCTGCCCACATACCTTCAAGTAAATGTGAGTGAAAAGAAGCCGTCAAGAAAAGGGCTGTGAGTTCTTGGTTAAAGCCTTGACTGGAGCTTGGTGTATGAATATATTGTCGGGACCTAACTATCAATATCAGTTTTAGGCTTCCTGACTAGTGCCGTAATTAGCGTCAATAAAATATGTAGCGTTAGATCATTGGCTCCGGAATGCAGTCTTCTTCAGGGAAGAAACTCGAACTCATTAACTGTTTAAAGGCAGTGAAGGAAAGCCTCTTCGCCATCAACGACATTGAGTCACTTCGTGGTAAGGTACTTGCGTGTGGTTCTATTGGATAGCTGGACTTCGCGGGCTTCTTAAGCTGGAATTTCTATATAGTAAGGTCAGACTCGAATAGCAATTACCCGTCTGAAGAACAATAAAGAAGCGGTGACGATGGATTGACGGCCGAACTATTCAAACGCGGCGGCGAAGAACTGATAAGGAGCATGCATCAGCTTCTTTGTTAAATATGGTCGGACAAAAACATGCCCAACGATTGGAATTTAAGTGTGCTATGCTCAAACCATCAAAAGGGAGACCCCACAATCTGCGCCAACTACCGTGGGATAAGCCTCCTCATCATCGCGTATAAGGTTCTATCGAGCGTATTGTGTGAAAGATTAAAGCCCACCGTCACCAAACTGACTGGACCTTATCAGTGTGGCTTTAGACCTGGCAAACCAATCACCAATCATTTTGGAAAAGACCCGTGAAAGGAAAATTAACACACACCACCTCTTCGTGGATTTCAAAGCTGCTTTCGACAGCACGAAAAGGAGCTGCCTTTATATCGCGATGTCTGAATTTGGTATCCCCGCAAAACTAATATGGCTGTGTAAACTGACGTTGAGCAACACCAAAATCTCCGTCAGGATCGGGAAGAACCTCTCCTAGCCGTTCGATACGAAACGAGGCTTTAGACATGGCGACCGCCTAATGTGCGACTTCTTCAACCTGCTGCTGGAGAAAATAATTCGAGCTGCAGAACTTTATCGAGCAGGTAAAATCTTTTATAAGAGTGTATAGCTGCTGACGTATACCGATGATATTGATATCTGGCAGTGAACGAGGACAAAACGAAATATCTCCTGTCATAAAACAAACAGTCGTAGCACTCGCGACTTAGCTCCCACGTACCTGTTGACAGTCATAACTTCGAAGTTGTAGATATTTTTGTCCATCTTGGAACCAGTATTAACACTAACAACAATTTCAACCGCGCTTCAGACTGAGTATACAATTGAGAAGTAAAGTTCTCTCTCCACGAACAAAGACCAAACTCTACAAGTCACTAATCATCCCGGTCCTGCTATATGGTGCAGAGGCAGGGACAATGAAAACATCTGATGAGTCAGTGTGACTAGTTTTCGAGAGAATGGTTTTGAAAAAGATTTATGACCCTTGACCACGGCGAATACGCAGTAGATGGAACGATGAGTTGTACGAGATATACGATCGTATTGACATGGTTCAGCAAATTAAAAGACAGCAGCTAAGCGGCGGAGGTTATGTCGTTCGAATGGACGAAAACTCTCCATCTCTGAAAATATTCGACACAGTACCCTTTAAAAGAAGCAGAGAGAGATAGAGAGAAAGACCTCCACTCCGTTGGAGAAAGACCTGACTACACTGGGAATCTCCAATTGGCACCTAATAGCGAAAAGGAAGAACGACTGGAGTGTGTTGTTAATTCGGCTCAAACCGTGTAAGCGGGATCTACGGCAAAAAAGAAGAATAATAATTGGTTATTAAAAAAATGAATGTAACATTTTGTTTATTGCCATCCAAAATGGATTTGTCTTTTATCTGTATTCCTATATTGCTGATTTTATATGAAACCACTTGAGATGGTATCATATTAGGCAGCTAAAGGATTTTGCATTGAATTTTCAGTGGAAAGAGACGGAGTTTGTCAGCAACAAAAGTTCTTTGTAGATTTCTGGCGTTTGAACAAAACTAGAAATCGCTCTCCAACCTAAGAGGCTACATGGAACTTTGTTTTACATATTTTACTAGACGCTGAAACAAATTTTTAGAGGCGACTAAGAAATCATGCAATAGAAGAAGCGATATTTTTCGTGATACACTCTCACGATTTATACTGTTCTTGCAAATCACCTATAATTTGCATAGTTTTTCTTTCCCAACAGCCGCAATATGTCAGTCTATGCGATGGATAATAATTTCCGTGTTCATTGGATCGTTAAACGCAAATTACGACGCGAATTATTGAACGGATTAATTCGTATTCAAATTCAAATTGGCTCGCAGTTATACTGCTAACAACATACTGTCGACTTCGGGGCATGCAAACGAGTACAGAAGCGGCAAGTGCGCTTAGCAGCAGGTGAAGGCGTACATATTCGTATAATTTATGTATATATACATCTATATATATATATATATATATATATGTGTGTGTGTGTTGGTAGGTATTATCAGCTAACTGCAGCAACGGCTGATGACAGCACGTAGTCGACTTAACATCATACTCAGCATTAGCATGGACATTTTCGAAATCGCTGTCAAGCATTGTCCGCACCTCTCATTGTTGCGCGTCTTTATTTCTGCCAGTCACTTCATATTCGCTGTCCTCTGCATTCACGCTATTCATGCACCTTTTCAATAGACGGCACTTGAGGTCCAAATCAACGCTAACTCAAGTCAGCTTGGTGCTTCAACATGCACCACTTGGCGTTGTTGCCCGTAGTAGATTGAGTGGCAGCGGAAGCGAGCTGCTCCGGCAACTGAATGGGCGAGTGATTGTAGATTTGTATGTATATACATACTTCGAGAAACTGTGCGCAGCAATAGACGCGATAAGTTGACAATAGAATCCTTGTGCTGCTTCTCCTACCAAACAGTAAGTTTACTTGAGTTGAGGTGACCTTGCCACACTGTGTATTTGGCGTGCTAGTGGCAGGCGAAGAAGTTTGAGTTTCTTACAAAAGCGTTGAGTAAACTTTTCTTAAATGACCTTTGGAGCAGCGCACAAAAGCCGAAAGATTTGCAATTATTCACAATTAAAGTGAAAGTAAGCATTCGAGAGCGCGCGCCAAAGTTTTTAAAAGCTTTCTCACAACGCCATAAATGTACAAGGAAACTTCATTTAAATTTACCGCTATGGCAGGGACAACTTTCCGAAATCATTAACGCTTTATAGTCGATATTGCAAGCAATTAAATTTTTAATTGCTTCAGACTGCCGAGAGCCACATGCACACTAACACACAGTGCCATTGTAACCAGCCAAGCAGTGCCAGCTCGAAAATTTGAGCCACCTCCTCCCGCTCGCCAACAGTGTAATTCGAGCGTGTGACAGAAGAAGTTGCTGGCAAAAACAGTGAAATGCTTTTAAGCGGTAAGTGCCGGCGCATAAATTGAATGTGAACGTCAGGAATTAACACTGCTCGCCATCGACGGTGTGTGTGCGGGCGAAAGGCAAAAGAAACCTAAAACCGAAACGAACGCTCGATTGTCGTAATTATTGTGCAAAAATTTATTCCAACTTCATTGTGGCGACAAAAAGTTGAAAGCCCTACCAATGACGTGCTCCACGTTGGAAATGCAATGAGCGCTGTTTTTACTTACAAATAAATTGCATTTCTCTGCACAAAAGCGAATATCAATTTCGTGTCGCTCAATTTGCACCACAGCGACAGTCCGTTCGCGTTAATTGATTCCGAAGCCAATTGGCATCACACCATTTAATGCACGGTGATTCTGTAAAATCAACAGAGATTCAGTGAAAATAACATTCAAAAATCGTGCTGTCAAAAATAAGCCGGAAGCCATAATATTTCGAAAGGATTCGAAAATAAGTTCGAAACAGCTGATTGGCAAACAGTCCATTCGAACGACTCAAAAATAAGTTCGAAACAGCTGATTGGCAAACAAAAACAATTAATAATAATTCTCCTAGACAGTTACGATCAAAAATTTCAGTGGTGGTATTTTTTCTAGGTACATGTCTGTTGGGTAGAGTTAAAGGCGGCTGGAAGAGAGGGTAATGAGCTTCTTTACGGATAGGTTTAAGCTTGGGAGAGGGTTGAAAAAACATTTTATTGTCAGTAGCTTACTGTCAATATTAGTTTCACACTTCCTCCTGTACAAATTGTCAACGCCAAGTTTAAGGTGGAAGTCCTCAAGGAACTCAAACAAAGCGTCAATCTTGTCCGAAAAGACATCGTGGTGGAAGTTGCACCACGACAACGCCCTGATTCACACCGCCTTTCTTGTGAACAGCTACCTAACCAAAGCCACCATCCCAACGTTTCCGCAGCCGCCCGACAGCGCAAATGTGGACTTTGTTTGTTTCCTTTGCCTGAAAAGGTCCATGAAAGGCAAGCATTTTGAGACGACAGAGGGAATCCCAGCAGCATGCACCTCGGCTCTCAAGGCTATTTCGGAGAATGCCCTATTACTTTCCGGAAAAACCCTGTACCTACTCTCGCTAGCAAAGGCATCGAGTCTCTTTGGTATAAGACTAGGTGCTAGGACACAGCGAAATCAACTTTGCAGCGTGTGGAAGTTTAAGAAAGCTGTGGATGCCATGATTGCTCACGCCGGTCACAAGTACAACCTTGACGTTTCGTCACGCTGTATAAGCTCACTTCTTCTCCTCTGCTTCCTCCGGTTGGTACTGCGTCGAATAATCTCAGAACTGAAGTGTCGAACGACTCAAAAACTCTTAACGCCGACTCTTCAAATGTTGTCATGTCTCTGCACCTTAAAGCAGGATGGGAATGAGTGACTTATAGAATTTGTTCTTTGTCGAAAGTTGACTTTACATAGTTCTCAATTGCCTACTCAGTCCGAAGTAGGACCTGTTGGCAAGAGTTATTTTGCGTTGGATTTTAAGGTCGCCGACAAAAAAAAAGATCAAGTGGTGGATAAGTGGAAACAGTGTACTTCACTTGTCGAACATGAACGCAAGAAAACGAAAAACTGTCCTATATGGAGAAGAAAACAACGCTCTTCTTGCGGTGTGCAAACTGTTGTCATAGTCAACTATTTTTCCATTCACGGTATCCTCCTCAGTTGGCACCGCGAACAAATTGACTGTGCTGGAGCCGTCGCAGTGGCTCAACGGAAGCTAATGGGATAATTGTTCTTCATTCACTCTTGGCTGACGTTGGCTCGCACTTGTTAGTCCAGTAGATATATGGTTCCTAGTTTCCGTGTCTGGCTCTAAGAAAGAATTTTAAGCACACGTTTTTACCACGCCCCCAAATGTGGACATCTCTCTTAACAGGACAAAACTCTGTGGGGTGTCCGGTTATAAGCAGTAAACCTGTATTTCGGACATGTTAGAAAAGTTGGAGCTCTACTATGTCAAATGTATCTATTAAAAGGTGACTGTGTTGAGAAATATGTCACCTTTTTTAATTTTCTAAATCCCTTCTAAATTTATATGTCTTCAGCCATTTATCAAATGCACTTGGCTTTCCCCTTCCACTCGATGGCACTGTTCTCTTAATTAATATTCCGATGTTTGCTCGATTGCACTCATCGAATCTACTCCACAAAACACAGACACATGCATATCCATAATGAATCCAATCGATAATCGCCTTAGATGACCACAATCTCCATATTACATACAAGCGCATAAACACACATACACACACGAGTGCAAATATAGGTAATTATTGCTTATGAGATTGAGCTGTGCTTACACAACTACTTAAGTGTGCTTATATGCGCGCAATATGGCTAATTAATGTTGTTGCAGCGGTTTACATGTTGTGTAGGTCACGTAATACCTATTTCCATACCGCGATAGAAGAATTTATTTATATACTTTTATGTGCCTGTATGTTTACTACTTATATGACTAGAGATGTACTATACAAGGTTCATCTTCATATTCAAGTGTTGGAGCTAAAGTTTTGGGCAAATTATCAAAGCTTCATGGAGGAAGGAAAGTTGAAACATCCAGAGACTTTCTATACTTTTCGGTGAACTATGGTTGCATCGGCTCCGTGCTCCATACCTTCATAGTCATACCTTCCACAAACCAGTTTAAATTGACTTTTTGAACAAATTTTTGCTAGTTTCAAGGTGTTTTATTGATATGCGACGTGTTTTTTATTTCATAATAAAATCTGGGAAGCATGACGTACCGGCGTTTCCAACTGTCAATTTGGGATTACATGTGACTTCACCCTGATTACCTAACCTAACCTAAACTGCACAGTTGGTGCTGGTCCATTGTGATCCCTAACTACCGAGTATTGATTGAAAGTATTCTCAAACATCAACGCAACGCTCTAAGCTTCCCACAAATTTGTTAAAACTGATATTAATTCCGACTAGGCTTCAAGAAGTGGGTTCACCGAAGATATGACTGGATATTTTCACCTCAGCATTCCCCATATACAGCAGTGGCAATTAGCAATCGACAAGTTATTCGCCTTACCGCAAGCACGCCTATTTGGCAACGACCAGTAAGAGCTTCTTCCATCTCAGCAAAATGGTCATAAAGATCCCGCAGTCTCATAAGTGTTGCTTATTGACCTTCAGCTAAGCTCAAGACGAAAGGAGCCAGCACTAGAACACAAGAAGACAACTCAGACCCAACTCGTTCCTACACCGGTATAATCGGATCAAGTATGCCTTCTCTTTCGGCCTCATCAGCTTTGCAGTTTCAGCGATTCCATATTTCTATGACCAGGCACCTCGATGACTCTGATAATAAAGTGGCTTGATGCCATCGATAGTGAGGACAGACACTCCTTGATTTACTTAGAAAAAATACTCAAACTTGTTTAAGATGAAAAGCGTTTTCAAATATTTATAAAAAGTTTTGACTTATGCCATTGAAATCTGAAAGCTATTCTTCATTCAATTTAACGATACTCTATTTACTAGCATTTCACATTTAATTTAAAAATTTTCAAGTTTCTACCTCAAATTCCAAGAGTAATCAGCAGTTTAAGGCAAACATGTACACCTAATTAAATACGAGTATTGTCGAACGCTGCAAGTCCACAGTCTATTTATTATCCCGATCACATGATTGCGCCATCAATAGAGCTTAAGACTTGTAATAACTCAAAGGGTGAACTAAATGGTTGGATTAATACCAAACAGCTTACTATGAAGCAGCAGAAACAATAGCACAAGTAGAAACTAAAACAACAACAACAAAAACAGTAGTGGCAATGCAATGAACAGCAAGCAGCAGCTGTTAAAATATAGTATAAAGCCAAAGGAGAGCAGTGCAGCACAATGCTGATAAAATAAACAAGCAACACATTTGTTTGCAACAATCAACACACATAAACAACACCAGATATTGACATATACAGCAGGGTGGATTTTTTTTGCACGCACTTCTTAGAGTTTCAGTTTGTGATTATGGCCTAAAAAGGATTATTCAACGAAAGTAAAGTTCAATTTTCAATTTAAACCCTGTGAAAGTCATTTTCCTTTTACTACTTTGTTCCTAATTTTAAAATTCTTAACTTATTCTTCTATAGCTATGTCGTCCCCTACAAAGTACTTATACTTGGGTCAACGTTTTTTCCAACCTTCACATTAATTTCCGGCATAGTCTTCAATGCGCGTAGCGATTCACGTTTAATGTCTTCAATTTACTCAAAACGGCTTCCCCGAAACGGTCGTCTGAGTTTTCTGATCAGCCAAAAGTCACACGAAGCTAAACCAGGCGAATATGTTGGCTGTTGCGATACGATTATGGGTGAAAATTTGGCGAAAAAGTCACAAGAAATCAAAGCAGATCCGACGGGGCATTATGGTGTTGCAAAAATCAAGACTTGTCGGCTCGCTTCGCGAAAACGACACATAAAAATCAACTAGTAATGATTGTTGGCAGGTTGGGCGTTGGAAGGGAATTCGTAGTGCACCACACTTCGATAATCGAAGATAATTGTCATCATAAACTTGATTGCTTTGACGTGATTTTTTCTGTTGCGGCTCTCCTTTGCCACGATATTCGGCGGATCGATCTTCTGTTTCCAGGTCGTAAGCACACGTACAAAACTTATCCGCATAATAGTTACGTTTCATGGCATCCTGGTAATCAGAAAGCATTGTTACACAGACGTTAACGCTGTTTTCCAAAAAAATGTGGTGATTTTGGAATTAATCTTGTACATATTCATTATTCTTAGGTACAAATGGTCTTTCAAAGTGGGTTTCATTGACCCTTCTGATACTCCAATGATGCCAGTGAGATCTCTGACTGTTAATCACCGATTTTCACCGAAGACCTTTTCCATCACTCTGAACGTTTCGGCATCAGAAATTTGATTCCGCACACAAAATGTGATGGAACTTCTTTGTTGAATAATTTCCTCGCCGTAAAAAACGCTGACCTTACGAGGTATGACAATTAAGTAATGAGACTGATTCCATAAAACAAAAAAAAATATTCTACAACTTTGCCATCCCCCTCAAAGTAGTCCCCTTGGGCAACCATACAGCGATTCCAGCGCGTTTTCCATGCTTCGTAACATTTCTGGAACGCTTCGACTGGGATGTCCGCGAGGACCCTCGTCACTTCCGTCTGGATGTCCGTAATCGACTCAAAATGAGTTCCTTTGACCACCGATTTTGTTTAAGGAAACAAAAAAAAGTCACAGGGTGACATGTCGGGCAAATAAGGCGGCTGTTGCACTACGGCGATCCGTTTAGAGGCCAAATACTGGGACACGCTGAGGGCGGTGTGGCACGGTGCGTTATCGTGAAGAAGGATACAGTTACGAGCGATATCTGGGCGCACCCTGTTGACTCGTTTTAGCAATCTTTCGAGTACTTAGCAATAGTAGACTTGATTCACAGTTTTCCCCGGTGGAACGAATTCTTTGTGGATGATTCCAAGGCTATAAAAAAAAAAAGCAATAATCATCGTTTTCACCTCCGACTTGCTCATGCGAGCTTTTTTCGGGCGGGGGGCGCTCGGTGACAACCATTGTGAGCTTTGGCGTTTGGTTTCCGGGTCTAAGAGCACTATCACCATACACTCTTACAATTTTAGCGTACGTTTCCGAAGCTGTTTCTCCCAATCTGGCGCAAAATTTTATCGCGACGCCTTGCTCTTGATTTTGTTTTTCCATTTTCGTGACGAGCACTACAAACACACGTCTACTCAACTTGACGCAGCAGCCGAACGAAATAAGCTAGAGCGATGGTGCATATATCAATGAAGAGGGGAGACATGCCGGAAAAAGTGAAAGAGAATTTCAAGGTCACAGGTTTACCACAAGCGCGGCAATAAAATTAGTCTCATTACTTAATTGTCAAACCTCGTAACATTCATGCAAGTGAATTTTAAATTTTGTGTTGCTCATACGACATGGTGTACTGTATGAGTATCATGCAGTACAGTACATTTGATGTATAATCTTAACTGCACATAACTTTTAAGGGAATGGTTTTATGTAAAAAAATATTCAGATCGTTTTTGTAGACCAGCAATTTTCGAACTAGAATATCACTTTGTAAAGGTTATAGACCGATTTGTTTAATGCAAAATATGAAAAACTATGAAAAAATCCCAATGCATTTATGTGGGATATAGGCACGATTCAATATAAAAATAACGAGCTTTATATTAAATAATTTTTTTAGAGAAAAACCTGAATCTGCGAAGGTGTTTGCCAAAAACAATTATAATTTTGGGAAATGACACGCACCCTAATGCACATGTAAACACACACAAACGAACAAAGAAGTGCAGTCGATGCAACACGCCAACTGTGGTGGGTCAGAACGATGCAGGATAACGGAATGTTTATGTTCTAGACACCTATGCATGTATACATGAGCTTATGTGTGTGTGTGTTAATATCTAGTTATGTATGTATGTAAGTAAAAACAAGTTTGTCGACTGTAACTTTATTTTTACAGTTTCGAAAATTTTCAACACCAAAGTGTCAATGCATACATGCACCCTTCAGTGTAAAACTTTGTATATGTATATGATTTGCTGTGAGTGTAATTGTGCCTTATTGTTAGCGCCAGACGATGGGAGTTTATGGCAGTTGGCAGCTGCCAGCATGCTCATAAATAACAAGCAATGAACGCGACAAACACAACATAACAACAATGTACACTTTATGATACAACAAAAGCAACAGCATAACACAACAACAAAAAAAATTTGAGTATTTCAACTTTCGATGACATTACACTTAGGTTAACTAGCGTTATAAACAACATTACCTGAACAACTTGTGGCGGATTGTCAATACGGCGTATTTGTAGTTGCACACACGCACACACACACACTTATACAAATATGTTATGCATACACACATACAAAGACGTAACTCCAGTGTAGGTATGACCTTTGTTATGCTTGCAACAACGTTGAATTAATTAAAACTGTTTATCCTCGCCACGCACGAACACCTACACAGAAGCACATACATACTCTCATATAGTACGTATGTATATAATCGCAAACTGAACTGTTCCTCCCTGCGCTTTTCAACCACACGTGGTGTTATTGATGTTTATCCTTACAGTTATGCAATTGCAATGCAATTTTGTTGTTTAGTGTAGGTTGTTCTTCAAGCGGTCTATACACACACTTACATACATTGCATATTTTGGTTTTCACACACATACTCGTACAATACAAATTTACTTATATATACAAACTTACATGCTTATATATACATAACCCTATTAACATATGTAAATTCCGGTTTGGGCTCATAAATATTCATCTGTTGTTTGCTTGTTAATGAAAAACACAAATTTTTAATTAGAAAATTCGCTCAAATTTTTGACAGCAGATATTTCAAGATACAATATCAAATTTCATTGTATTCATCAGTATATTTTAGGAGTAAATTGCAATTATAGTGAAGCTTAACTCTCTAATGCTTAAGAGTGCCTTGAGTACCTTGAGGTTCTTAGTAACAAACTTTTTTTTAAAAGATTTATGGGGTGTAAAGCGGCATAGTCATGCTTCTGGGTAAGCAGTTACAGTCATGGGGCTATACCCAATTCCTAACCTTGCGTCCTCGCTGCGCACCCTCGAAACGCGGGTAACCCTTGTGTAAGATGCGGTAGGCAACCCCTGTGGAGCCTGGGCTGGCTTCACCGCCGTCAGGACGAGGACTGAGGCCAGTAGTTCTTTGTAGCATTTACTACAGTGCTCATATAAAGAAGCGCTAATTCGGTGTAGTAAAAAGACTCAGTCGTCGAGTCCTGGCATTCCCTTAATGAATGAGCATATGGTAACAATCCGCAACAAAATAAAACTAATTTGAGACCATTCCCCGACGGAAGAAAAGGAGGATATGACCAAAGATGCCTTTTATGAGCGTTTGGGGCCCACCTATGACAACTGGCTCCAACACTATGTGAAAATTGTGCTTGGAGATTTTAATGCCAGATGGACAAAGAAGGCATATTTAGTAAAACAGCTGAAAAATTCAGCCTTTAAGGCGACACCTCTACAAATGGCTTGAGGCCGATTGACTTAGCAAGGGATCAAAATATGAGTGTATGTATGTAGTACTAAATTCCAGGAAAAGAAAATTCTTCAAGCCATTTGACCGTCTTCGGATCAAAATGTTCGACCAGATCGATCATTTTGTAATAGATGGACGACATGTATCCAGTATCCTTGACGTGAGTACGCTCCGAGGACATGACATCGAATCGGATTAGTATGTTGTTGTATGGAAGATACGCACAAATAAGTTCAAGCAATGTACGACTTCGAGAAGCTGCTGTCAAAAATATCAGCGAAACGGTTTTCTACTCTTACTCTCTCAAAGCACTCATAAGCAACTCGGTATAAGAGAACTGTGGAACGGCATTTCAAACTCTTCAGATAGAACAGCTGATACAACGAGGACTGCAAGTCGCAGTGGAGAGAAAGCGAACATCCTACTTCGCAATGTTACGATCAACAACTACACCAGCGGGATAGATATTGAGAGTTGAGGAGGGAAACGGGACGTATTTTCAGACGAAAAAGATCTTCACTATGCGCTAAATCTTGGAAAACACCCTTGAAAAGAGAATCGACATATACCAACTTTTCGTCGACTTTTAAGCCTCTATGCCGGTTCAAAAATATTCGGTTATGATTGAGCGGTAGTGATTCCCATTAAAACTTACGTGTCGATCTTTATCATCACTCATCCAATTGGATCCCAATAACGCCACTGGCCCATAAACCGGACCAAACTAAGTGTCCTGCTGCCTGACCAATAACGCATATTTTGCTTATTGACGAAGCCATTCAGGTAGAAATGAGTCTCATCGCTGAAGATGATTTTCCAATTAGCATTTTCGGTTTATTTTCAGGAATATCCCACAATTCAGGTGGTCAAGCGGCTTCAGTTCTTGCGTCAATTTGATCTTTTAAGGATGTTGGCCAAAATCTATTCGGAAAATTCGCCACAACGACGACACACATTCGCCCAACGCTTGAGAACGACGCGTCAGAGATTGATTTGGGTCTTCCGCAATTTTTACCGAAATTCGGTAGTAAATTTTTTTAATTTCAACTCTGTGTTGGATGGTATATCTCTCCATGATGAAATGGCAAGCCTTACTGTAGAGAAATGTCAAAAGAGCGGGAAAAAATATGGCGTCGATTGCTCTCCCCATCGGTCTACGCGTTATATAACGATTTTCTGGAAATTTTTTCACGATCATACAGCCGAGGTACAAAATCGACGCCTTGACACGAGAAAAAGCAGTCAAGTACTCAGAATTTCAGGAACTTTGTTCAATATTTGGTATAAATAAATGTGCCTTTATTCAAACGATCGACATTCTTTCCGAGGAAATATCATTTCATCTTGATCAGTCGTCTCTGTCTTTTAATTACGAGTTTTGCGCTGATTTCGGAACAATGAAATCTCATTTTAAACTGAAGCAAATAATCATACTCGTCACTAGAAAGCATGGCAGAGTCATTCTCAAAATTTTTACAGAAAATTAAGCTTTCCTTTATTTTAACAGGAGGACGTCATGTGCCACATATTCGATCTTTCTTTGAATGCGTCCATATTTATAATTTCACGAATTCCTCGCCCGATTGTTGCATTACTCATAACTGTATATAAAACTTCACTCAGATTTTAAATCATTCACTCATTGAATATTCAATACCGAATAACTTAAAACTGTACATACCTATTTACATGCATACTTAATGACATATGAAAACATACTTATATAATGTAAATTGCAAATGCAAATTAATTGAATGATGCACACGAATTATGCCACATTCAGCTGCCTGTAATGCTATTATGTTAACACCTGCACCGAGAGTGGCAATATGGCAACCTTCGCCACTGCAACTGATGCGCTTGACATGCACGGTGTAAAGGTGATTAAGTAACGCGCCGCCAGAGGTGACGTGAGAAGCTGCTGCGGCGGCTGTCATCACGGCTGCCTGCCAGGCATATGCCACAAAATGAACATTGCCGCAAAGGGCAGTGGCAACAATACGCCTGTGGCGTGTATGTCTACCCGCAACACACATGCCCTTTATGACTCCTGGCCACGCACACAAAGCGACGTCTCATAATATGCATATCCAGTGGGCGCCACGGTGCATTAAGCTTTTGTGTATATGTGGGTGTGTTTTAGGGTAATTACTGAGGTTACGCATTGGTTAGTTCAATAGAAGTGCTGCAACGTCAGAGAGCTTAGTTTGAATCTTATTAGATGAGGTTTTGAATTATGTGTAAAATATAAAAACCTTAATTATATAAGCACAGAATAGCTTGATAAAGTTGTAGGGAACTATCTAGATTAGGTTATTATTAGGATGTGTCATTAAAAAACATTAAAAATATTCTGCACCGAAACTATAACACCCTCCGCATATGCATCCCTTATAATAAATTAAAGCAATAAATGATCAAATTTGACCCGGATTGTTTAAAATGAGCAGCCAAACTGAATCAATAAAAAAATGTTTTTGCTAAAATTTTAATGTTCCGTGCAGTTTGATCTTAGTCAGCTCTATGTAAGACATGATCAAATTTGACCCGGACTGCTTATATTTAAACTGAGCAGCCAAACTGAATCAATAAAAAAAAAATTTTGCAAAAATTTTAATGTTCCCGTGCAGTTTGATTTACATGCGATATACATATGTAAGTAATGATCAAATTTGACCCGGATTGTTTTATTTAAACTGTGCAGCCTAACTGAATCAATAAATAAACTTTCGTTGCAACCTTTGTTATGGCCCCGTGCAGTTTTATCTCCATAAGTTCTATGTAAGAAATGATCAAATTTGACCCGGACTGTTCTATTTACACTGTGCACTCAAACTGAATCAATAAAAAAATTTCGTTACAGCCTTTGTTATGCTCTCATGCAGTTTGATATCCGTAAGCTCTATGAAAGAAATGATCAAATTTGACCCGGACTATTCCATTTACACTGTGCACTCAAACTGAATCGATACAAAACTTTATGCACCCGTGCAGTTTGATATGGAAAATCAAATTTACCATGGAAAAGCAAATTAACATCAAGTTTGTTTGAAAATTTGCGTTTTCAAGGCTACGTAATCCTTGAATCTTCAAAATGTTGCGGAAGTATTTTGTGTACTCAACTTCATCATGAACACAACGGAGGAGTGGGTTCATGAATATGACGTCGAAGCTATCCAATAATCTAATGAATGATGCACCTAACATGAGTTGAGACCAAATAAAACAAAAATCGCTGAAGTGGTATTCTGGTCTAGAAGCATGAATTTCAGGGAATTTTTAAAGTGTCGTAAAAAAAAGGCAATTAATATTTTCACTATCCATTTGTTTAGTTATTTGTTAATTTTAGAAGAGTACAGAAAAAAATTAAAAACTAAAAAAAGTAAAAAATTTCAAAAATTATGAGCTGACCAAGTGGGGGGTCTCTAAAAATTTTCATGTGACCATACCCATGATTTCAACCCTCCTAGTTATCTGAAACCAAAAAGAAAAATATTATTAATCTGGAATAATGTCGCAATGGCCGGAACTACGGAAAAGTGGGAAAAACTTTTTTCACAAAATGGCGACTGCCTGAAAAAAAAGTTTATTTGGATTATTTTCCTACTATGTACATATTACGAATTTTTTTAAAATTATAAAAATAAACATTTGGAGATGGGGCTAGTTTTAACCATAGACAAGCCTATAAAGAAGTCTCTGTGCAAATTTCAAGTAAATCGGTTCAGTAGAACCTCAGAAATCGTGGGTATCGTTCCGAAAAAGTCAGTTTTGAGAAAAACGCGTTTAAAGTTTCGCGTAAAGTTTTTTGTTCGATTAGTTCCGGCCGAACCAGTTTGGATGCCGGGTCAGAAGAATGCCTATGTATATCTCCGAAAATAATTTGAATTTTGAAAAATCCTCTTGTACACATATTCTTGAATGGTTAAACTTTGTAAATATAAAAAATTTCGATTATTTTTAATTTCTAGACCAGAATACCCCCCGAAGGCACTGAAGGCCATCCAAGCTTACGCTTATGAAAAGTATTTGGAAAATTGGATTAAGCCTAAGCACGCTAGCTGAAGCTAAGTTTGAGGCCATAATGATTTGAATTAAATACGTGAAAATGGAGTAAGTCGGTATGCCAGTCCGGGTCAAATTTGATCAGCTGGTAAATATAAAAAAAAAAACAAATAAATGGAACACTTTTAAGACAATATTTTTTGAAAACTCAATTTCTGTACATGGCCATTAAAAAGCACTTAATACCCCAGAAAGCTGAACAAATTAAATAAAGACACAAACACGAGCACAATTTCAGTAGCCTCTTCCCTACGAGCTCCATCGTGACATGCCTCATGCGCTCAACAACTTAATATGCCTATGTAAAAGCAGTTTCGTGGTTTATTATTTTACCGGTAAAATGGAATACCTGTCATTTGCATATATGTAACCATATGCACGCCATAAAACCAAAAAATATGTTGAAAATATTCCCGAAATTCTAGCAGAGTGCTAAAAGCTTTTTGAGTGCCCGTAAATGCAGTTACCAAGCCTTGAAATAACTAAATTCGTCGCTGTTTCGGCAGTTACATCATAATCTAACGGCGCGCTATTGTACTTGTTGCCACGTATGTGTACGTGTGTATGTGTGCGTAAGCACCCACATTTATATTGTAGGTACACACGTTCCCTAATAGCTATTATCCAACGCTAATGACCACAAACCGACTTTGCATGCCACAAAATTCGATTCAAATCAGCGCAAACGCACACGTATGTACATTAGGGTTGTAGATACGTACGTTCTTTTACCGCTTCGTACTCTAAAAAACTGATTGGTAGACACCTCTAAGAAAGGCTTTCCAAGTATGAGCTCTTAATTGTAACGAAAAGGTCTTCCACCTAAAAGTTTCATTTTTTCTTCTTTTTATCAGATAAAAGAGTTTTTATTATCTCGCAACTACTTCAACAGCTGGTTATTCTTTTTCCTTGACCTAAAACCAATCTCATTTAAAGCTGTACGTAAGGAGCTTGAAATGCTGTTCTATAGTTCCCTTATACAGAAACATCATAATTCTCTTCCGTCGGGCGTGAGCGCAAATCAGCGATATGTTAAAGAACTTTTCTTTGATGCAGATTGTGGTTAGACGTTCATCTACCAGGTCTCGGAGACGGAGTCTCTTTCTCACTACGAATCCCACACCGATTTTTTTTCTTTATATATCCACTGCAGTGAATGCCACAAGGACCTACTCATCTCAGTTCTTCCTCGTCCATCGCACTTCATGGACGGCGGTGGGGGTAGCCTTTACTCATACGAGGACATTAACCAGGTGTGTAGCGGCATCTTCCCAACGTCAGCAAAAGTGGAAGGTATTCTGATGGCCAGTAAGGATCTCTTTTTCCCTTACTGATTAGCACCACCCGTTTCTTTTTCTAAGGTTTAGGGATATTCCGGCTTCGAGATAGGTGGTGTACATATTCTTTGCCGGTCGCTCTGCAGCGATTATTTTCAGGATTTCTGCTGGGATACCGTCCGAGCCGTGTAATTTGTTGGTCTTGACCTTGCCAGTGGCTAGTTGCAGCTCTTTGAGGGTGAACTGGGGGATTTGCGGAGGCCTTAGATTCGGTTCTGGATCACTAGCTCTTTTTTCCTGTGTGGGGAAGAATGAGTTTACGATGTGATCCATTTTGTCAACGGTTTAGTCAGAAAATTATTGTTATCATCCTCGCTAGGCATAGGCATAGTGAGAAAAATATCATAATTTTGTTGCAGCCAGCAAGTGATTGAATGAAAATAACTTTGTGTATTCGAGTTAATCCCAAAATTATCCCCCATAACTACTTAACAAACAAATTTAAAAAATTCAAAGAAATATTATAATTTTGTATATTTATTACGCTGCCGTCAAACTATCAATTCCAACATCTTTGCTGACTTTAAAAATGTCAACTCAATTTTGCATACTTAAAAAGATAAAAATTTTCATGAATACAACTAATTTGTAACATGTAGCAGTCCCACATTTATATTTCTGGCATAACCACATTACTATGAAATCCATACACATATATACACTCCCACACATAAATATATGTATGCGTATGTGTACGCATTTGAAATTTGCCAGTATCCTTGTCATCGAAATTAACTTGTGCTTTTAATCTGTCATTAAATGTGAAGCCCACAGTAACTACAATTTGTTATGCGTTTGCATTCAAAGCGATTGTAGCATACCCTCAGGCGCTTCGCAACTACGCGTCATGTTCAGCAACAATTCAAATTAACAATAATGTTGCTATTTGTTGGATATGTAAATGTACTTTGAGGAGTTTTTGTGATGTCAATAAATATTTAGTGTTGCGCTTGCATGTGTGTGTGTGTGAGTGTGGGATAGAAGCCTAGATTGGCATATATGGTACTTAGAATGCGCAGGAATGAATTTCGACACAATATTACCGCATTAGCAGGCTTTGTTATGTAAATGTACTAACATATTGGAATAATAAGCAATAAAATAGTGTTGTATAAGGCTACGACAGATTAGGGTCGCTTTCAGAAATTGGAAAGCAGTGAATTTTGACAGTATACCATATATAACTATGTCATGTGGTTTTTCATTATAACCTGCTTTTCTACAAAGTTTCCATTATCTTTCATTGGACTGAATTTCGATGGAATTCTTACTTTAAAACTCTGACCAACTCGATTTTTATGGAATATTGAATGAGTTTTATACCATCTTTTACTCAACCACTCATAAAAATAAAATACTAGACATGCTTACCTTCCATGTATAATAAAAAGCTTCAAGTACAAGCACAAATATACTCAAAAGAATAGATAAAGAGGATACATACCATCATATGGTATATACAGCGCTGCCTCGTTTGGAATGTTCACCCCAAAATGCCCTCGAGGGATCGGCTTGTACATGCCATGTAACACCTGTAATTGACATGAGAATGCATTCAAGGTGACAAAGGAGCAGATGAAGTGAATTAGAATACAAACAAGTACGAGTGGTTGCAAGTGGGTATAGCCATTGAATCGATGGCGGTATATAGCCAGCCAACCAGCCGTTACGAAGGTAGACACTTGTGCTCTTGTAGTGGTGGGTCATAGCGAGGCTACCTTGATATGTGCTTGCTGCAAGCATGGTGATTTCAGCACGAACTCGACAAGATGATAAAGTACATTACAGTGACACAGAGGAACCTCAAAGCATCAATGAACAGCAGACGGTGCTTGGGGCCATAAAAGGAGCAGACACACAACTTTATATCGAGATAAATATGTGCTCACATTGGTGTATGCGAACTCAGATTGATACATCATAGTATAACCGCTTATAGGTGGCACTAAGTAGATACGAATGTGTAAGATATAACAGTAAATTATTTAAAATTTCACAAGTGCGAATTTAACATAAAAGCACAGCCGGAAATTCAGAAATTTTTAGACTAAATTTTTCAATGTTAGTACACACATATTTTAGTATGTACATATGTATTTTTTATGGCATAAACTCTGTCACACATGAGTATTTTAGCAAATATCTAAGTTACAATTACTGTTGGGAATTCAAAGCTCCTTTTGTTAGCCGCTTCGTTGATAATCCCCAGAGAAATACATATTGTTTGAAAAAGATCAAAAACCACAAACACACGAGAGAGAAGATAAAACAAGTAGCATGCAAATATCAAAATGGCAGACAAGCGAAAGGAACTAAATTGACTTGTCCAATGACAGACAGGAAATGTTCTCTTTTGTGTCACATTTAATTTTCAATGAAGGTTGTATAGCCATTATTCTTGAATTTTATCTTGTGTGTATGTATAAAAAATCCATTGCCACTTGGTTTACACTTTGAATGTAACTATCTTTACTCGGCTATTATGGTATTAGTCTTTCAAGCAAATAAAAATGCAATTTACTTGACTTCCTCGCAAATTCAGAAAAAAATATGAAAAATTTTGTAGAAAATCCTTCTATCAACATTAAAAAGACGAGACATAGAGTTCTAGAATAAATGTATCCCATTTTCATTGATATTTTCTGCATGAAATGTATCAACATCATCGGATTAGGAGAAGTTATAATCAGTGAGACTATTTTAACATCTGATCAAATTTGACCCGGACTGTCAAGAAACCGATACATTTCATTTTCATTGATATTTTCTGTATGAAATGTATCAACATCATCGGAGTAGGAGAAGTTATAATCAGTGAGACTATTTTAACATCTGATCAAATTTGACCCGGACTGATAAAAAGTCAACACTATTCATTTTAATTCATAGTTTCTGTATGAAATGTCTCAACATCATCGGAGTAAGAGGAGTTATTATCAGTGAGACTATTTTAACATCTGATCAAATTTGACCCGGACTGTCAAGAAACCGATACAAATCAAAAAATGTATCAACATTATCGGATTTGGAGAAGTTATAATCAGTGAGACTATTTAACCATCTGATCAAATTTGACCCGGACTGATAAAAAGTCAACACTATTCATTTTATGTCATATTTTCTGTATGAAATTTATCAACATCATCGGAGTAGGAGAAGTTATAATCAGTAAGACTATTTTAACATCTGATCAAATTTGACCCGGACTGGCAGAAAAACCAACATTTTCACATATTATTATATAATAATAAAAATATTTATTAAAGCCTTCAAAATAGGTTCTTTTTGAACCAACGCAATAATGCTAACGCTTAAAGCAACTTTCCATACACACAGTATAAGCCTGGACTGCGATGGCCTTCAGTCCTTTCAGCAAATTACTTGTAATGGTTTCAGCGAACTTATGCGGTTTTCACAGTTTCAAAAGCCAAAAGAAAAGACAGAAAGCTATATCTGGGGAGCAGCTGAGTGACGACTCTCGTTTTGTGTTTGTCCAAAGAGTCAGGCACAATAAGGCTAGAATGAGACGTCGCATAATTGTGATAAAAAATCCTTGAATTTGCTACCCACAAATCCGGTCATTTGGGACAAAATACTTCACGTAGACACCTAACAATGTAATCACTCGAATGCTAACGACGATTTTGAAGTCCTTTTTCTTAACCTCTCCCTTTAAAAAAAATCCTGCAACATCTTCTACGCTGCCATAACCGTGATTCCATTATAGCATAAAAAAAAATTAAAATAAACTCCTTTTTAAATTAATTTTCCTTGGTTAAAATCGTCAAACAAACTTTTCGCGGCGTAAACAAACAGCCACAAATCACTCACTAGTTAATGCGTGAGAGCTCAAACTTCACATGAACATACAAAATATTGTACCAAAATATCAACGCAATTGTTAATCGATTCGGTTATTGCTTGCAGTTGATATATACTAGTCCGATTCAATTTTGATCACATGCCATAACTAATAAGAAATAAAGATCAAGTCAATTTGAATATTTAATCTTAATTCATTATTTTATTTATTCAATGTGCTTAAATGCATATTTAATTACTATATTATATTATTATTCTAATATTTATTTACATATTGCTTCCATAACTCCAGCGAAATTTATTTATCAGTAGGCAATGTGAAATGTACACCACACCACTCCCACAGCCTAACCAAAATTGCGCACATGTGCACCAATTCAGTTATTCATTGCCAAACTTATTTTGCTATAAAATACGAAAAATTTCGCAATCAGCAGCACCGGAAGTTACATGCAGAGGCTTTTTTCCTCCCTTTTGTTATAGTCATTGTTAATATGCATACATAAACCATGCTTAATTGCATTGAAAGTACGCAGAATTTAATTTACATAAATAATGCATAAAATTGAAAAATAGATAAAACTAGCATTTAGAATTAATTCAAAGTTAATTCAATTGTTAATATTTTATTGTGACTCTGAAAGTCACATATGGGTGTAAATACATTTAGTGAAGGCTGACACGGCGTATGAGTGATATTTTGGTAGGTATGAAAATTTTTTTTATTTGACAAGATATCTGCACGAAATTCGTTAGGGATTATTCTCGAAGGCAAGTGTTTAATCTGTGAGAAAATTGTTCGGATCGAATAACTATAGCATATAAACTGCCAGAGTCCTTGTATGATACATCTATTTATTTGCAGAAATATATTCATGAAGTTCGAATTGAATTATTGTCGAAATCAAGGCTACAATCTTTGAACATATTATTCCGATCGGATCACTATAGCATATAGGTAGCAGTCATACAAACTGTTCGGTCATAATCAAGTCTTTGTAAGGAAAATTTTAATTTGACAAAATATCTTCATGAAATTCGGAAATTATTCCCGTTTTTGGTCTGCGCTGCAGTAATTATGCCTGCATATAATTACTCTTTAACGACTTTATTTCATAATTCAAAGAGTTTTAAGTCTTCATAGAAAATTGGAAGTCAAGAGCTGTGGTCGCTTTTGCTTCGCCGTTAATCAGCCATACAAACCCTAACAAATGCACGTCATTAATAATATTGGCTAATCAAATGAAGCCTTTCATTCACAGACAAACGCAATGGCCCTCATTTACTCGCATTTTTTCCTTTTATTGGAAAATTTATTTATTTTTTTCAATTCAATTTATTTTTACAATTCAATTTATTTTAAATTTTCAAACGTCTGTGGGAAGCCAAGGAAAAGCGTGCAAACCTAATTGAGTAAATTATAAAGCGCTAAAAAAATGCGAAGCAACGGAAGATAAATAAATGAAGCTCATTCTCAAAAAAAGTCTGCTTTTGTATATTTTATATTAAATCATACTTTAAACGCCGAAAAGCCCTTTTCATGCCCTTTCATTTAAACTTCATTTTGTTTCAAACACATAATGAGATTTTCAGATTTTCTTCGAAAGCGTCGAGGTTAACTTGAAGCACATAAATATGGGCGATTTTCCTCTTTTTATATTGTTCAGGGTATACAACGCTTTAATTAATTTTAATTGCATTTAAAAGCCGAAGATGAAAAAATGCAAATCTTTATTTGGGCACAAACTTCAAACATGCTTATATACATACATACATATGTACATACTTACACACATACATACACATACATAAATGCAATACATGCAAAACAAGCAAACAAACAATTCAGCTTTGAATTTAAGTCGACCGTAAACTAGTAGAATGATTGTATAGGCGCTCTTCAACTCCCACTCTCTTCATCGCTCCGTCTCACCGCTGAAAGCAGGCTGCTAGTTCTTAATCTCGGTCAGAGCATTAAAAGTTTGCTCGTTTCATACAAACAAAATGGATGTAAATGCTGTTATTAAAGCTTGACTGCATTTCCTCGCCAACACACAGGCAGTCCATCAGTCCCACAGTCCGTTAGCGCCAGGCAACTCGTTTTATGTATAGCACACACTACACGACGACTCGCTCATGCCACAGGGCAGTGGATGTGTAGATGTGCTTGTTTACCCGCCGTCGGCTATTATTTCGTCGGTTAAAGTAGCGGCGAACAGGCGGAAAAGGTCATAAACATAACAAATTTTGAATATTATGTCTTGTAAAGTTTACATTTTAATGTGTATGCCCATTATCCGAACCGCTGTATGTTTGTGTGGACATCGTTAAAAGGATATTTGTTGGGTAAGTTGCAATGACTTTGAGCACGGGAAGGTACCGGCAAGCAGTAAAGGTTGGGACTCATTTGCTGAAAGTCACTTTGGTAAGTAAATATTTTCAAATATTTTATTCTTTGTTTGTGGAAAGTTACGGGCTTTTCTTTGTCTGTTGGTCTTAGCAGCTTTAAAAGTTGTGTTTGCGGCCTTAAAGTTAAGTTGGTCAAAAGATTTATACAATTTGGTGAGGCATTAAAGTTTTTGGCTTCACGGCCTCCATAAAGACTTGCCCATAAATTGCCAAGCTCATTAAAACAATTTTCTACTATCCACTTACCTGCATGAATTTTAATTCACATTTTGGGTAGACAAATGCTGCACATTAAGAAGTTTAAAATAAAACACAGAAAACTTAATGGATGGTAGAGTCATTGGAACTGAAAGCTGAACATTATAAAAAATTAGATTGCAGACGGAGTTCACGACAAACGCACTTGTACATTTGAAACAGCCGCCCATTTGAAGCCAATACTTCCTAGGTATGACTTAATAGACGCTCATGTGACGTAAACAACTCTTTAACATCATCATAAATCTGTTGAGACGGATATTTCTGAGCCCAAGCCACTTCGCACCGTTGACCGATGTTATGCACACACAAATTTTCATTTCCAACTGGAAAAAGTTAGATAGTCAACGAGAGAAGAACGAGATTAAAAAATTTGTAAGGAAATCGGTGTTGAATACCGTTGAATGTTGAGGGACACCTAACATAAACCATATTATGTCAATAATAAGTTGTATTATAACTAACTGCAATTCGCAAAAGGTTTCACGAAGACTAGTCTAACAAAATTTTTACTTCACATTCGTTTCAAGTATCGACTATACTTAAAAAAATTAAACGAACAGTGTAGAATAAAAACAAATAAGGAGTTTTGGTCAAAGGTAACAACCACCTATTCTCAAGCCTTAAATAACTCTGACCACGTAACTCGTGTTTACGATACTGCAATTCATCGGGACTTATGCCGAACAAGCTATGGAACGTATCCCTTGCATTTCGTTGTTCTGAAATATCTTTGAAACACTTCTGAAGCCTTTTTAAATAGTTTTTGATTTTATATACATCCTTATGCCAGAGAAAAGAGTTTGCAAACTGGAAAATTTTTAAAAATCAAATTTGAGGTCTGTTGGTCTATATAATATTACGTTTTCCTTGTTCGTCGAGTGTTCTGTGTTTCGATATACAATAGAACGTTCAACATCTGAGGTATGCTACGACTATTATATGCGATTTTAAATAAAAATTCATAACCAGAGCAAGAAACAAGTCATTGTATAATAAAGCTTCTAAAATGGATAAATGGTATAAATATTCAGTGATAATTCTTGATAAATTGAAGATATTAATACGTGTTTTCCGGCCTATATGAAATCATATTTAAGCCAATAGTCATTGTCTGGTGGAGGCCGCTCGAAACGGAAGAGTGTTCAAAGAGCGGCTCTCATCGGCATTTTTGATGTACTAAGGACAATGCCAACAATTTCACTCAATGCCATTCTCAATGTGGATGTATGGTAACTGGTAGATGATTTGCAGCGGGTGGTACTCTTAAGGGGGTATTCTAGTCTAGAAATCAAATTTTGGTGTAAAAAATTGACGTATCCTGGTGACATTGATCCTCACTCTCTTGGTAAAAAATCAAAAAAAATTCTTAATCAGTAAGGATGCTGTTATAGTCCCTACCTCAGGGAACACGAATTATTTTAAGAGCTACAGTTACTTTGGTGACGCAGTACATAGCACCGTTCGGTTTGACTCATTTTTTTTAAACGCGTGTATGCGCGTGAACCTTCTTTATATAATCCTTTATCGTTCCTTCCAGTATCGTGTCAAAATTTTGGGTTTTAATATTTAAAAAAAATTCAGGAATTTCAAAAAAAAAGCGTAAAAAATGACTTTTATTTTCAGGCAGTCGCAGGTCGCTAAAAAATTTTTGTTTCATGTTCCCGGACTATAACAGCATTCTTAATGATTAAGAATTTCTTTTGATTTTTTTTTTTCAGACCACCAGGAGAGTCAGGATCAATGTCACCAGGATGCGCCATTTTTTTCACCTGTCTCTTCCCCCCTCTAATTATTTTAATTTTTAATATTTTTTTGTGAATTTTTTTTTCTGTGTTCTTAAGATATCAATAAAAACACCATACAAAAATGGATAGTAAAAATATTTTTGGTTTTTTTTTTTTAAATAAAATTCAAAAAACTGCCCAAAATTTGATTTCTAGCGTAGAATACCCCCTTAAAACGTTTCTTCTATCTATGTGGTAAAGCACTCTATGGAGTTTCTGTTAAGACAAAGGACAAATATTGTCCATGTGAAATATATCGCTTTTGGATCAAGTCTACGATCTAACATAACCTAATCGCTTTCTTTAAAGTTAAATTAAATTTTCGAGGATATTTGTAAGATTCAAGAGGAAACTTTTTATATAATAGACGAGCTGTGTCGACTTAGCCATGACCGTTTGCTCGAATGTATAGACCCGAAATTGTCTCTTAGTTTTGTGATATCTATCTGGAATTTTGCACACGTCCTTTTCTTACTAAGAAGTTGGTCATTTGGCGGGAACACCTCCTTACGTACGGCTGCAAACGAAACCATTAATTTTCGAAAAGGAAAAGTACATCTGGTACGATGACTCGCAGGAGATACTTATACATCAGACTGCCTACCTCGAAACGTTACAATAGACCACAACACGTGCGGGATGAGATAGATACCGAGAGTTGAAGAGGGTAGCGAGTCGCTAAAAAAAGAAAGAGGCAGAAATGCGAGAGTATGAAAAGCTTGTCAAGCTGACCGACAGGATCTCAAAAATTCTACGAAATGACGCGCCGACTAACAGAAGGAATTATGGAGGAAACAGTTCTCTAGCCTGCTGAAAAGCAAGGCTTGGACATTGTAACACAGCGGCTGCGCTGGCTAGGTAAAGTCGTACGTATGCACGAAAACACTCCAGCTTTGAAGGTTTTCAATTCAATATCAACAACCCGTGGAAGCAAGAAGACCTTTACTCTGCTGGAGAGATTAGGTGGAGAAGGACTTGGCTGCCTTTGGTATCTCGAATTCACGTCAAACAGGGAAAAGGAAGAAAAGCATCTAAAATTCGTTCTAGTAGTAAAAAAAAAACACGAGCTGCTTTGTTAACATTGATACTTTCGTATATTCTTTATTATATAATATTTTATTTTCGTATTGTTTTTTATTTTTTGTATTTATATGTATGCAAATATGTGTTGTATAAGTACAGTACTCGTATGTGGCATGGGACATCGAACTAAATACTTATGCTATTGAATATGTATGGCGCATGTCAATATGTAAATGTATTTATATATAAATGAAGTATTTCTATTTCAATATTTAGTTTGATTGAGCACAAATCTCTCATTCAACGGTTTTGCACTACGTGGCGACATTAAATCAATTTGTGAATAAGAAACGCGAGCTACGCAAAGAAATATTTATGATTTGTATGTAAATCAGTAAGTGAGCTTGCTGCGCTTAAATTATTATCTTTTATTTATTTTTGTTTTAATGCTTTTTTATTTCTTTTTTACTTCAATTTCAAGTATATTTTTGTGTCTTTGCATTTTAAAATATATTTCCTCGTAATTTTAGTTTAGTATGTGTATGTAAACGACATGAAAATATTGCGAAGAAGTCTTTTGTGTTCAATTTTAGATATTTTTTAGTATTAATAAATAGACATTCATACAATTTTTTTTGTTATTGTTAATTTTTATTTTTTATTTTTTGAAAATCTATATATAAATATTTAACTCGAATTTTTCGTAACGCTGAACCGATTTGATAGACAAACTCATGCTTTACATTTACATTTTATAATTGTCTTTTTAAATAAAATCAGTGCAGCATAGTTGTAAATATGTATTCGTAGCTATATGTTTTTTGCTATATGTCACTATAATCGTCTTAACTACTTTTTCGAATTTCGATTTTCGCATTGATTCCGCAACTCTCAGCTACCTTTTCTCTACGTATTTTCTTGATCGATTTTTATAGTCCATAAGTGTTTTTTATTTGATATTTAATTAATTAAATATATGTATGTATGCTTTCACAATAAATCGTTATAATATTTTCTTAAGTTTTTCATTTCATTTACCTTTCGCTAATATTGAATAGAAGTAAATATAAATTTTCAATCTACAAGTACAACATTTATAAAGAGCCTCTCATCGCTAACGCTACGTACATACGCGTACTAAATAGTATCAATAAGTATAATATGACAATATAATAATGCTTTTCATATGCAACTATTTAACTACTTTTGCTTCTCTAATGGGTTAACTTTCAATTTTTTATTTAAACTTTAGATAGAAGTGAAAAAAATATAAAATAATATCTAAAAAGATATTAAAAAATATTAAGAAGTGTAAAAAATATATTAAAACAAATATATATGTAAAAAAATTTAAAGAAGCATAAAAAAGAATAGGAAAAAATTGTTAAAAAAAATATATAAAGAAATATAAAGGAAATAATAGAAAAAATATGTAAAAGAAAAATATAAAAAAAAAAAAATTAAAAAAAGTAAAAAAAAAAAATATATTAAAAAAGTATATTTAAGTTTTTAATAAAATTACTAAATTAAAAATTACTACTTACGCTCCAGCAAGAACGTGTCTACTCTAAGAACTAGTCAAACTTTCATATTAGCTTAAAGAAACTTTTGCCTAAATTTCGTAAACAACTGGATGAAATGGCATGCTTATAAACAGACGTGGCGCCACGGGCAGTTCTGCAAAGTTCTGTGTAAAACTCTTTACCAGAACTTTCAGTGAAAAATTCCAGGCTGGTAAAACCGAACGAGCTCTACAGTACTAGGAATTGCAAGCCTATTTCCTATAAGCTTTTTTTCGCCACTCGCTTACCAAAGTGCGCTTAACAGCAGACTTTTGAGCGATCTCGTGAATAATTACTCCTTCTTATCAAAGAATCTTACTGACACGGACTAAAAGCTGAAGTTGTTTGAGTATTTATTCTAATTTGACAAACAAGTTCGCTCATCTCGGATAAACTCTGAGTTCTTGTGGGCATTTTAATAGTTTAAAAAGCCTGCTTTTGCCAATCGCCTAAATATCTTCTTATTCTTACTGTTTATTAATCGATCTCACTGGCCTCGGATTAAAAGCTGAGTTTTCGCTGCTGCTTGCAGGCAATTTTGCAGTTTAGCGAGTGTTTTTTTGCCGCTCGCTTAAATATCTGTTGAATATGTTTACTATTAAACAAGTTCGCCGAATTCGTTCTGAACAGTCCTTGCTGTTGTTTTGCGGGCATTTCAGTAGTTTAGCGAGAGTTCTTTTGCCACTAGCTTAAAAAGAACGGAGCTGGTATAAAAATTTGAGAATAAAAAAATATCAATTGCTTACTAATAGATGAAATACTCTAAGAAGCCGATTGTAAATATTTTTATAGACTAACTAGTTTGAAGAACTAGTCATAATGAAAATAGCGGGCTGCTTCTTGGAATGCTTCCCAAAATGTTGGGCAAAATATTGAAAGGCGTAAGATTTAGGCTAAATATATGGTATATGTTGGAGAAGTCACATAAGAAAAAAGCGTTATAAAAGCTATATATGATAACTCCTATTCTGCGAAAAGCTAATCGGCATAATCTGAGGTTAACAATTTTTCCGAATAGTGTCCATATATAATAAGACAATCCATGAGAAGGCAATCTAACAATGATTATGCAGAGTTTTCTAGGAAGTACTCAGGTTATCAACAAACTGGTGATTTTTCAAAAAGTTCTCAAGATCACTACGGAAAAAACATTGACTTTACTTCGAAAATACTTGAGAATTTTGTGAAAATGCTAAAAGTTCTTAATATCAAGACGACACCATGTAACAAGAACAAAGTTTTGAAAACTGGAATATACATATCAAAAAGCTCGTTACACTAAAAATGTGGAAATAGTAAGTTCAAAAAAAATAACTGAAATGAAAGTCAAAAGAAGGACACAATTCTAATGCCAAACTTTTTAATAAAAATAAAAAATAGGTGACAAAAATAAAAATAAAAAAGAAAAAAATAAGCATAAATTAAATTAAAAAAGGAAATTAAAATAAAATAAAATTTAAAAATTTGAAAATTAAAAAAAAAATTAAAAAAAATTAAAAAAAAAAAATTAGAATCAAAAAAAAAAAAATAAAACAAATATAAAAAAAATAAAAATGTGTATATATGTATACGTATGTATATGCATAAAAAAATAAATATGAAGTAATAATTAAAAAAAAATTAAAATATTTAATTAATTAACAAATACACAGTTTTACTTAAAATATTTTTTAAGGAAACGAAGACATACAAAAATTTTTAATAAAAAGGTCGACGAAAAAACAGTAAAAATAAAACACAACAAAAATATATTTATAAAATAATAAAAATTAATAAAAAATATATATGTATATAAAAAAATAATAAAAAATATTATAAAAAAAATAAAAATATTATTAAATAAAAAACAGTTAATATCCTGCAATAAAAATAATGACATGATATATTAAACATATATTAAGGAAAGTAAAAGTATTAATAAAAAGAGAGGTGTAAAAACACAAAAAATAAAAATAGCCGAAAGCTCTGGCTGCTAGTGCTTCTTACTCTGTAAGATAATAATTGTATTATTATTTTTCTTTTAATAAATAAAATAAAAAATAGAAAAAATAAAAAAAGACAAAAACAAAAGGAACACAAAAACAAAAATTAAAGTAAAAAAAATATTTTAAAAAAATAAAAAGCAAAACAAAAACAATAAGAACACAAAAAAGAACTACCAAAACAACAACAAAAATAATCTTATAAGCAGTCATTTCTATGCATTTACTTACAAAAATTTCGTCGAAAATGCAGCGAGTGAAAAAATCAATCCTACCAAGTGATGAAAATCAACGCATATACAGATATATACACATGTATAAATAAAACAAAGACAATAATTAGTTTCTTTTAAAAAGAATGAATTTGATTATTTGTTTTAATCATAAGTACTCATAGGCAAATGTCAATTGCTTTTAACAGCATTTTTTCAGCAACTCAGTGCTTACAATAAATTGTTTGCAATTATTGCAATTTATTATTTAAATTGTTTACATTTTCATTTATCATTTTTGTATATATAACAAGTATAGTTTCTTTTGTTCATATATCAATAAGAATATACAATATATAATGAATAATAAACATGAATTAATTAAGGTATGTATGCGTGTGAGCTTGTGTATTTTGGTGAGCGCATGTATATATGTGCATATACTACATACATATACACATATGCACATATCATAAGCTTACGTATTGGTGACATAAATGTGTACATGTGTGTGTGTATTAAATTGTTTGACAATGCAAACCGAAAAACAACTACCCGTATATTAGACTAAATGTATGTATGTATGGATATATGCATTTGTAATTATGTATATTTGTTTTTATACTCGTATTCATATTTATATATGTTTTTATATGTCTATATCGCTTTTACAAAGCATTTCGAAAAATTTCTTTACAAATATTTACGCCTACTTACACTGCAACATTTGTGTGTGTGTAACAATATAAGGTGTTGCAACAACAAAATGGCGTGTAAATTATACAAAACTGTTTGGCAATTAATGCGCATAAATATTATGTTTGTTTGTTTGCTTGTAGTTAGGTCATTGACGCTTGCATTTGCATTTTTCATTAGTAAATTGTTGCAAATGCTTTCAATATATGACATGCGACAGCGCTACATACAGTTAGTTATACAGACATGTATGTATATATGTATATGTTTATGTTTAACGCTTATTTGCATTTATTGTTTGCCGTAAATAAATTTTTAATGCTTAGATTATTATCATATCATTAGCACAGTTGTTTATATCTTTTATTGTTGTAAAGCAAATATTTTTCTTATAAAAAAAAAATTCAAGTGAAATGAAAAATTGTCAACTAAAACTATCACAACGATTGAATGGGCGCAACGCAATATAAATAATAGCCAATAATGCTTATAAAATACATATAGTAATTAGTGAAAAAAGTAGTAACTTATTTAAAAATTATAAAGAAATTATTTTTTTTTTAAAAAAAGGAAGTGAGAAATTGTGCATAAAGTAGAAGAATAATTACTATATACATAGAATAATAAGTTTCAGTAGAAAATATTTTTGAAGCTATGAAATATAATTTGTGTCTTAAAAATAAATATTTTTAAAGCTATAAGATATATTTTTCAATTAAAAAAATATTGTTAAAAGAAAGAGATATAATTTTTCAATTAAAAAATGTATGGTTAAAGTTGTAAGATATATTTTTCGAGTAAAATATTTTTGTTAAAGAAAAGATATACAATTTTGCATTAAAAAAATTTAAAAAAAGCATTTTTAAAGCTATAAGATATATTTTTCAAGTATAAAAAGTATTGTTAAAGCAAAGAGATATAATTTTTGCAGTAAAAAATTGCATTATTATAAAAAAATATTCAAGACCTACTAGACATTAAGAAAATGCTTTCCTACTACTTTTAGATAAAAAATCAGTAAAAAAGTGTCATAATTTATTTATATATGTATTTAAAACAGCTAAGTGCAGTATTTTTAAGAAACTAAAAGTATAAATAATTAAAAAAAAATTAACAAAAAAAAATAATAAATAAATCAAAATAAAAAAAGCAAATAAAAAGAAAACAAAATCTTAAAAAAATAAATCAAAAACTATAATTGAAATTAAAAATATTATTAAATCATAAAATTAAAAAAATAATAATAATAAATACGTAAAACAAAAAATTAAAAGAAAAAAAAATTTAAAAAAAAAATTAAAAAAAAATTAAAAAAAAAAATTAAAAAAAAAAATTAAAAAAATAAATTAAATTAAAAAGAAATATAAAAATATATCAAGAAAAATAATAATGAAAAGGATATAACAAAAAAATAAAAAATAAACAAAAAATAAAAAAATAAAAAATAAATTAAAAAAAAAAATAATTAAGTAGAAAATATAAAAGTCCTATAAAAAATTATTTAAAAATTTTATATATAAAAAAATAAAATGTAAATGTCATACGTTAGTAACTTTTACTAAAAATTTATACAAATACAGGAGTGTAAAGTACTAAAAAAATATTAAAAGAATACATGTATACATATATTTAAATCATTTCAAGAAATATATTCTAATTATTAAATACATATGTATATGTAAGTATATTGAAGTTATTAAAAATAAAAATACAAATCATTAAAAAAAAATATTCAAAATTATTTAAAAACAATATATATTCTAATTATTACAAAAACATAAATGATATTAAAAAATATGGCCATTTATAAAAATTGTTAAGCCAAGTAAAAAAAGTAGACAAAATTGTAGCACATTTCATAATAAAATTGCTAATTTTAAAATTAACAATATTTCAAAATCTTGAAAGTCAAAAATATTCGAAAATTATATTTCATTGCTGCAAATAGGATTTTTTAATAAGATTGCTAGGCCTCCATAGTTGGTTTTGATTTAGATAAAAAAAAAAATTGTTTATTTTTATTATTAATTTTTTTTTCAAATTATAACGGTACTTTCACCACACAAATTTTTTATACAAAAAAATTTTTATTTTTTTTTTCAAATTGCAACGGTACTTTTACCATACAAATTGTGCATAAAAAAATTTTAAATTAACATTTAATACCAAATTACTTATTCGAGAAAATATTCAAATAAGCAATTAAAACGTAATTTATGTCACAAATATTAAAAAAAAAAATATGTTTAATTGATTTTAATAAATCCAACAACCAAATATGCTTTATTTTCATTTCTTGCATTTTTTCCAATGCTGAAAATTTTTAACATTTTATTGCATTTTATAATTTTTAGCGTCTTTTCAAAGCTGAAAAATTTTAAACTTTTCTCTGTACACAATTAGGAGACTCACAACTTGGAACCCATCGTACATTTGTTCTGGGATTACATACAAAAATGAGTGCATAAACTCAATTATTAAAATTCTCAACGCTATCGGTTCGTTATAACTTTATGAGACCCATAAATAATGTTTTTTTTTTTTTTTTTGAAAAGCTGTTATGCTTTCCCACTTAAGAAAAAATATTCTTACAAATTCTTTTTTGAAACTCACACGTCTTCATAAGTGCAAAATTAGCATTTTATAATTGTCATAGCATGCATGATAGTTTCTAAATTACAATTAAATCGACATATGTTTTTAATAAAATAAATTTCAAGTTTTTTTCTTGTTAATTTTGTTCTTTTATTATGTATATGTATATAAATATTGGTTGTACATCAAATAGCGTTTTTTGTTTACGCAAAAACTTTGCTTATGCTCAAAACTCAATATTCTCCGCTCTTTTTCACTACTTTACTTTCTCGCTATATAAAAATTTTGCGTACTTTTAGTGCGCTTACGCTGCTAAGCATTTTTATTATAATTTTTTCTTTTTCATGGCTGCATTTTCTTTCTTTTCTTTTCTTTCACTCATATATTCTTTGCTTTTATTTGTATTTGCTTGCCTTTCCTTTGTTTTTTTATCTTCGTTTAGCTTCAATTTGCGCTTTACTACTTAAGAACTAAAAAGTTTTTTGTGAATTTTATAAAAATTAACACAGTTGGTCAGAAGAGCTTAAACAACTAAATAACTGTTTGATGGCTCTGCGTTACACAAGTAAATCGCAACATTTTAATCGCATTTGGTACACAATGTATGTAATTAAGTATATATAGAGCTTCTTATAAATGAGATGAAAAAGAATAAATATATATAATTTGTTTTATTGCTAAAATTAATATAACAATGTGTTTATATAGTAAAATATTTGTTTTTGTGTGTTTGCTTTGTCATGACAATAAATCAATTGAACAATATAAAATACAATAAAAAAATAGTAATGAAAATTAACAGTAAATAATGTGTTATATATTTTGTTTTTTCAAATCACTAATTTCTAAAGAAACATTGATAAATTGTAAATCGTCGCGTTAACCAACACTGCACTGCGCTGCTGTTGTTGGCGAGTGCCTCCAGACTCGCATGTAAAATTAGCAGTGCGTTCGTTGGTGCGCTGTAACGCAAAGCTTTCGTGCTGTAAAACAAAGCTTTCGTGCATTCATGCTTTGGTTACCGCAAATGCCGAAGCTTTGCGGCTGGTGCGTGCTGCTGCTAGGTCGACCGCAGCTTTAAACAAGTTACTACTCACGGCAAGCGTTGTTGTAAAAACAAAACAAAATTGCCGCCACAAACAAATTGAGCTTTTTCCGCAAACGTCAACAATTGTTGTTGGAAAAAGAGTCATGTGTATTCGCGTAGCTTTCGCCAAAGCGCTTTTCGCCGCTGTTACGCCACACACACTTTAGGCAAATGAACGCTTCTGCTTCTTGATAAGCTCCTGCAGCAGACGTGTCTTTGCCTTCTTCTCCTTGTACTGCGCATATGTCTCCTCGATAGTTTTGCGATCGTTCTTCAACATTTTGCGCCCATTTTGCTCCTCAAAGATCGTCTCATACTCGCGTATGGTACGTTTGAGTATCTTCTTCTCTTCGCGTGTCTTCTCCAAGCATTCCCACAATTGTTCCAGATTTAAGGCGCTAATATTCTCGCTCGCGCTATTCACCGCTGTCTGCGATGCTGCAGCCGCTGTTGTTGTTGCTGTTGCTGTTGCTGCCTCACCGGTTGTGGCACCCGTTGTTGTGGTGGTCGAGTCATCGGATGAAGCATTCGGCGCGGTCGCCGAGTCGCTGGGCGAATTCGATTCAGTGCTGTTGGCAGATGAGAGTTGGTGGGGTGTAAATTCGAAGACCATTGCTTCGTTTTCGAGTATGGTTGGCAACTCGGGTGCGCCGGCCACAGCGCTGCCCGATTGCATAACACTACGCAACACCATACGCTTGAGCTGACGGTAGCGATCGTAGAGTGGTCGCGCAGCATCGCGTTCATCCTTGGTGCCGGGGCGGCCATAGAGCGACTCGAAATAGAGTAGCCCGTGTTGTACGGCGCTCTTCTCTTGCACCAGCTGATCGGCGTTGAGTTCATCGAGCGATTCAGAGCGATTGGCGTCCTCACGCTTGTCGGAGAGGTTCTGCAAGGAAAAGAGCGAAAAAGTTTGATAAATAAAAGCTTTATCTAATAAGAAAAGTTGATTTTAATAGATAAATATTTTTTCTAAAACTATTGTTTTTGAGCTTTTTTATGTGTAAATTTGCTACACGTGTGTTGACTGAGCGTTATGTAAGCTAAAGTGTAAAGTGTAAACCTGGAAAGCGCTAATCATTCCGCAATTAACAAATTCTCGCCTGTCAAGTTCGGGCCAACCACCCGCATACGGTGGCAAGTTAAATGCAACTTAAAGTAAATATTCAAGCCATTTTATTGTGACTTATAGAATTTTCTTTAGTACAATGAAAAAAAGTTAGGGATTCCATACGGAAACTATTACATCATATGTAGTTGATTTTTATAGGGATCTGGCAGTCCAAATTTTTTTCTCGAATTTAATTGAAGTAAAAAATTAATCTTTCAGTTGATTTTCATAAAGATTTGGTAGTCTAAATTTCTCTTTCGAATTTAATTGGAGTTTAAAATTAGTGTTTCACAAGTTCAGCAATATACTAAATTTAATGTTTCACAAGTTCAGTACTGAATAGTATGTTCAGTACGCCCAAAAGGTGTTCCATAAGTTCATAGGTTATGTTCAGACCTAAAATTTTGTGTTCCAAAAGTTCATATTAGTTGTATTAAATCTTTCAATTTTTTTTTACTTAACAAACGGACTTGAATTAAGAAATAAAAATAAGAAAATTTTAAAAATTGTGTTCCACAAGTTCAATATAAGTTTTCAAAGCAAGTTTTGACCAGGAAGGCCTTAAAATTTATGAAAAATTTAAGCTATAAATATTGTAGCATATTATTTATACAAAAGAGACCACCAATTCGCCTGGCAGCTCTCTTTTTCGCCAACTTCATTCCGCAAATAATTTCAAATTCTTCCTTCATTTCAGTTTTCAAAGCCGAACTAATGGGCTGGCACTTAGCGTTTCACAAATCTCCAAAAATTCGAAATTAGCTATAATTTACTAGCAATAAGATTTCAAGCCAACCGGATAATTTAATCATGACAGAATTTGAAAAATTCAATTTATGCTGATTATCGAGCAATTTTAGTGTTAATGCATATTTTTTCCACTAACCGACATTTATTTCTATTTTCATATTCACCTAATTGCCCTTCAGCGCTACGTTAGCCGTTCAGTGCGTTGAATATGCAACAACACTAAGCAGATAAATTTACGACAAATTTTTTGACAATTTTCACAATTTGTTGACATTTGCATTTAGCATTAATCAAGCGAGCGAGCAAGCAAAACCACAAGCAGGCTAAGTACGTAAATGAATTTAAATGAGTGCAAAAGCGAATCACGAGTAAAAGAAGTGCAAAAAATACAAAAATTGTACATGAAAAAAATACAGAAAAGTTGTCAATCCCCCAAAACGATAAGTGTAACTGTAAAACACAAACTAACAAGCTCGGAGCGCGCCAAAGAAAATTGCGACGCAAATATGAAATGAAATATGACGGCATGAATCGCATGCATTGTTGAGTGTCAAAAAACAATATAAATAAATAAAGGTAATAAGCCGAAAAGCCGTCCAACATACACCACCTATCGGCGCGCTATGTTTGAGTTCTGCGCTCTTATCAAAAATGTTACTTATGAAAGCAACAACAGCAAGCAAGAGAGGTTTTGGTTCATTTTAATGTTATAAGCGCTTGCGTTACTAGCTAGTACTACTACTAGTTGATTATACCAATTTAAGTGATTTATACCAGCTTGTTCGATTCGCTACTTCTCGAGGTATACCGCATACAAAAGGTCTCAAATATGCAGAACAAAGTTTTCGTAAAGGGAGGAAGTAAAGTCATTGTTCTTATCAAAAGATAATAGTATACAAACAAAACATTTTAGAACAAATACTTTTCAGTAGAAAATTTCTAATAAATATATTGTCTACACCTGCATAATGTGGCAATAAAAATAAACTGACTAGCCGCAAAAGCACTTTTCAGGCATTAACTAATGCAATATTAAATGTCACGCCTACACTTCTTTTATAGATTATGAGCGCATCTATATTAAAAATACTTATTTCTTAGTATAATAGTTTGGGATGTCTGGAGATTTAGTGTGAGCTTAAAGTCGACGATTTTTGTAGCCACTTTAACAATAACAATTTTTAAAGGTTGAGCGAGCAATAGACTACTTTATGAACATAATGAGCGAATTTGCATTTTCTAAAGTTAGTTGGTTTAGCGCACTAAATTTAGCTATATTTTAGGGGTTTTAGGTTTAGTTAAAAAATGATTAGTTTAATAATAAAAATATGAATGTAACTCTAAAACTTGTTGTTTATTATACTTTAAAGTGAGTTGGCTGTTTCGAATACTTTTCTTATACAAAATTTATAAAAAAAAAAAGAACTTCCAAAAATATAGAAAATGTGACTATTTCCTTGAAGATACTGCCTCGGACAAGAGCGATTTAGCGCAAGAGATGACCATTAAACCCTGCCTTGAACAGGAGCTGCCTTGGGCAAGAGCGATCAAGCGCAAGAGATGAGCAATAAATCGTGAAAGTTTAATCATATAAAATTATAACTCAAAATGAAATTATATTGATCGATACGAAATATAATACTTCAATAATATTGTGCAATAAACAACAAAATATTGAATATGAAAAAAAATAAAAGAGCCTTCAATAATATTGTGCAATAAATAATCAAACATTGGTATTTTAAAAATTCCTTGAATATAGTGCCTTGGACAAAAGCGAGCAAGCGCAAGAGATGAGTATTGAATCAAGAGAGTTCGATCACATAAAATTTTAACTCGAAATGCTATTATATTCATTAATGTGATATATAATTCTTCAATAATATTGCGCAATAAATAAAAAATATTGAATATGAATAAAATAAAAAAACGAATACAATAAAAACCAATATAATTAAATTACAAATTATATGAAATACAATTATTCAATAATATTGTGCAATAAAGAGCGAGCAGGTAGAAAAAAATATTATTAAACATGAGTTTAATCGCATAAAATTTTAACTCGAAATGCAATTATATTGTTCAATATGAAATATATTGCTTCAATAATATTGTGCAATAAATAAAAAAAATCTTGACTATGAATTAAAAAAACCGGAAACGAAAAAATATAATTAAATTATAAATTGTATGAAATATAGTTCTTCAATAATATTGTGCAATAAAATATGATGAAATATTGGTATGACAAGCATGTATTCCAATTTGTTTGCTTTATCGTAAGATTAACTGAAATCTTTCAATATTAAGAAAATATTTTTTTGATTGAAACCAACTGAGGCCAATTCTTAAAGATGAATAACGGTCTAATAAATCTAAGTGAACTTAAAGTATCCATAGCCGCTATTTTGCTATGCTTACGAATTTTGCAAAACTGACTAATATACCATAAGTTCCCAAAGAAAATATGAAATGAAAAATGAAAAATAAAAATAGCATACTACCAAAATGAACTTATTTGGGGAAAATGGCAAGTGAATCAGTCACAAAAATTTGCAGGCAGACAAAATTTGATTGGTCTCGCAAAATTTTTCCCATTTTTTGCTATTAATAATAATTGTAGGCAAGTGAAACACAAATATCATGAGAGCACAAAACTCATACGTGCTGTAATGCCATTGCCAAAATATAACGTCACATGTGCAAAAGCGATCTGGCAAGATCGGAAAGCAAAAAGAAATTCTTGTGTTTTTACAAAAAAAAATATTACTCAATAAATTTGGACATATAAGACTAAGTGCTGTCAGAATTTGAGTTTCTTATTACATTTATAGAATATATTGAGAATGTATTTTTATATTTTTGGCATAGATATATATTTATATAATGTACATATTTATACTCTTAAGTATACATATATTTAACCATTAGCACTGTTACACAACCGAATGTGCTTCTTTACTTTTTAGCAACCCACTAATGACAAGTGCTTTCGCAATTTCGCAGTCTCAGCGTCGCACATTAATTATTTTATTGTTGTTGTTACTTTTTATAATTGTATGACATTTAAATTTAGCAATGTTTAATCGCTTAAAAGTGCGGCGTTTACACGTGACGTAGCGCGCTTGCGTTTTGCTGCAGTTTTTTAATGTTTTTAAATATGGTCGTTAGCGAGTGGGCGTGTAGGTATATGTTGATACATATGTATATATGTAGGTGTGTGTTTTCGGCGGCGTTTCGTTTTCGTTTTGAATTTTACAGTTCGCAGTTTTTAGCTTTTTTCTTTGTTTAAACTAAACATACATATGCATGAAATTCTTTATATAAATAAATGTAAAGTATTTCTTCACGCGGAAGAGGTTAGTCAGCGTGTCTGGGGTCTGCACTTGTACATGTATACAAACACAAGCAAGAAAAGAAAGCAAGAGAAGAATGCAGACGTCATCTGTAATTGTTGTAGAGGTAAACAAGAACTATTTTTGGTGAATAAGGTGTGTAGAAATAGACAAGGGGGGATTACTTTAACAGCGTAAAGCCGTCCAGGGCACAAAGATAACACCTAAGACCATTTATAATATTTTTCTAAAGAGCGCTTATATAACTAATGAGTACATCAAAATCTAAATCATAACTTATTTCACTACCTTCAACTTTATAAGAGTCGCTCAACCAAAAAACAAAAAAAATTAAAAAAAAAAAAATTAAAAAAAAAAATAAAAAAAAATATTAAGAAAACAAAAATTTAAGAAAAAAAGAAATTAAAAAAAAAAATTAAAACAGAAATTAAAAAAAAAAAAAAAAATTAAAAAAAATTAAAAAAAAAAATAAAAAAAATAAAATAAAAAAAAAATTATATAAAAAAAAATTAAATTTTTTTTATATCACCAAAACCAATCTCAGCTTACCTGCTCAATCTCCTGCAAGGTGGTCTTCATTTTCTCCAATTTCTTGGCCGCGTCCATGCCACCGCTCACCTTCAAGCCCAGCGCGCCCATCGGATCGACCTTCAACTCCTGGCGCTCCTTGCGCAACTTATTTATCTCAGCCAATATGTTTTTCATGTATTTGTCATTCATGCGCTCCGCCTGCGATGGCCGATAACCCATGCGCATTTCATAAGCCTCTTCTAGCTGCACGAGCTTCTTCTTTAAAGCGGTCAGGCGTTTATTCACTTGCTTAAGACGCTCTTCGGGCGATTGGAAAGACATCATTGCGGGTATGACTTGTTCCATAACATCGCGCGAGGTAAAGGCACGGAAAGTGCTGAGCGACTCCATGCAATCCATGTCGTCATCGAAACGCTGCGCTGCGGATTGCTTGTGAAATTGTTGTGGATAGGGCATGACTTTGGAGAGTTTCGCAGCGGTATCGAGATTATCGACGGGATGATGACGCACGGGCGCATAGCGACGGCTTAGCATCGGTGTGGCATCTTCGGGTACGCTGCGCCCCCAAGGCAGCGCCTCTTGTGCCGCTGTCAACGGTACGCTATTGTAGGCGCTGCTAATGGCGCTCGTGCGTTTTACTGACTGCGCTGTCGCCGCCGTTTTGTTCTCTTTGGGCGCGCTAGTTGCGATGCCATTGACGCTTTTGAGCTGCAATTGTGTGGTGGGCGCCGCAACGGTCTGCGCTTGCGGCTGTGCCGTCGGCGCTGGCTTTTGTGGCTGTTGATGGAAGTCAATTAGATTATTGTCATTGTGGTCGTTGGTGGCGCGCTCATTGCCACTACCGTTGCCGCTACTGTTGCTTGTGCTACCGTTAGCGGTGGTGTTGGTGCCTTTCTTGCTAATGAAACCGCGTCGTTCATACTTCAACGTGGACAAATCATATTTGTAGGCGGAATTCTCATCAAAACGCTTCGAGGTGGCCAAATACTTGGCAGCGCTGCTAGCCGCGCTGCTGCTACCGCCGCTGGCGCTGCTCTTCTTCACCACACCCACCTTGCGGCCGGGCGGCTGACGTGACTTGCACGAACGCTCGCTGCTGCGGCGACGCTCATGTTCGCATTCACTGTCATCGCTGTCGCGATGCTTGTTGCTGTTGCCATTAACGCCGTTGGTGCGTATGGGCGAGAAGCGCTGCGAACGCGCCGGGCTAGTTTCGTAGCGCGAGCGACGCGTCATATCTTTGGTGGGACCGGTGACCCACGAGTCGCGGTAGACAGGTGCGTGCGCGGTATCTTCTTGTTGCTGTTGTTGCAATTTTTGCCGATTTGCTAGCGCACCGTCATTCTCATCCGCAGCGCTGCGCTGTTGCTGCTGCTGCGACTGGCGCTGCTTTAGATCGGCAGCGCGACACTCGGCCGCTTCGCGCAACTCTTGCTCGTAAATAGCGTACGAGGCGGTCTTCTTGAAATCCTCCGATGAAACGCGTCTAATAACATCCGCGCTCTTGTTCTCTTTCAACGCGTTGCTGCCGGCATTAAGCGCATCGGCGCTGCCCACCGTTGCCGCCTGCTGCTCTTGCGTGAGTAGCTCTTCGCTATTGGAGCGCTGTAGCTTACGATCTTGCGTCACTGATGAAGTGCTGTCAAGGCGCTCTTTACGCTTACGTGATTTTTGCCAATCCAGCGGATTTATCAGTTCGGGTAGATATGTTGAACTAAAACGTGTTGATGTATTTGTTTGTGTACCGTTATTATTAATATTGTTGTTGTTATTTTTATGTTGGTTATTAATGCTGCTAATGTTTATGATATTATTATTATTCTGTTTGAGTGTGCTGGCGACCAGGGCTAATGTGTTGTTGGTCGTTTTGTCGGGACTGGCGAGCGCGGTGAGTGTGTGGTGTACGCACTCGACGCTGTCGACGCCCTCCTTATGTGCGGGCGTGTTCGCCGCCGACGACGAAGAAGAAGACGATGATGATGAAGAGGAGGATGATGAATTACTGTCACAAGATGCTGTCGATGAGGATGAACCAGTGAGACGACTGAGGTCGTCTTCGCTTAGTCCTGTGGTAGGATGGCGCATGCCGCACTGCAAAGTAGAAGAAGATGGCAAAATATTATTATACTATATTCTACTGAAAAATAATAAAACTCATTTATTGTTAAGTCTTACTTATGCTTTAATTCTAAAAAATTACTTAAATCAAATCTTAACTAAACGAACTTTCAAATCATTTTCTAACTAAATAATCGTATGTAGGCTTATGTCATTGTCGTTTTTATTACAGTTATCAACTGTAACGGATATCTTTATTGTAGCAATAATTCTTTACTATTAATTTATTTTATATAATTATTATTACAGCATGCATTGCGCGCAACTGAGCTTTAGTCCGCTTAATATTTCGTGTTAGCGCAATAACTGTAAATTCGCGTGTAACTAAAAAGCTCACTAATAGCCAGTTAATAGCATTTGTTTAATCATAATTTCAACGCAAATCACAAACCTTTTAATTGTTCTACAAATGCGCTTTATATGAATCTAACGACGGTGCACAGGGGCGTATGAGTAACATTTAATATTGCGTTGTCATACAAGTTTTTTGGTTTTAGTAGCAAAAATCTTAAAAATATTAAAAATGCTGTTTAGGTGCTAAATTAACAAAATTGCGCAAAAAAAATATTTAATTTATTTTTTTATAATTTTAAGTTATTTACATATTTTTTGTTGCTTTATATATTAATCAAAATTTCAACCTATTAACTCATTACATTTGCTTAATTGTGTTTATGACGTAATTTTATAGCATTTTATTTACTTGTAGCTGTAGAAAATAAGATAAGTTAAGTCAAGCACCAAAAAAATAACAAAATTTCTTGCTTTAAATTTCGTCTAAATGAAGCGGCACTTTTCTTAATACATGTATGTATGTTTGTATGTATATACTGTGGTAAAAAAAGAGTATAAATGGTTGAAAAATAGCAATCGATCATAAATGTTTTAAGCGTATCATGACTCATTTCTTATCAGCAATTGGCCTTACTTATTTTTAGGAAGTAAAGCCAAATCATGCTTACTGCATTTGAGAACTGAAGAATGTGTGATAAAAAAAATATAAAAAAAACTTAAAAATTTTATAAAAATATAATTTGTGGTCACTCGCTTTTTCTTAATTTAAAAAAACCCAGTATTGCAAGTGTTTCTAACTAGTTACAAACTAGTACCTAAATCAACACTTTAGAGTGAATATGAAAAATAAATAAAGATATACAGAAAAAATATTGAAATATGGAAAATGTTCGAACTAGTTACAAACTAGTACCTAAATCACCACTTTAGGATGAGTTTGAAAAAAAGCAACTTAAAAAGATAATGATGAAATTTTTATAAAATAATTCGTTTTCTTGCCGAAAAAGTGAAATACATGCATTAGACTGATGATATTACGAATGTTCCATTTATTAAAAAATAATAATAATATAAAAAAATGTTTAATCATTGCTTAAATACTAGTAAGCAGATATTTTTTAAATTGAAATCATTTTTTTAAACTTGCGCCCATTAATACTCTGGAAGATACTACGACCGTTATTAACTGTTAAGGAAACTTTAAAATAACTAAAAACAAAAAATTAAAATAGGCATAATTTGAGAAATTTCATAACCATAACTTGAAATAGTTCACAGCGAAATTGCAAGCATATTTTTAAGCCTGCATCAAAATAAAATTTTTTCGTTAAAATCTCATATTTGCTTTTTACATATATTTTGTGTATTAGAACCAACATTAAACCGTATAATATGCAAATACTACAAAAAATAGTTAAAAAAACTAGTTACAAAAAAAAAACTAGTTCATAAGTCATGACTTTGGTAGTAGTTACCAACTAGTTTCAAATTCATGATTTTAGGAACAGTTTAGTAAACTAAGCGAAATCAGTTATATAAACATTAAAACTCATAATTTTATCGAACTTTAAATATTTAGCCTATCTAACGCTTAACCTAGCCTGATTTTTACTTGAACACTCAAAACATTACATAAACTGACTTATTTATGGGCAGAAAAAAATTTTTCAAAAATGTTAAATAAATTATTACCAGTATGTAAGTGATGAGTCTCGGCGTCATTTTGTTAAATTTCAAATACTTGTTTTCAAAATACTGTAAAACGTTTCAAGCTTTTATTTGCTCAGATTTTTTTTTCAATTTTTGTATTTTCGTTACAATTCTTTTGTAAAGCAATGAATTGCAAATCACTTTATCGCTAAACACCACAAGGTGTTCAATGCGTTATCTTGCAGGGTTGCTTGAGCACCACACACCCGTTAAGTTACGTATTTTCTTGTTTTTATCAAAAACGCTAATCACTGATTGCCTTCAATTGAATTCAATTATTTCGTCGCGCACAATTTGAATGGCAAATGATTCTTTACAACTTTGTTTTATATTCTGTTTTTATTTTTTATTCAAATTGATTTGTTGAAGCCAACCTTTTGGCTATGCAAGCTTCTTTCAGCGTTTGTCAAAGTGCCGTTGAGCGCGTTCCCAAGTGGCACTCCAGTTGTAATTTTGGCGTAGAAAATTATTAACGATTTTTTCCCTGACCATTCGATTAACGTACATAGACGTTGCGGTAAATTATTTTCACAATTCTAATATATTTCACAATTTTGTAATAAATTTTTTCAAATTTTTCTTCACTGATGGGCTGTTTTTTGAAGCACTACAGAAGTTGTTGTTCTCTTTGCGAAATCTGTTTCACTAATAAATTCCTTGTCGCGGCGACAGGCCATATTATATATGCGAAAAATTGCCGCCTCCGAAGACACTCCACGCTCTCAAGCCGAAAAATGTTATATCCACTGCATACACTCTGTAAATATGAGCGCAACGTACAAATACAGCAGTACTCTTACTCACATTTATCTTTGATATCTTTTGAGCATTGCGCTCAACGTGCTCCAATTCAAGTGACGTTGGGAGCGAGCGCCAAATTGCAATCGCTGCCGATCATTGTTGACCGCTCATAAGCATTGAATGAATGTGAAATACCGGCGGTTGGCGTGAGAGCGGTTAAGTGCGTTGATAAATATTGCCGATAAGATAAAACTGCATTAGACGAAGGCAGTAGAACAAAGCTGCCGACGTAGCCCACTCACACTACATGGGTGTAGTTGTGGCTCGCATAAAGTTTGGCTAAATAAATCAGTTCGTTGAGTAGACCGGCGTTTGAAGTGCAGGCCAGACGGTTCTACGTCATTCGGTAGCAACTTCGTCATACGTTGAGAGTGAGAGTGTTACGTATAAGTGATAAAACTGTATAAGGTTTATCCAACAAGTCGCCTACTATTTTGGGAGCGCAATGAGTGGTATTGTTTTGAGAACTGAGCGGTAATGCAGGCATGCCAGATTGGTTATATAGAAGCTGGAGTTCCATGCATTATTAACCGTCTGAGGTGACTTTCTTTCTATGAAAATATCTGATTAGAATGAAATAATCTGCTCTTTCTGATCTGATTGGAATGGAAATATCGGATTTCTCCGTTCAAAAGTTCTACGCCAATAAGCTTTTTTCATAAGATTATTGTAATCAGACGACGCTAATTTTTGCTAATGGCATAATTTTTTAAAGACATATGATGATGATTTTAATAAAATGAAAATATATATTTTTGAAAACAAAAGAAAATGGAAACTGTGCGAATTTTTTTTCACTTGTAAACTTAAAATTATTTTATATTTAAATATTTATTGTCTTCATGTACTCAGAACCTAGACTATTTCCATCTAATATATTCTAGGCATTAAAAAATACAAAAATTATTAAAGAAACCAGTTCCGTATATTTTTAAGAATTAAATTCATCCAAAAAAACACTCTCATAAAGTTTTAATTCGCCAAGCCTGGCAACTCACACAATGTTATATATCTTTCGAGAGATCCTCCGAGCGTTTTTTAGTTACATCTCACTTTTTGATACCCAAACAGGTGCATGCGAGCCCACTCAATTCGCTCACTACTAATATTGCGCCACTCTCTCTCTCTCTGCGCACGTTCATTTGCTCTTTCAAAGTCTGTACGCCAACGATTGATAAAATAAACACGGTTGTGATTTTTAGTTCAACTGCTTGCAATAGGAATATCTCGTAGATATGTATATTGACAAATACAATTTTTTTAAATGCTTGTTAATTTTTCCGAACAAATATTTATGCCGTATTTTTAACCGAAGTGTTAAAAATGCATTAAAAATAGATTGTAAATTTCATATGCTCATTGATAACGTGAAATTTATTGACCCTCACCATAGGTACAAATTTGATTAGCATTAAAAATTATGAGCTCCATAAAAGCGAAGTTCGCACGACGGCCATTAGAGCAATAAAAATGAAATCAGTAAATATGAATTCCTTCATTAAACTCAAATTGAAAACGAATTAAAAATTATGGCACAAAATATGTATGTATATATCAAGGTAAGAAAAGTCATGCCATTATCAGTGAGTCTAATTGCTATAAATAAAAAATTTAACGCAGCTTTTTTTATAAACATAAGAAGGCACGTTTCTTCTAAGTACTGAGAACCGTAGACATTTCGGGAACAGTTATAACGATGTGCAAATAACAGCGCAATTAAATCATAAACCTAGAGTTTGACAATAGACTATTACAGTCATAAAGTGGTATGTTTACTTTTAGTTGCGAGTGTTGGAAAAGGGGCCAATCTACATAAGTTGATAGTGATAAGTTTATTGTAGGAATCAGTAGAATTCTTTAATAATTTTTTTCTGAGAAAAGTTGAGCACAGGGAACTATTTTTAAAAACATTTTTTAGGAGCCTATTAAGCCACATCAGGGTCAAAGTATTTCGAATAAATAAAAAATATTTAAGGATTCTGCTACCTTTTTTTCCTTCAGGAGAATATCTAGTGTGACAATCTGAAAAACGGGTTTTTTAGGGAATTTAAAAACATAACGGTATAAATTGCATATTTAAAAATTTTGAACGAATATGAATTTATACATATTTATTTTTGAAGACAAAAATAAATGTTTTAAGAGTTGCAACCGTTCTCCGAGGTCTTAAAAAACTTTCATTCAGTGCTTCGGCTTATTCCGTGGAGGTTTTCCCTTAAACAAAAAACGATAAGCTCCCGTACAACGGAAAATAATGTGATATTATTGATATTAAAAGAAAAAATGTGTGTTTGACTTACTTAAAGAAAACTTTAGGGGTACTTAACCAAAACTTAACGAGTGCTTAACCGAAACCTAACGAGTACTTAAACGAAACTTAACGAGTACTCAACCAAAACTTACAGAATACTTAAACAAAACTTAACGAATACTTAACCGAGATTTAACCAGTACTTAACCAAAACTTAACAAAAAATAAACGAGTATTTAGCCGAAACCTAATGAGTACTTAACCATTTATTGAGTTTTGCTAACTGAAATTTACACGTTTTTCAAATATAAACTAAAAAATCAGCATGCAGTGCCACAATAGAAATTTTTCTCTGAACACTTTCGACTGAGTCATAGACGGCATTAACAGAGAGTACATAAGAACAAATCTTAAATGAGATGTATTTACATAAACACCGACGCAACGAATATAGTACGTCATAACATAAGACGGCAAACAGCACGAGTTTTCGTACAATAAATATTTAAGTGACGCTAATTGAAAAATGGCAAAGAACTTCGTACGCGTATATCTCTCGGAACAAATGAGAGCAACCGTCAATCAAGTGTGAAAAATTTTAGATATGGAAAATTATTATTTCTATTTAAAAAGATTTTTTTTTAATTATTATTAGGAAAAACAAAGCTTATGTATATAAGGTTGTCGTAAGAAGATAAAAAGTAAGTTTGAATAAAAACTGTTGCCTACATTTAAGCGCAAAATATATGAGTATGGAAAATTTTTGCGAATTTATTTTAATATTAAGAAAAAAAGTATGTGTTCTTTTGTTTTTTTTTTTTTCTTTTTCTTTTTAATATCTAGATATATTGCAATAATTTTTACCTCTAATTCTTTTCTATTCATAAAAATATTCAATGAGAAAATAAGTTCGAATACACACTGTTGCCTACATTTAAGCTCCAAACATATAGCTATGGAAAATTTAAGCAAAGCCACAAACCAACAGAAAAGGTGCATCAAAAGGAATGCTATACTTGTATATATAATAAAATATAATAAATATATTATAAAAAAATATATGTTTTTTTTACAAATAGGTATTGTTTGCAATAAATTTTACCTCTAATTCTTTTCAATTTACAAAAACATAATTTATGTATATCAGGTTATCCTAAAAAGGTAAGAAATTTTGTTCGCATAAAAGCTGTTGCCTACATTTAAGCGCAAAACATATAGCTAGTGAAAATTTTAGCGAAGCCACATACCAACTGAAATTGTTGATCAAAGGAAATGCTGGATGACCCCTATAATTTGCCTTTACAAAGTGACGAATCCAATCAACAATTGGCACAAAAAGTGTGGGCAGAATCATATGAGAAAGTAGTAGAATAGGTTTCAAATATTTTAATGAGGCACCTACTTAATTTCTTACATACAACACAACTGTAAAACCGTATTCTTGCTTTCGTATGTAAATTTATTGACAAAAGGGCAGAGCTCAAAGATAACGAACAAAAAAGTGGTGAAACAAAAACGCATAAGCAAATGAAATTTACTGTTTTTTACCTTCACGAGATTTATGTAAAATTTTTTGAGAACTTAAAAATATTTCCAACCAATTTCTGCCACTAAATCGAGCTCTACAATTTGGCGATGATCCTCAATGATTTCTTTAAAAATCTTTAAGCAGATCTGCTATACAAAACTACAAATTTCAATTTGAAAAATCGCCGGCTCAGCAGAAAAATAATAAAGCGTAAATAAATACACAGAAAAGTGCGCACAAACTGCAATTTATCTAATCGCATTATAAAGTGATCATTTGCCGGCTACGAAGCCTACAAAATGAAACTGGTTACGGCAAGTTGCAAAGCAAACCAGCGACAAGTTTAAGAGGTGTGCGCCAGTTCACGACTTTGACATTGACATTGACATTAACTGCTTAAAGGCGTGCGTACTTTGGCCTATAGAGGGGCGCAAACGATCGTACCGTTATAAAGAAAACATTGTAGCTGATACAAAGTACTGGCATTGTATAGTGTTGCACGTGGCATACATATGTACGTACCATATCAACTCTTTAAATGTAGCATGTTGGCAATTGATCGTGTGCTCGCAAGTGATCGCGTGTGACGGCAAAAATTATACAGTTACTTATAACATGTGACTACCAGTTGCTCATTTTATGGGCGTAAATTTTGCTGCTCAAATGTTGTTGTTAACTAATTGACACTTTAAAGTGTGTGATTGAAAAAAATTAAATCATAAATGTTTTTTCTTTCGTTTCAAGCAATCTATGAGATGATATGAGCTCAAACCCGCACTGTTTCCCCCAAAACTTGCATTGTTTCATATTCGAAAGCGCCATAAATTTGGCTTAAATGCATTTTGGGCAAAACCAGCTAGAAAAAGCAAAAAACTTAAATTTTTGTCTGAATTCAGTTCACCAAATATATGAATGAGCAGTCAAGTCACTTTTTGTCCAGACCAACTGAACGTTTCCATTCATAAAGCTGTTGAATATTAAAATATGCAAAAACAAATATATAATTCTTAAAATAATTTGTACACAAATCATACACATACATACATACATTGCATGTATGTATATGCAAATCACATGATCTCTGCCGCTTCAAATTAATTGTCACATAACTAACCGGCGGTGGGGTGGCCAGCGTTGCCAGTCAACCGGCTGGCTGCATAATTAACGAGATCATCACGAAACCCAGTTCTCGCCTCCAACTGAGATACATAAAATACATGCGTTTGGTGTTGTTTTTTTATTTGTATATGTGTGCGCGCTTTTAACGAGCAACACGGGGCTGTGGATTCACGGATGTGGCTTACGAGAGTCACGGGAATCCAATTCACTTTTGCAAATGAAAAAAGGAGAAAAAGCAAATCTCCACCGAAATAGATGGGTCGTGTGTCTGCACTAACCGGTTGGCTGCCTTTATTTTTTTTTTAATAAGCATATACGAGACTCCATACATATCTGAATGAGTGATTTGTGCTAAGCCATGGCTGGTACGCGTGGTACAGAATGGCGCACTTTTGACTTGGCAATCCATTATTATGGCTAAATGTGGAAAATACTATTTCTATTATACAGATTATGATAAATTAGCTTGCATGCTTCTATTTACTACCGAATTTCTTTGATATTAAGTGAATCAGAGAATCTTCTAATTTGTGGCATGTTGAGTTCAAACTAAGCATTATTGCATTTGGTAGTTTTGAAGCTAAAAGCAAATCAATTTGTGTGGTCATAAAACTCATTTTCGACTTGATGAGGTAAATTTTAATATTTATTTCGAAAAGGATGGTACAACCTGAGCATATGTTTTTTTATTCATAGATTAAGTAAAGAAGAGCTAAGTTTAGGAATAACTGAACATTTTGTACTCTGGCAACATGCAAGGGCTAAAGCTATGGAAGTACCTTGAGGTACATAAGGTCTGTTAGTTATATGAAGACATATTTTCAAATACGCTCCGTTATAAGAACAACTCACTCTCTCAATTTTATTAAGAGAACTCACGTATTGGCCGATTTATGCGATATAAAGTCACCGGAAGTCTTTATATTAGGTATATGGGGGATAAAGGAACTATTGAGCCGATTCAACCCATTTGTAGCAGCCAGACATCCTAATATTAGGAAAGGATTCTCTCTGAATTTCAAATATAAATCTGACACATTGACCAATATTCTCGTAAAGAGTCAACTATAGGTACTGGAGTCCAAATATTTGGTACCTAAGGGTTTGATATTTTGCGTTGGCTTTAGATAATTTTTGCTCACAATGTGGCATGCTCTAAAAACATTATGCAAAATTTTGTCGAAGGAATGGAATTTCAAATTATGTTTCATGAGAAGTAGGCGTGTCTGTAACCCGATTTTCACACTGTAATATAAAATTGTCAGAGAAAGGTCAAATACCAAATTTGATTGGAATTGATCGGACATGTCGTTAGATATGTGATTATACATAAAAGTGGGTAGTGCCATAATCTCGACCAATTTTTACTTCGGCTCCTCTCATACCACCTCACAGGTAAAATTTAATGTATCTGGCGTATTTAGTTATTCATTTATAGCACTTTAAGTAGTTTTTAAGAGTACCGTTATATCGGGAGGAATCAGGGTTATCATCCGATTTCATAAATTTTTACACTCTGGTTTGAAACTTCGCTCATTTTTCGAGTTATAGTTCTAAATGTGAACCCGTAAGATAAAAAAAGCCTCTTCCAAAAACAGGAAAATAGGACTGAATGTACTTCCGAAACGAAACTTTTTTTTGAAAATCATAATATTACACGTAATTTTCAACAGAGTTGCCACCTACTGAAAAACGTAATTTTATTTAAAATCTCTGTCAAATTTAGGATAAGGAATGGCTTTGAGGAAATTATTGAAAATCATAAAATTACACTTAATTTTTAACAGAGTTGCCACCTACCGAAAAACGTAATTTTATTTTAAATCTCTGTCAAATTTAGGATAACGAATGGCTTGCTGGAAATTATTGAAAATCAAAAAATTATACTTAACTTTTAACAGACTTGCCACCTACCGAAAAACGTAATTTTATTTAAAATCTCTGCCAAATTTAGGCTTTCTGGAAATTATTGAAAATTATAAAATTACTCTTTTTTTTTATTTGAGTTGCCACCTACCGAAAAATGTAATTATTGAAAATCAGAAAAGTTTACTTAACTTTTAACAGACTTGCCACCTACCGAAAAACGTAATTTTATTTAAAATCTTTGCCAATTTAGGCTTTTTGAAAATTTTTGAAAATTATAAAATTACTCTTTATTTTTAACTGAGTTGCCACCTACTGAAAAGCAATTTTTTTTTAAGTCTATAATGTAGACATCTTTTAAATTAGAGTCAATCGAAAATAATAAAATTGCAAAAATATTGAAAAATATGTGCAAAGCAACATCAACAGTTCCAACAAATTTCAGGGAAGACTTCAGCGGAGTTTTCCGACAAAGTGAAATTTAGGAAAATGTAAAAAAAAAACGTGTTTCATAAAACCTGAAGGGAATAGCAGAAGCGTTGAATCAGTCATAAGTTTTAGAGCTGGATACAACTATATTTAGGGTATATGTACGAAAAACTGCATCTTATGTGTAAGGAAGAAAATAAAAAAGTAAATTATTTCATTTGCCAGTGATTCCAAGCCTCAAGAAGCTGTTATCTTTTCATTTGGCCAGAAGAAATCTGGCACTCCAAGTGGACTTTCGACTTATTAAGTTTGAATTATTTTCTATGAATGTTTAGAAGAGCTATATAGAAAAATATATAAAAAAAATATAAATGAATGAAAAAATAAAAAAATATAAATAAACAAAAATCACACCACAGCGAAATATTTTGAAACCGTATATCCGTTATTTTATTCGTGAGCAAATATTATTCCAACAATAATTGATTGCAAATTAATAGCAACGAAAATCAAAATTAAATAAACAGACGCAGATATATGCAAGCGAAGCGAAAACAAAGCATTCCTGACTTACTTCCAGAACACGCGAAAGCGCACGCATCAATTTCCAATCGTTCTTTCGAAAATCCGCGCGATTTTGCGAAGCTGCATTGTGACTTGCCATATAAATTTACAATCCATTTATTTGTGTTTATTTATATTTATAATTCGCTAACTGAAATCATTTGCAAATATTATTGAACGCGAACTTTTTTGTTACATAAAATGTTTACGAAAAGCGGAACCCGCATCCTCGGCTTAGCAAGGACTTTCCCTGTCAGAACTTTTTCTTCAATTGTTATATATTATTCATTAGTTCAGCGTTATGTCCAAAGTAAATAAAAAATATTTACCAGCCAATATTTATTGGTATTTTTGAGGTGTGGCGTACGTGCTTCGTGATTTAAACACCATAATCAGTTGAATTCACTTCTCAGGTTTTTTTTTTTGGAAAACATTTACATTTATTTACCAACAAACCTACGACATTGTCACGAGTTTGTGCAAATTATGCAATCGTTGATAGAATTTGGCGAAAATGAAAAAAAAATTAAGAGTCTGAGATTATTAATGGGCGCTTGTTTATACTGGGATTTTTTTTAATCACACCAATTGCTTAAAATTTTATATCTAATGTGAAGACAAGTCATACAATTAAGTACTGAATATAACCTTATTGAAGAGGCCTTCACGACGCCTTTAGCAGGAACTAATACGATTAGCCCAATTTTCGAGTACTTTTCCTCTCAATCGAGTACTATACGTTTAACTTCTAAAGCTTGAAGAAGGTGTGGTTTGTGGTAACGGTGTCACCAGCTTGAATTCGAAAGAAGCACTGACTGATAATTCCACCAGACCAAAAACCATACCAAACTATCAATTTAGATGCATGTAATGATCGTTTATGAATAATTTTCTGCGCACCAAAATCGCCAATTTTGTTTATTTACCACACCAACTTCAGCTGAATCTGAGTCTCATCGGAGTAGGCGATTTTCTCTAAAAAAATGTTAACGTTTTCAAGTTATTCCAACGCAAAATCAGTAAATTCACGACATTTATGGTGATCCCATGGCTTCAGTTCTTGAGTTCTCAAAAACCGCCAAATTGTGGTTTGAGATAGTCCTAATTCTTGAGAAGGCCTTGGAAACGACAAAGTGCGGTTTTTAGCAACACTCACATATATATATATATATTTTCATAACCTCGAGCGGTTCGCTGTCAATAACTTGAATATTATGTAAAGAAAGCGTATCCTCGAAATTTTCAATAATTCAACGATTAGCGAGCATAGCTGGACGATTATTTAGACCATAAAATGGCAAAAGTGCCCGAAAATTTGCAATTGGGAACGATTATTTTGATAATAAAATTTAATAATTTGTAAACGTTGTTATTGCGTATAGCATTCCATGATGAAATTGTAAGCACTGAACACAATGAAAGTTCATGCCATGCATATAAAAAATAGCCAAAAGCGATCCGGTCATCCTTATTGGAAAACGCGGTACATGTAGGAAGTATGCCCAGGACCATAAAGTATCAGACGTTAATTTGTTGCTGTGTTAAATGCTGCATAAGGTTCTCTTACTGGGTTCAAAATTTGAGGGTAAAATCTAATAAATATTAAGAACACACGTGTTAGCTAATTAATTTGTTGACATTAAAAAATCTCACAAAACTTCATAATTAATTCGTGCAAACTTATATTGCCTTCACGTGGGTGTTGTTGAATAAATTGAAATAAAAACTTTGAAGCACTCTGACATAAGGCGAGCTTTGAGAATTCCACAATAAAAAAGATATTAATACATCTAAAAGTTTATGAGTTTTCGAACATCCAAAATTACTGGATCCTAAACATTCTTTAGGAGCTTTATATCATTGGAAATAGATCGAGATCTAGACAACTTCGATCATCTAAAATTAGATATATAAATTCTTTCTAAATGTATTTATTCGATGCTGTATAACTAAAGTGTTCTGGAGAGTGTTTTCTGTGACAGAAAAAAGCTTGAGAAATTTTCAGCCGGGGAACACAGTCCAGGAAAAACTCACATTTTCCAGTTGAACGTGAAGGAAACAGCTGTAATAATAAACATATATTTTTCTTGGCAGAGTGACGGCGTATGAAAAATAATTTTCAATGATTTTTTATTTACTTCCATTATTACAAGATACTTCGACGCACTATCCTTTCAGTCTTATAACCATTTCGTGCAGAAGTTAATTGATCAATTAGCCGGCCTTTGCTCGATTAAAGCAGTAATTTAGATCTACTTATCATACAAAATAAAATTCTGAATTTACTACATTGAATCTTAGTCGAATAGAAATCGAGTTCAAACTGATACTCCAACGGTTGTTGACCACACTATAAATTTAGTTGTGTTTAACTCTGTCGGTTGTTGTCCAGACTGTAAATGTGGTTGTGTTCATTGATAAAACAAAAATCAGCTGAAGAATTTTAATCATCAGAAAAATAAAAAATTAAGAACACAAGCAAGTGTAACAGCTGATCGCTAATCGAGCCTTTTTGGTGACCGGGTAGCCAGCTGTGCGAAAGACCAAAACTGATTTCTCAATTATAATCTTAATATACTAAATTAACTAGGCTGTGCGAAAAGGCTTTAATGTTCTTTTGTCAATTTTCTTGTCAAATAAGATTTCCTGAATGAAAATATCGTTTCTAAATTCGCTATATATATTGAGACTAACATTACGCTCAACTTTTTTTCGAAGACTTGCCACTTAAAAAAAAAACGTTAATTTGGAATTATTAAAAGATATAAGGTCTAATAAAAAGCGTTTCAAAAAAGCTTTCCCTCTTTAAAGCTAAGAATTTTGTAAGGATTTGCTTCAAGGAAAGTTTTTCCAATAGAGTTGCCATATTTTATAAATTTAAGCCTGGAATTTTTAGAAAATGTAACGCGTTTTAGAAATCGTTTTCCAAAATTGGATAGAAATCTTTATAAATTTTATATAAAAAGAGTTGCCACCTATCGGAAAAAATATGATTGAGAAATCCTACCAAAAAATAATTGCCAATAAAAAATGTATAAAATATTCTTCTTAATATTTGCAATTAAAAATCATTTTTGAAGGCTTTGCTTAGTAAAAATACATACACACTATCAAGAAAATATCGGGAATTTATTAATGAAACGGTGTATGGCTGAGTACAATATTACATATTCATATATAAAATTATTATTATACACAATACTTAAGATGTAAAAACGGTGTTGCACACGCCACTCATCAAATAAAACCACATTTATAGATTGACGTTTATACTCACTTAAAACTTAGCTCTACGGACTTTATTTATAAGTTTCTAATCAAGCAATGAACTCAACAATTAGCTAAAAAGCCACAATACAGGTCACCTCTCTGGAAATAACTAATTAAAGTTTTAATAAAGAAATAAGCAACTTTATTAATATACGGCAATATTTAATGGCTTTCGACCGGCTTTATTAAATTTAATTACTCGCTAATTCGTAATCCATAAAGCCTAGAGGAACCCTACATCACATGAATGCGTCAGCCGACATCAATAAAAGCGATGCGGCATGTGCTCACAACAAGATTATACAATAATAATTGGCATTTGCGCAGTAAGCAACTATTTGGCCGCGTTTTCTGACAGAGTAGGGGGCGCACTAAGTCTTCAATTGTTTTTAAGACTTGTGTGCGCTCTGAAATGATTTTTGTTTTTCACTTTCAGACATCACTAAACTGTTGTGACTTTTTTATAGTTTGCATAAATTTTTGGTGCAAAGTTCGATATTTGAACCAACGCGGCACAGAGGCGTAGTCACGCACTCAACCCACTTGGCTACGGAGAAAAATTTCTTTTCCATAAAAAAATTTAAATTTATTACACAATATTGTGTATATGTCACATGTGGGAGGCAGTCAATTAGCGCTGTAGGCATACAGGCAGGGAACTAAATCATGTCAGTAGAAAAAGACAAAGAAGATTACAAACAGTAATTGATTACCGCTGTCGTGCTATAAATCTGTGCGCAATGTTCATATTTCTTACAAGTACAAACGTAGAACAATTATATTTTATTTACAAAACTAATTTATGGCTACACGGCTTTCAAATATTTTTAATTTAATTACCGCCTACTTTTTTCTCTAAATATTACGTCATGCAATTACTTCGCTCGTCACAGAGACGCAATTAACAGCATTTCTATAAGTTATAGTCACATTATATGAAAATAATATGGCATATAGGAAACCGTTACTTTACACTGACCCATTGTAATGCACTCATTGTGAAATATTTGCCAACTTAGTCATACAACAACAACATAAACAGTTAAATACGTCAATATTTATGGAGTTCACGCTTTTTATCTTAGAACAAACGCGTAGCCGAACAGCTCAGACATGAAAATCATTCATCATTCAGTAAAGTGAAGAAATGTCATTACAAGTGCATTTTATCTACAAACATGTAAAGCACACGTATGAGCACATGGCAAAGAGTACCTTTAAGTGGGGGAAGCACTTGCCACTGCAGCTGCGTGAGTAATTCCGACAGCGAACATACATACTAGCATAATGCTATTGAGAGTGCAATATATACATACATATTTTCACCTAAAATGCAAAACAGCGTATCATAAAAATAATCAAAAATCGCTACCCGATATAATAACCATTTTATAACCAAAACTCGACCTTGTCTTCAATGGGAGTGTACGGTAACCAATATATAACCAAAACTTCAGTTTCAATGGGAGTGTATGATAACCAATATATAACCTATATATAACCCATATATAACCATTTTATAACCAAAACTCATATTTTGTTTCACCTTGAGTGATTTCTATTAAATCTTTTTTACTTTCGCCTGTAAACTTATGAAAATTGATGTTACTTATTTTGCATTTTATGCGACGATATGTAGTATATATTCACATAAACGCATACATAATTATGTATATTAGTTTATGTAAATCTTTGTATGTCACTCGCTGCTTCGATTAATGATTAATTACACGCTTGGCGGAGCACATTTCTTTTTCATTATCATTGCCAATATTTGCAGCTACAAACAAGCCTACATACTTGCATAAATGCATATGTACATATATATGTGAAAATACATTAGCCGCTATCAACAGTTATTGTGTAAGTCTTAACGAAAGCCTCACGTTTCGTTTATGTAAATACTGTTATCAACGAGAGGAGACAAGCGAAAGCCGGAATATGGATTCGCAATTAGTCTTGTGTAAATACGGAATTTTAAATTTAAAAAATGAATGGAAAGTGAAGCCTTTGCATGTGACCTGATCACTGCTTTCTTAAGTCCATATTACATAGTATGATGATAAGTGACAAAAAATTCCCCAGACTTCATGATAACGGAGGAAAAGCCGATTGGTTGGGCATTTTATGGTCAATTAGAAAAACATTTGATGACGTTGGTGGAATGGATTGGAAATAAAATTAAAAACAAAGAAAAAAATAAAAAAATCTTGTTAAAAGAAAATTTAAAAACAAAATAAAATATTAACAAATGTTCTGGGTTTTTTATTTTGTTTTTAAATTTTTTAAATTTTTTTTTTACTTTATTTTATATTTATTTTTTTATCTTTTTTATCTTTTTTAATTTTACTTCTTTATTTTTTAATTTTTAAAATTTTTTTTATTTTTTTATTTTTAAAATTTTTTATATTTTTTTATTTTTAAATTTTTTTATTTTTTTTTTTATTTTTAAAAGTTTTATTTTTAAAAGTTTTATTTTTTTAATTTTTATAATTTTTAGTTATTTTTTTTAATAATTTTTATTATTTTTTGTACTTGAAATTAAAAGGTGGCAACCCTACTCAAAAAATGTTTTTAATTAATAGCTTACTTAAACCATTTGAGTTTGAAGTCCACATATTACATAGTAACGTAGTATGGACTAATTTCGAGTTGAAAATTTCAAACAGGTGGCAGCCCTATGAATGTTTGTCACCTCAATTTTTTTATTTAAACGGTTTTTTAAAAACTCAAAAACAGCTTTCAGTTTGACGCATTGCAAAAAAAATTTCTTTGCTCAGTTAACGAATTTAAAAGGTGGCAACCCGCTACAAAAAATATTTTTAATTCAGTAAGCTATACTTAAACCATTCGAGTTTGAAACCCACATACTGTTTTTCTTATGCTATTAATATCGAGTTGAAATTTTCAAACAGGTGGCAGCGCTCTGAATATTTGTTTCAACAGCCCTTTATTGCAATTAAAAATCAAAAAATATACATACATACATATGTAAATTGGAAATATTAGCCCTCACAGAGGTAGCATTTTACTTAATACGAGTGTGACGAAATTTCGTGACGTAACGCAATTTCGTTGCATTGGAAAATTTCGCTTTTTACTTTTCTAAATAGATTACTACTACTGTCTAAATAGATTTCACTACAAAAAAAATATATAAAAAAAAAAACATTTAAGAGCCAGCAGCAGTTCTACAAACAACAATACTCACACCCAAAATAATTTCACCATCTTCACCTCCTCACAAATTAACCACTTTAATAATTACGTAAAAAATTATTTATGTTTCTCTAAACCATATTATGCAGTTAATAATAAACATAGTTGTTTACTGCTTATGCAAGCTGTGGCCGCTTTGGCCTTCCCTCTTACTTAATTAATACGCCCGTCATTTCCCTTGACCACTGCATCAGCTGGAGAATAAGAACTGAAATGAGTTCGATATTTATAAACAAGTATCGCACGCAGAGCATAAACAAGATGGCAGCCGCGCCATGCGTCACGTACGCAATATATATAACACGGCAACAGCAACAACAAGTTTATAGAAAATTTATTTATTTTTTATCTGAAAAACAAAAACATAAATAATGCAGATGTTGGGAAACGCATGCAAATGCTTCAATGCTGCGAGTTCCAATTGGAAGAACTTATTTACATACATAAATACATACATATGTGTGGAAACATACTCTCTGGCTATGTAAATGTGTGGCTATCTGAGAAATTATATTACAACAAGAAAAACGTTAACAACGGAAGCTACAATACCCTTAACAGGTGCATTTTGTGCAGTAGAAAAAGGTATAAAAAGATATTTATTTTGATTTTGATCGGTCAGGTTGTATGACACAAAAGTGGTCTGACAGGTTCTGCAGTTCCGACAAATGAGCAGCTTAGCGAGAAAAGGACGTCTATATCTCAAAACTGAGGACCTAGTTCGCGTATACATATATAGACAGTAAGACCGAAAAACAGCCGGAGATGACTAAAATAATATAATCAGTTACAGTATATAAACTCTACCGGGTCTCCGAAGTTACCTGCTGTGTGTCAGAATAGAGTTGAGCTGTAGTGCTGATATTTGTAAAGGCTTTTTACATTAAATAGCAACATTTAAGAGTGTAGGATTTGATTTTTTTTTTTTTTTGCTCCACCCTAATGTTGATACACTTTTGTCACCAATTTATAATTGAAATATTATTATATATGCCATTTAGTAATTTATGAACTAATAACCATTTGTATAACTACACTTAATTGAATTATTTTGGTCAAGCTTACTCACTTAATTGACTTGACTTACTGAAAAAACACCTTAAATGAAATCGGTCAGTAGTGGGCCGAACCAACTGCTCAATTCAAAAAGTGATTGGAACGTACAAATCGATGGGCTCCACCGCCGCAAAGCACTAAGGAACTCCAGAAAAATTCAAATGTTGCTAAAGATGTTAAAATAAGGTTCCAAAAAACCATTTGCAGTGACACCGCGTGAAAAAAATTTTCAAAAAAAAGCTGGTTATCGAAGACGAGTCGCACGGAAGAAACCATTCATTTCATTGAGGAACAGGCAAAAGCGAGTTGAAGAAGTTTTGGAAACGTGTTATTTTCTCAGACCAAAACCAAATATTGCATTTTTGGAATAAAAGAAAGGAAGCTTGGTTGTAGAAAGCCCGATACTGCACTCAATAAAAAAAATCTTGCAGCGACAGTAAAACACGGTGGTGGTGGTGTAATGGTGTGGGGGTGTATGTCTAGTAATGGAGTGGGCAATATTGACTTAATTGAGTCAACAATTGTTTATTTGGATAAACCTAAGGCCAATTTGAAGCAGTGCAAAGTGAACTGGCGTTGGAGGATTGGTATTTTCTCCAACAGGACACTGACCCCAAGCACGCTGCAGAAATGGTGAAACTTTGGTCTTTTTAAAACGTGCCCAAACAATTGCATACGCCCCTCCCTATAACCAGATCTCAATCTCATTGAGTACTTATGGGATTTGTCTGAACGTCGAATTCACCAACACCATAATTCTTCGAAATAAATGCTAAATCCTTGAATAATGTACCAAAATCACACCAGAGGAGACATCAAATCTCGTTAATTCACTATCAAAGCCCTTAAAAGAGGTTTTACATCGTAAACGAGTTACTAGAAACTATCCTTTTGCTTTAATTTAATGCTTGTTATGTTTTTATTCCTTTGCACGCAAACTTTTTCTAAACCGAATAATACTTTTTATTTTGTTCATGTGTTTGTCTCTAATTTGTTTTCAACATTGTCAAAATATTATGTAAATTAGACTGAACTCCAATAAGTAAATAAACCAAAATTTTATGTTCGATTTTTTTATTTCTCGCAGTTTTTTTTTAATAATTAGCAGTATGGGAAGCTGGTACGCAGACTTTTTCTGACTAGTGTACATCAGAGAGAAATATATACACATAAATATACAATATATTGTATAATCCAATAATAAATTCTGGAAATTTGCTATTTGGCAGGGCTTAAGTACAATACTTCTCCCCAAAGATTAATTCATTTGTTTGCCATGCAACAGTCAAACCCTTACAAATTTTGTACAAATAAGATCGAAAAGTTGGCACCTCAGATTACTTACAATCTCTCTTGATTGAATCTCAACAATAACATAATAATTTTTTCCCCTAGATAAGGTTACATTGTAAGCATTGGAATTAACACTTGCTTGCTTAATATATACTGCGAGTTCTGTATTGTCTTTTCTTTATAATTATTTATAATATAAAGGCTTTTAGTAAATAAAAAGTCTATATTTATATTCCTGACTAATTCATAGCCACTTAAAATGAAAGTTAGAAAACCCTTGAGTACTCGAATGCCTGCAGTGGCACCAAGTGTATCATCAAATTGAAGTATGGGAAGTAAAGGCTTGAAATAATATATTTTTAACCGGAATAGATAAAAAAAGCCCTTATTTAATACAAACAATTCAATTGAATTAGAAAAAAATAAACTAGTTGGCCAGGAGGTAAGATTGTATCAGCAGCTACATTACGTCAAAGTTAAGAAAAAACTCTACAAAAGCACAGCTTTCACACAAATTTAGAGACAATTCAAGCAAGCCAGTGGCAAAACAGTTTTCTACATATATTTGAATTTTTTGTTAGTAAATAAAATTTTTATACTCAAAAACTTATTGATCCTCTGCTCCCCTAATTTTTTAAAATTTCACTTAATATTATTTTTAATTTTTTAAGCATTAAATAAATATTTTTGTTAAGTTTGTATTTATATGCCATATGCATAATGCAAATAAAATATCAATCACAGGAGATTTCCAAAACATACGCTTTCTTTTTGAACTTTTCGACTCTTCATATTTTGATGGCAAAGAAAGTTGTTCAAAAAAAAACTCGAATTTCGCAAATGACAGCAATATCGATCGATTTTTCAAGCATTAAGCAAAGAGTCAATATTGCGATGATTTTGATTAATAGTATAAACAAATAAAATAAATAAAACAATAATAAATCAAAGGAATTTAAGTCAGAGCACTATGCTGTGTTAGTCTGAAGCTAAAAAGTCTGGTAAATATAAAAATACGTGCCTATTCAGTACAATGTTACATATATATACCTGTATTTATTTACATTGTAAATATTTATTTCACTATCATACAATACTTGAAAAAACAAAATTTTTTTTTTTATTTTTTAACAGCACTAAACAACGATTTTACAACAACAAATCAGTGAGGAGGTGTTAGGCACGCGCCATTAAATGGCAAATAGGTGCTACCTGAACTTATATGCTGTGTGCTATCAACGAAAACAAGTCTAGTCTAGTCTAGCATAAAGTCTTATCAATGAGAATAGACCTATAAAAAGCAAACAACCTTCCTCGTCTGACACCAGAGCGCTAAAATCACTTTGAGGAAAATTCTCATTTCTATAGCCAAACGAGGGAGACAGTTGAATAATGAAAAATAGTTATTCGTGCTTATAAAAGTTACAGACTGTGAATTAAAGAAAGTATTATTAGAGGTTTGCTATTTTAGATTTTGTGGATATTAGAAATATTGAGACAAAGCGCTTACATCTGTTTGGCGCTCTGGTTAATTAAAATATATTTGATATAAGAGTACGGTACCGATAATCAACAAGTGTACCGAATTATTTTGTTTGACTTGAAGATCGAAAAATGTTGCCTCGATTTTTAATTCACCATACTAAGTTTTTGGAAGTCAAAAAATGTGTCGCAAATAATTTAATGAACATGAAAATCGAAAAATGTTGTCCCAAAATATCAGCAATAGGACAATTTTGACGTTGAAAAATTATGTCCCAAATAATTTTGTTTCAAAACACTTTTAACACGCCTTTGGAAACTTTCGTGGTTAAAAAAAAGTTGTCCCAAATAATTTAATTTGACTTGAAGATCGAAAAATTTTGTATAAAAAAATTTTGAATTCACTATAGGAAGCGTTTAGGGTTTCAAAAATGTGTCCCAGATTATTTGGAGATTGAAAAATTTTGTCCCAAAAAATTCTAACTCAGCATAGCAATTTTTGTGATATAAAAACTGTATTCCAATCAATTCTGATTGTCCTGTAGACCGAAAAATGTTGTCCCAAAAATTTTTTTAACTCACCAGTAGTAAACTTTTGTGACTCGAAAATTGTGTCCCATATAATTTTGACTTGAAGGTCGAAAATTGCTGTCTAATTTTTGTTCCGAATTGTCTGAAATGTTTGTAACGGCTTTCGAACTAAAAAAATTCTTTAATGTAGATTAAAAACGAAGTTATAATGTCCCAAAATATTCACAGCCCAGCAAAATTGTCCCAAAATTTGATAAAGATAATAAGTTTCATAATATAATAAAAACAATTATAAAATTAGTAAGTTTTTGTGGTTCCAAAATGTGTCCCAAATAATTTAATGCTGTCCCAACATTTTTTTAACTCACCAATAGTAAACTTTTGTGGCTCAAAAACTGTGTCCCAAATAATTTTGACTTAAAGGTCGAAAATTGCTGCAACCACGAAGTCTATTTTTTGTCCCAAACTGTCTGAAAAATTTGTAAATGTTTTCGAATCAAAAAAATCTTCTTTCTTATAGTAATGTAGATTAAAAACGAAATTACATTGTCCCAATATTCACAATCCAGCAAATTTGTTCTAACCTTTATACAGATAAAGAGTTGCAAAATATAATCAAAATGGTTTGTAAAATTATACTAAATGCAATTAGCTAACTATTGATCTGTCCCAAAACGTTGTGACAAAATTGTTCAGTATTCTACTTAAAATATATATTTATATATAAAAACAGGCGTATTTTGGGAATATTATTTTAAGAAAACAATGTATTTTCCAAAGGTTCGAGATGTCCCAAAAATATTGGTAGTATACGAAATTGTTCAAAAAGCCTTATAAAAAACGACTATGCTCTTTGCAGTCCAGTATTATGACAATAACAGCAAAAAAATTGTACCAAACAGGTTTATGGCATAATAAATTAGGAAATTGATCTTATATGAAGAATCTATGCTTTTTGCAGTTCAGTAATAACGTAAAAACATCATAAAATTTTGTCCCAAAAATTTTTCACATCTCTTTTTGGGTCAAGTAAAGGCTTTCAATATATTATGATTTTTCCAGTTCAGTAATATGACCACAATATCAAAAAAGGGTGTCCCAAAACTTCTCGACCTCTCTGTTTAGGTCAAATTTAGCTCTTGAAGCTTTAAATTTTTATATTATGGCGATATAATACTATAATGAAGCCATAAATGCATAATAAATATTTAAATGAATGGTGATAAATGTGATATAGCCATTATTCTCTTTTTGCTAGTGCGAGAAAGAACTTTTACTGAAGGTTTATTGAACAATAATATTGCATAAATTTGCACCAAAAATTTTTTCCAAATTTTAATTGTTGCAAAGAAGCTCATATTTTCGCATATACCTGTATTATATATCCGTAAACTCATTATGAAGAAAATTTCTGAATTAAACACCGCCTCAAGGTGCCGCATATTTACAACTTTTCGAACCTCTCACAGCATTTAATTTTTAATGGATTTACATTTGCATTTGTTATGCTAAAACGATCATTTATTGTATCTATTCCACCTCACATTTAGCACTTATTGTATTTGCTGCCTAATACACTTTAAATTCGATGTGAAAGCGGCTGGATATAACAATAAGCGGTCAAAGGTTTTTGGTTTGAGGCAGTTGAAGGCAGTTTCAGCGACGCTGAACCACTTCGAACTGGTTGATGGAGTTGTAATTATCGACGTAGGTATTTAGAAGTTGCAAATACAAGCTGTCTACGCAAATGAAGCATGTTTACTTTAAAATAAGATGAATGGAAAATAATTGGATATTTCATAAGTTTAGCGCAATATTTGCATATTTCACGCGAAGATTGCAACTGAATGACGCACGTGACGCGCACCTCATGGCGGCGTAAAGACGTATGATAGTTTCGAAATACCACGTACACATAAGAAGGTTTATCGGCTGAAAAAACTTACCACTGAAAGTGTCTTTAATTGGAACAAACTGGTGCGCCAAAGTGGCACACGCAATACGAAGAGCTTATGACTATGCGCATTCCAATTAAAAGCTTATCAGCGTTATCTGATAAAATGTCTGTTTGTGAATTTTGCATTTGAAAACTTATTTGTGGTTGTTTTGCTTTTGCAAAAACTTGCGTTACGCGCAAAACTTTTCTGAAAATAGAAATGCGATTTTGGTATTTTGAAGCTTCTGCTTTGTAATCATACAGCCGCCATCAATTCGTACGATAATTACAGATTTTTACTTTTTGTCGAAGCCAACCGAAGATAAGTTGCAAAAACGAACGCCAGTCGAAGCATACCGCACAGTGTGCGCGCAAATGTGTGAGGTCACTCATACGCCATGTGCGACTATTTATAGCTCCTTTTGTGTGATAAACAGATGGTGAACGGCGAGATAGCTTTGAACTGCATTATTTACTTAGTCATTTAACATTAAGCGAACTTTGGCGGGCAGCATATTGTTATCAACAATATGTTTGTTTTGCAACAATAATAAATTAGAGCTGCTGTGGGCGTTAACGCTCCGTTAATATATTCACACGTGGGATAATAAGTGAATAAACTGCAACGCGAAAAAATATGTAGTATATTAAAGACTTAAACATATTTAAAACAAGAAGACATGTTAATTTCGGTTGCACTGGAGCTACCCTATATAAATAATACCAGTTTTCTATATAAACACTTTATTTTAATAGTTTAGTTTGTATGGCAGCTATATGCAATAATCGTCAGATCAAGACAATTTTTTCGGATATTGTATTATTGCCTTAAATAATAATCCAGGAAAAATTTCGTGGAAATATCTCCTCAAAATAAAATGTTTTTCATACAAACACTTGATCTCGAAACTCCAGTTTGTATGGCAGCTATATGCTATTATCGTCCGATCTGAACAACTTTTTCGGAGATTGCATTGTTGCTTCAAACAATAAATCGTGCAAAATTTCGTCAAGATATCTCATCAAATAGCAAAGTTTTTAATACAAACAGTTGATTCCGATAATTCGGTTTCTATGGCAGCTATATGCTATAGTGGTCTGATATCGCTCATTCTCACAAATAAGCAGTTTCATAATGAGAAAGGGACGGGTGCAAGATTTCAGATCAATATTTCAAAAATTAATGGACTAGTTCGCATATACAAAGACCGATAGACAGAGAACGGGCATGGCTAAGTCGACTCAGTTCTCAGCTCTTTGACTTTTCATTAGGGTTTTAGAAACTTCGTGTCAAACTTAATAGATTATGTTCAGGGTAAAAAAAAAGTTTCTCATATAATTTTCGCTGGCTTTGAACCACTCTGATTATTATATCTCACAATGTTTTATAAGAAATGCTGTGGTGTGACTCCCTTTTGAACGCAAATGAAAGAAATCTACCAGAAAATACATAATTTTAAAATTACTTCGACAACAGCTCCACCCAGCGGATAAAACACGTAAAAAAATTCCCTAAATACGAAAAGACTTTTTTGACTAACCAATATATTGGTTATATCTGATAGCGGCAGCTAAAAATGTTATGCTAGATATATGTAACATTATGTAGCGAATCGTAAGCAATAAAAATTCAATTTTGGGTTTTTTATGATACATTTTTGTGCATTTTAGATGACTATATGTAATATCTGCACTGAAAAAGAGAAAGATTGTTCATCATGTTTTCCTAGACTTTTCTGATCACTCACTCTATCAGTCGGGCTGGGTGCACCTTTGATATACAGACATGTATTAAACTGTCTTCGGTGGGTCCCAATTAGACTCGTAAAGCTTGTCGTCAAGTTCAAAATGATTGAAGTCAATATTATTTCTACTTTTTTAAAGCAGAACTAGGACAATAGAATGTAGACAGATAAGAAATTTGTATTTAATTTTAATTGAAAATATTGTTTCTATTTTTAAATTCCGCACATTCAATTGTAAATACGGAAAACAAATAGATTACTCACAACCATCAACACGTAGCAGTTATCTTGCGAACTGCTAATTAAATTCAGTTTATTTCAACAAACAACATTTATCTTCTTCAACTTATCAACTTATGTATTTTTAATTATATTTGGCACTCGATACGTCACTCAATTGACAGCATTGATTTTGAGGGCTTGTCGATGTTGTCAAAAAATTATCTCATTCCATAATTAACCAGGCAATTCACTAACCTCACTGCCCAGCAACAAAAAAATCTGCAAAAAAAAATTCGAAATTTTCCATTATCTCACGGGTTGCCATGCCAGAGTATGTAAAACTAGAGACAAACGTATTGAATTTTGCTATAATTAATAAAAAAAATTTGAGCAAATATAATTATCGCAGCCCTTGAGCTAGAAAGATGTGCATAATAAGGAAATGACAAAAAATTCCATTACAACACAGCAACACTTCCCACGCTGAGCGCGGCAATAAAGTTCGCGAAATTTGTTTATTGTTATTATTATTATTATTTCTGCACGCATGCATTCGTAATGCTGATTTTTTTGCAGGCGATGAACTCAAGCACACCACTAGAAACTTTCCAAAAAAATCATAAAAATATATCTAAACACGTCAAAAAAAAAAAAATAAATAAATAAAAAAAATTAAAAAAAAAAATTAAAAAAAAAAAAAATAAAAAAATTAAAAAAAAAAAAACAAAAATGCAAAGAAAACATGAATTAAAATGTGTGCAATGCTTTATTAACTATAAATAGACCGGTGTAGTGTTTTTTGCCATTAAAATTCAATGCTGTTGCGCATGCGCAAACATACTCAGTGCGTTAACACAATTTCAGTCGACTTGTCGACAAGTGAATGGCATGCGAATGATAGAAATAATAACAAAAAGTGGCACTCAGTTATTGACGGCTGTTTGGCCGAGCTTTCTTCATACCGATAGGAGAAAGAGTTTTGAATCAAAACTGCATGATTTCGAAGATTTAGCATTTTTAACCTATAGTTTGTAGTTTGGAATTTTGTCACAATTGGGTTTTGAACTCATGAAGCAGCGCATGATAGCCAACACAAAGGAAACTAAATCTTGCTTTTGAGCTTGTTACTAAGTAAAGTTTTTGAATTTGAAAATAATTAAACATAAGTGTAAAAGATATAGCGAAAAACTAACATTGTTGTAGTTACTTTTGAGTCGTTATTGCGAATTTTAGAGCAAAAAGCCTTGGTAGCGTAAAAACAACAATATGCTACTATGTATTGGTAGTCGAAAAAGTATTAGTGAACAAAAAAGCAACATTTTGGTCGACCACTTTTTGCCATTTTTCCGCTAGAGACATTATTCCATCAGTGTAAATCAGAATTTCGAAAATTCCAGAACGGAAGGAGCGAACCATTGTTGTGCAATAAGAACTGATAGAGCATCGTTTTTGTAAATTAGATATTTTAAGCCACTGCAAAGTGCACATTTTTTTCACAAAAGAAGAAGTCAAAGCGAATTATGGCCCGTTTTTCGATGATTAAGTGTATTTAAATTTCTAGATTTCAGACAATTTCGAAAAAGCACAGCAGAGATCCTTCCGAAGATCGGCTTCGAAATCAATTGAATAAAAAGTTTTTCTTTTGTTTATTTATTAAATTAATTAAAAAAAAAACAAGTTGACAAAAGATGCAATATTTCTGGCTTGAAATTAGATATAGTCCTTTAAAAGAAACAGCGGAGTTTTCAGCTTACTCCTGGCCTTATTGCGGCCCTTACTTCCCATAAGTTTTAATATAATTTACCAAAATCTGATTTTTATTTAAAAAAAAATTTAAATGTTAAAAAAAAAACTTAAAATGTTTGTTGTAGTTAGAAAATATTTAGAAGAGAAAGAAATAAGAACTTTTAAAACCGGTTACTCACCACTCTGACGTTAACTATTTTTAATGTGAATTTAGGCGCAACCATTACGTACAAGGGAACAAATCCAAAGGCTTGCGTCTATTTAAATATTATTATAATTTTTTTAAATATGAGAAATATTAAAATCTTCACCAAAACCACTTAACACTCAACGCCAATATTTCTCTAAATAATATACCGAAGTTACCGTAATTCATTTTCACTTGCTCGCGCGACATCCGCTTGGCGATTACTAAACTCATAGTCAAAAAGTAGACAAACACAAAAAGGACATACAGAATATACTCGTATAATATAGTTACAGTATATGTGATGTGCGTGTGTTTGCTAAGGATAATTACAAGTCTGCCTGCCAAATTATCCATGACCTCTAGCAATCAACAGACAACAAACAGTTTTACTATCGCTTCAAGTGTCCTCTTTAGCCGGTATAATTTATATAATACAATGCACATGTGTATGTAGACACCTAACGGAAAACCCCAAAAAGTAAATAAAATAAAGAAAAACAGAAATAAAACAAAGTAAATAAGCAACAAAAATAATAAAAAAAAAAAACGAAATAAATAGAGTAAAAAGCAACAAGAAAGGCATGAGAAACGATTATCAAGTGACAGTTAGCGGCGCGTGCCACTCACCAACGCTGCAAAGAGTAAAGTTTCGGTAATTACCAAAGGGTTTCACCTTTGCTCTGACCACCTGAAATGCGAGTGGTGTTCGTGTTTAACGATATTTTCGTGTTTGGCGTCGCATTGCTCGCGCAAGAATACACAACACGCCACGGAAAATGCGTAGAAAGAACTAGAGATTTGCGGCGTTGGAGAAGCTGGCTGCTAAAGGTGCGGGAATATGTGTTATTTTCGAAGATATAAATGTCATACTTTCGTACTTTATGGTGCGTGATTTCGAAAAAAAACAGGTGAAAAGTGGTATTCATTGGAGGAGAAAGTAAATTTCATATTAACAAAAAATATGCGGTAAATCAAATTTTCTTGACAGATATAACCGATATATAACATATATAACCGTTATATACCAAAACCCAAATTTTGTTCCAAAGAGTACCATTTGGCTCCGTGTGATTTATTCTTGTTCCCCAAACTGAAATTGCCGCTGCGTGGGACCGTTTTTCAGCCGATGGAAGAGATGAAAAAAAATTCTCTGAAAATGTGTTAAGTTTGATGTCTTAGATTTCAAAATCCTCAAAACACTCGTTTTGGCATCTGCGATCGTCGGCTAAGTTATTAAAAAAATATCCCTAACACCCCATTTTGAGTTTGGAGATTGAATTTTCGGAGGTTTCGTGGTCCTCGCTATGAAAATTTCGTTTTCAAGAATTTAAGATTCTATCAAAACTTTCTTTTATTTTAGAAATCTGTATAAAATTAATTTTCTACTAACTGGTCACTGTCTGGTGGCGACACACGCCCACAGAATGGGGCTGACAGATCGAGAAGACGGCAGGAAATATCTAGAACAAGACACCAGGGAAGAATGGAGCATCTTTTATGCACTTATCCCGCACTGACAAGACTACGCTGTAAGCATCTGGCGTCCAGACGGTACCATAAACTAGAAGAGGTATTGATTGTGAGGCCATAGAGTCTGTTAAAATTCGCGTCAAGCGCAGGCATCCTAAAGGATGACTACTTCTCATGTATCTAGTAACTGAAATCCATCTTGTATCGCAAAGTTCCAAAACTGGTCTTTGCGGGGCTCATTGGCCTACCAGATTAACCTAACCTAGTTTCTACTTTACAAAAATAAAAAACTTAAGCAAATTCCCTCAATAATTAGAAATTAAACCACAACTTAGCACATATAATTATCATGCTCGCCGCATATCTATGTTTATATGCCTATAGATGTGTATACATACTATATGTACATACATACATATGTATATGTTGAGTTTTGTAAAATTGATTAGATATTCGTTACCGATTTGCCGCACGCGTGTAATGCTGCAGACAAAGCATTCTTTCCACAGTTTTGGCATTTTAACGAATTTACTGGAGACACACATGACAACAACAATTCGATAATTATAATTTAATTGGGAGTGCGTGTGTTTGGTTGGTGTGACTCTCAGCAAATGGAGCGTAAATAATAGAGAATCTCTACATTTTGGGCAATATGTCGTTTGTTGTTGTTGTTGTATGCATAAAGCAGTTCAATGGAAAATTTTTGGACAAGCAAATGGTATTATCGATTTAATTGGCACTCGGTTGATGTGTTGAATAAGCAAAATCGGCAGGTACTCGTGTTACAAAACACAAAATAGCTTTATAGAGAGCGCGCTAAGAAGGTATGTAAATTAGTTTTTTATAGGTTCGATGTGTCATAACGTTAGTCTTGGCAATCATCGATAAAACTAGCAACTTGTTTCTGCTACTCCCGCTAATCAAAAGTGGCATATCGCACAGACACACAAACCGCAAAGACCGCCAAGGCGTGTGGTAAGAGTGAGCGCAAAATTGCATGTCATTCGGCGATTACGAAGTGAAGGCGATGTGAGGCAACAATAAATGTCACATTTACATTTCAGCGCAGCAATTACGGTTTATATAGTAACTAAGTAATCGGCTTGCTAGCTTTTGTTTAGTGTACTTCATCGGTATATTTGCATAAAATTTTTTTTTTTTTTGAATTTGGCGGTAAACGCACATTCATGCACACTGTGTACATATGCATTTTTATAAACTCTGTTATCAAACTGCCGCCAATAAACAACTGAACAACGCCAAAAATAATCGGCAACTAATATTTCTGACAAATTAGTGATTACTCGACAGTTTAGCAACAACAAAAAATGCGGAAGTGTTACAGTAGTTTGTATGTATGTATGTATGCAATTGGCATATAATAATATTTATTATGTTTTACTAATTATTTCGCTTTGGCAGCGTACGTGTTCGGGTTACCAATGTCATAAAGTATTGCAGTAATAAATTTTTGGTTTCACGCAAGTTTATTTGGTGTTTATCATTATCATAACAAATTTAGCGACATAAAAAAAGAAAAGTATGAAAATATTTAAATAAAAAATAAATAAAAATATGGTCGGAGACTGTAGTGAGGCCTTGGATAATAATCTTTACCAAATTTCGTGAAGATGCCTTGTCAATTAAAAAAGTTTTCCATACAAGGCCTTGATTCCAATCATTCAGTTTGTATGGCAGCTATATGTTATAGTGGTCCGATTTGAACAATTTCTTTAGACATTCCATAACTGCCTTAGATAATAATCTTTACCAAATTTCGTGAAGATATCTTGTCAAATAGAAAAGTTTTCCATACAAGGCCTTGATTTTGATCAACTAGTTTATATGGCAGCTATATGTTATAGTGGTCCAATTTGAACCATTTCTTTGGACGTTGCATAACTGCCTTAGATAATAATCTTTACCAAATTTCGTAAAGATGCCTTGTCAATTAAAAAAGTTTTCCATATAAGGCCTTTATTTTGATCAATTAGTTTATATGACAGCTATATGTTGTAGTGGTCCAATTTGAACCATTTCTTTGGACGTTGCATAACTGCCTTAGATAATAATCTTTACCAAATTTCGTGAAGATATCTTGCCAATTAAAAAAGTTTTCCATACAAGGCCTTGATTCCGATCATTCTGTTTGTATGGCAGCTATATGTTATAGTGGTCCGATTTGAACCATTTCTTCGGACGTTGCATAGCTGCCTTAGATAATAATCTTTACCAAATTTCGTGAAGATATCTTGTCAAATAGAAAAGTTTTCCATACAAGGCTTTGATTTTGATCAATTAGTTTATATGACAGCTATATGTTGTAGTGGTCCAATTTGAACCATTTCTTTGGACGTTGCATAACTGCCTTAGATAATAATCTTTACCAAATTTCGTAAAGATGCCTTGTCAATTAAAAAAGTTTTCCATATAAGGCCTTTATTTTGATCAATTAGTTTATATGGCAACTATATGTTGTAGAGGTCCAATTTGAACCATTTCTTTGGACGTTGCATAACTGCCTTAGATAATAATCTTTACCAAATTTCGTGAAGATATCTTGTCAAATAAAAAAGTTTTTCATACAAGGCCTTGATTCCGATCATTCTGTTTGTATGGCAGCTATATGTTATAGTGGTCCGATTTGAACCATTTCTTCGGACGTTGCATAGCTGCCTTAGATAATAATCTTTACCAAATTTCGTGAAGATACCTACCTGGTCAATTAAAAAAGTTTTCCATACAAGGACTAAATTTTGATCAATTAGTTTATATGGTAGCTATATGCTATAGTTACCCGTTCTGAATAATTTTTACGGAGCTTAGAGAATTAACTTCGACAATAATTCCTACAGAATTTCGTAAAGATACCCTGTCAATTAAAAAAGTTTTCCATACAAGGACTTGATTTTGATTCGTCAAATTGTAGGGCAGCTCTTTGTTAAAGGGGTCCGATCTTAACTATTTATTCAAAGATTATAGCGTTGGATTAGACAAAATTGAATGCCAAATTTCGTGAAGATAACTTTTGAATCAAAAAAGATTTCCATACAATAACTTAATTTTGATCGGCCAGTTTACATTGAAGCTGTAAGCAATAGTCAGCCGATATCGGCGATTCCGATAAATAAGCAGCTTCTTAGTGAGAGAAAAATGTGCGCAGAATTTCAGATTTCTTCGAAATTTCCTTCTAAATTTTGTAAACAATGTGTTCGGAGATTCGATTCAAACTTAATATACTTCGTTCGATTTAACTGCCGTACAAATTAAAAAAAAAAATAAAACTACTTTGTACAATTTTCCTTGCCTTCCCACTCATAATTAAGCTAAAACGAACTAAGAATAGAAATTCCTCTCTAAATAGCTTGAAAAAATTATCGCATAACGAGTATACAATTTCCATTGAAAATTCAATTTTTCCATCACATCTCTGTTCTTATATTAAAACTACACTCAATCCAGACATTTATTTGTTAACTAATTTACCACGACATTTTATCTTCCTTCATTCCCCATTGATGTCATTCCCTTAACACTAACAGCTCGAAAATGCTATTATTAAATTGGCAAATAAGTAATTGCTTACTGTAATGATTCCCGTGGAGAAGTTTTAAGCATTTCACGACGCATAGCTTCACTAATTATCGTCTATTAATTCAATTTGAAGATTCACGAAGCCACACAAAGTGGCGCGACATGCAAACAATTTAGACAATATTACAATAAAGTGCAAATGAACAATAATTAATAAACAATTTATCACATATGTCATTAAATATCTTACTAAATTACGACTAAATACCCGGCAACACTACGGAAAATTCCCGACACTCAATGAATGGTGGAAAGTAAGCGAATTAAGCTCATCTACGACTTGTAATTATTTGCGCAAGCAATTTGCAGGAGGATGTGGAAGCGAAGCTATTTTTGAACTGTCACATTTGGGTGGTATTTATGCCCTGATTAAGTCATAAGATAATGTATAGAAATATAAGTGTGTATGCAATAAGCTGCCAAAAGAAAATTACTACAGCATATGTCTGAATATCAAACAAATTTAGTCAATTAGTATTATAATGTAGTCAATTAACGTCTTAATTGTCTCAGCGATTCCAATCTGCTGGAACATGACATTAGGACATCCCACCGCAGCCAACTTCCAAAAATAACTAACTGCTCAATTTGTTATGTCAGATAATATTTTTAAAATAGTAAACAAACGAAACATGGAAATTGACCGTGATAAAAGCAAACCAAATACTAGACTATTTTTGCGTCTGTCAACTTTTTATAGATAAAAAAATTTTCCTTAAATGTTCGATTGTTTACTCATTTTCGGGTTTTCCTTGTTCCATTTAGTTTGGGCTAAAATTAAACTGTCTGAACAATACTAACTGATAGAGATAATGAAAAATGACAGCTGACAATATATAAGTACTTATTTAGACCAAAATAACTTTTAGTCTAGCAGCAATAATTGAAATATCAAGATAAGCTCAAATATAATGGAAAGAAATGTTTGCTTATATGGTTAACACTACTTGAGATTTATTAAGAGGAATGCCATACAAGGCAAACCAAATTGATAAATGCCACCTGTGAGGTAATAAATTTAGAAATCTATTTTTGGGGATGTGAAATGTAGAAAGTAAGAATAAATAAAAAACAAAATAAAAATAAATTCCAACACAATTATTTTTCAACATTTTTATTCACTCAGTTTGTGGGTCTACTCTAGATTACACTAGCTGAAAAAAAAAGAAATTTCCGGCATGTAAGTAAATAAGTATTCCTTTTGGGTTTCGTGAGCTCATCAAAATTTCAGTCACGCGTCAAACAAATAATGAGCCATTAGTAATTTAATTAGTTGTACTTAACTGACAGTCAATTTTGTAACTACTAATGGAAAGCGAATAGACGACAGTTAAGACAAAAAAATATGAGCTAACTGATCTAGCCACGCGATATATTTAGGTAGAGATGAACGATATGAAGTAGCGAGTAATCGATTGTTATTGATTTAGACCTAATAAATCGGTGTTTGATAACATCGATAAAAATCGAAACTGATGGATTTGGTTCGGTTGTTGCTGGTCTAAAACAGATTGACATTGGCTGACTACCCGTCTAGTTTTGACTGTAGTAAATCGATAAGGACAGCAAACGACGCTGTGTTTTTACCACTCTTTTGACATTTTTCTTCAGTAAGGTTTGTCATTTTATCATAGAAAGATATATGATTCAACAACGAGTCGAAATTTGTAAGTTTACTATCGAAATTCGGAGTCAGTGGCTTCAACTTTAAGAGCGCTACGTCCAATTTATGGTCGTCATAATCGTTTTGACAGGTCAATATTTGAACGTCTAGTGGAAAAACTTTAATCTACGGGCACAGTAACCATAGTGTTGAGAATATTGCTGCCGCTAGCGCATCAATTGAGGAAGGCTCAAAGCAGTATCTCACAAGTCGTTGTCTAGTGTTGAGCATCTCTGTGACGTCATTGTGGCGAATTTTGCGAAAAGAACATGGCCTACATCTTTACAAGATCATATTGATGCAAGAACTGAAGCCGCTTAGTCACCAGAATCGTCCTATGTCCGCTAATTGGGCTGAGCAACAACTTGAAAATGATCCGTATTTTCATCGAAAAGTCATCTTTAGCGATTAGGCTCGTTTCTGGCTGAATGGTTTCGTCAATAAGCATTATTGGTCAGGCAGCCGTATTGGGCCGTACTTTTTCCGTGATGATCAAGACCGCCACAAGCCACACAGCGTTATATCGATACAAAAAAAAAACAAAAACATTATTTGTGACCTGGTCTACGAAAAGGGGGCTTAGGTGTCAAAAAAAAAAAATAAAAAAAATATAAAAAATATATAAAAAATATATAAAAAAATTTAAAAAAATAAAAAAAAAAAAAAAAAAAAATTGATTTTTCCCACTTTATGTCTTTTTCCAATAATATTAAAGATTTTCTTGCACCTTTTAGTTCAAAATAATTTTTCCTTAAGAAAAATAGCTCAACAAGGTATGACTCTTTCTATAACCACAAATCATGCTGTATTTAAGCTTAAATTGGGTAAGAATCTCGGAATTCGATGTACCCATTTATATGTCTGTAAATACAGACAGGTAGGGTATACCTACCATATGTAGGTTTTGAGACAATTTTAGGATGTCAATATAAAAGTATTTACAGATATATAAATGGGTATATCGAACCCGAGGTAAGCTTACTATAATGACTGGACTAGTACATACATTATCGATTTATAAGAATTATATCGATAAAACCTTCAAAAGCACACCACCCGTCCGAGACGACAGCAATGCGAATAAATTCAATTACTGGGTAATGACATTATTGCAAAAGTAAATGCCTTATAATCAAGAATAAGTAGGAATTAGCCGGCCAAAGTATTTATTTTTCACGACACACGCTTCAAGCGCGAATGAAAGTGTCAGCAGCGAAAGTACAAAGTACAAAAAGCGCAGCTTAGTAGTGTGTAGCTGAAATTACTAACAAAAGGGAAGGGTAGGCTATCAAAGTGCATGGAAATCTAAAGTGTAAAATTTGCTACTCAAATTACCTAATCGGTGTTGTAGAATTATAGCGTAACTCAGATGGTGGTAAGGGAGGTGTGCGGACTTAAGTAAAAAGCTAAATCCAGGTATGCTAAGTGCTGCAGAAGGGAGGCAGAAAATGCATAATGGGTGGCGTATATAAGTTTTATGGATTTTTGTTTTGGTTTGAAGGTGTTCTTATGACATACGAGTCCAAATATGTATGGATGGTTGTGTGGATGAATGTATGTATGTATATATGTAATTGCATATGTATTTATGTGCTTATGGTCATTAGGGGGTGGTGGTGACACATTTACTGTCATTGTCGCGTAATTTTTAACTGTTGCGTGCTTTTAGGCGCTGCACTACTTTCTATAGAAAGCTTACAGGTGTTCAAGTTTACAATGGATGCCTACCACTGCGCAATTCTTTTCAGACACACACCCATACATTATATATACAAAGTGGCTTATAAATTATGCAAGCGGTCATAGACAGCGTAACAGGTCAATCAACGAACAGCTAGTCTATATAGCATACAAGTATATGTACATATATATCTCACATATGTGTTACAGCGCAGTGTTATCTTCGAATTCGCACCAGCTGCGTGTAAGGCAGGTAAGTGCTCTCGCATTATTTATGGATTATCGTGTGTGGCACTTGCGACGACAGGCTGCGTTATAACACTCGGTATGTGCGTCCGACTATTGACATATTGCGTGGCTTCGATTTGTATTTGTTTAGACATATTTGCTTGACCTTAATGATGATTGAGTTTGTCAGTTTTGGGTTGACACATGGCGCTCTAGATAATTTTAAGTATTTGCTGTAGTTTTTAGTTTACACACGTGCGATTAGCGGGCTATATTTGGTCAATTTATTAAACTATTTGAACTCTTTATTACAAATGCAAAACATGATTTTTAGAAATTATATACTTTTGCACAAATAATATATCTAAAAAAATAATAAAATTGAAATAACTTATGTATGCATTTAAGAATGAAAGTAATCGATGAAAGTTCAGAAATTGTGTGTGATTAGAGTTGCCATATCCCCTTAAATGAGAGCTCATAGTCAATGAGTTATTTTAAAGTTAAAGTAAGAAAAAGAGAAATTTACCAGATGCTTTAATGTTAAATAAATTCTAAATAATTTGTTTTAATAGAGTTGCCACCTATGTATATCAAAAAAATACATTGCAATAAAATTAGACAGAGGCAAATAAGTACGCCCAACAGTTCAATACACTACATTAAAAAAAAATGAATAGGGTTGCCACTCAATATGATCAAACGCAAAAGCATAATCAGAAAAAATTGTTATATACATTATTCTTGAATATAACTTTGAAGGCAGCGAAATAAGCATCTGAAGAGGAATGGTCTGCATTTAAAAAATCATTTTGAGTAGGGTTGCCATAAATAGCATAATCAGAAAAAATTGTTATATACATTATTCTTGAATATAACTTTGAAGGCAGCGAAATAAGCATCTGAAGTGGAATGGTCTGTTTTTAAAAAATCATTTTGAATAGGGTTGCCACAAGTATAAACAGCAAATTTTTTTATGATTTTTTAATATTATTTAAAATAACAGGACAAAAAAATTCTAAAACGGTGCTAATTATTTTAACGCCGGTTGATTTTAATTAGCGTTTAGCTAACATGAGAGTTGCCAACACATTTAAAATACAAACAAAATATATTTGTAGCTATTTCATGAATTTTATATTGAAAATGTATATATAATATATGTATGTTGAAAGCTGTAAAGAAGCACATTTTATAAAAAAGAATTTACGCAAGGATTGCCAACATTTTTGTAAATAAAATTAAATAAGCGCGAAATTGATTATATATGGGGTATTCCATACCAAATCGACCACTTTTGAACCCGACCCCTTTAGATTTTGCTGAAACTTAGCCATCCTTTTCTACCCTTTGAAAAACATTTTTGAGAATTTTTTCAAAATTTTTTGACCAATTTTAAAAAAGTTATGAATTTTGCAATTTTTTGCTAAAAAATGGCTTCTTTATTTTCAAATAGCCATAACTTTTGTAGAAATTGACTTTTGGGGACCATTTTTTTTTTTAAATTTTTGTTTTTGAATGAACTTTTCGAAAAAATACAGGAAAAAAATTTAACACGATAAATTATATAAAATAATCGGTTTTTTTAAGTAAAATCGTAATTTTTTTTTTTTGAATTTCGCCATTTTTGTTTTTTTTTTGTTTTTTTCAAAAAAAACTTCAATTAATTTAACAACTATCCCTGCTTTAATATTTTTTTTATTTATTTAAAAAAATGAAAAATGAAAAAAAAAATTTTTTCCCGTAAACTTTATTTTTATCATATAAAAAATATAATTTAACGATTTTATGATATAATATTTACAATTTATAGACTTAATTTACGAATATAATCACCAAGATTCAAATTTTTTTGGTAAGATTTCAATCTGGCCATCGGTCGTTTTCAATGGATATTAGCAGTATTAATCATAAAACTTAGTCATTATATTCGTAAATTAAGTCTATAAATTGTAAATATTACATCATAAAATCGTTAAATTATATTTTTTATATGATAAAAATAAAGTTTACGGGAAAAATTTTTTTTTTCATTTTTCATTTTTTTAAATAAATAAAAAAATATTAAAAAAAATCGGCCCACTCCGGGATTAGCAGGGATAGTTGTTAAATTAATTGAAGTTTTTTTTTGAAAAAAACAAAAAAAAAAACAAAAATGGCGAAATTCAAAAAAAAAAAAATTACGATTTTACTTAAAAAACCGATTATTTTATATAATTTATCGTGTTAAATTTTTTTCCTGTATTTTTTCGAAAAGTTAATTCAAAAACAAAAATTTAAAAAAAAAAATGGTCCCCAAAAGTCAATTTCTACAAAAGTTATGGCTATTTGAAAATAAAGAAGCCATTTTTTAGCAAAAAATTGCAAAATTCATAACTTTTTTAAAATTGGTCAAAAAATTTTGAAAAAATTCTCAAAAATGTTTTTCAAAGGGTAGAAAAGGATGGCTAAGTTTCAGCAAAATCTAAAGGGGTCGGGTTCAAAAGTGGTCGATTTGGTATGGAATACCCCATATATATACAGTATTTCACAAATTAAAATATTTAAATCAAATTAAATTAACAAATTAATGCTGTCTCTGACAGCAGCTGACATTTTTAACAGGGTTGCCACCATGTTTTTTTATTAAAAGTCTGTTATTTAAATCATTTGTTTTTTAAATACACCCTGCGAAATATTTCGAACGATTTTTTGGTTATACCCACTTGCAAGCCTGAATCAGTGGTTTACAACACAGAGTTTAGACCTGGCTGAGCAGACAAACAGATATCTTGGTCATTAGCACAAAAAAGATGGAAGAAAGTGTATCACTCACTATTGGAGAGTGCAAATTACGTCACAGCCGCGGCTATAGTATTTGAGAGTAATAATGAACTCCCAAGTTAAAATTTGAGGAGCAGTTCGAATATTCTTCTGGCACAGCAATATCAATAGATGCTGCTGAAGTACTAGTCAGTAGGCCGCCCATTGACATCCAGGGGGGACGATCTCGCGCGACTATACCAGCTATCAGAGCCGTCCACAAACCGGAAAACAAGCAGCAGCGGTGGCAAACCTCATTCAAAGGACTATGGACCCACAGACTGATTCTAGACATTCATTCGTGGATAGACAGAAGACATGGGGATCTAAATTTCCACTTAACTCAAATACTGAGTGGCCATGAATGCTTCAGAAAGTACTTATCTGTTCCAAATTAATCATGACGTTAGTTTGTATTGTCCGTTGTATTCGGAATGCATAGAAGGCTCTGAACACGCATTTTTTAATGCCCTCGTTTTTTAAACATAAGGGAAAAGCTAAAATCTACGCTCGGCGGTAGTGTATCGATGAAAAATTTGATAACACATATGTGTCAGTTCTCTGGTCAGCAAAGCGAGCTTTAATTATGTCAAAACTTAGAAACTTACAACAGATTAGGAGTCAGTCAGTCGATACAACATAAGATACTTAAATGTCTTTTTCTTTAGTAGGTTAGGTTTAGCGGATTAAAGGTCCGCACTACAGATTTTGATATTTCCTCTTGATTAAAAAAAAATCGCCTTGCAAGTCAGAAATTATTGTGATTTTATTTTTGAAGAGGAATTTTGTTTAAGAAATTTAAATTTACGGAATTTAATGTACTTTAATATTGAAAATTTTAGATTTCTTCATTCCGTAGCCGAACTCGAAGAGTTACTTCGAAAGAAGGTGTGAGACGTTGAGGAAGATTAATGCTTATTACTTCTTTAATCAAGTTCTCCCAAATATATCGAAGAGAATCGTGGGAAAATTTCATGCAGCCACTTCGGAGAAATTTGCTTACACAGTGTCACGACAGCATTTTGAGAAGAATGCGTTAAAGTTTTGGGAGCCGATTATAATATTATAAATTAAGAACTATTTTACAAAAACGGTCATATCTCAAAAATTGTATGTGTAAAAAAAGTCAATTTTTTTTTTTAATTCAGAAGTGAATGTAAGCTCTTAAAAAAAGCAAAAATTGCCATTAATTTAAATATTATAATTTTTTGCCTATTATAGTCTTACAAATTATATTTTTCAACCATGTAAATGTGAAAAATAATAAAAACAACATTTTCAATATTGCGTTAACTTTGTAATTTAATATTCCGTATATATGTATTTACAAACATGGATGTGTGCATTTACTTATTGGCATAAATTTTCTGCATGTTTTGCCTTCTTCTTTTCGCAGAATTCACACATGATTATAGGTGTATACCCATCTATGCATTTACAAAATTGTTGGTATGTATGTATATGTGATATTTATTTCTCTTTCCATTTGTTTATAAGCGTTGCCGTAAAATTTCCATAAGCTGTTTTTGTCTGCTTTATTTTCTTTTTATATTTCGCGCTACTGTTGCTTAGGTACTCACTCCAAGCACTTAAGTGCTCGTCTACACATTTTGTAATATGGTCAAGGCAGTGCTGCGCGATATTAAATAAACAATCAAAGGCGCTGTGTGTGACTAAGTTTAAATGTCATTCCAAGAATGCGATAAAGTGTTTAACTTTAATCTGTAGGTATGTACTTGTGGGTACATATGTACTCTATGTACTTAATTACATACAATGTACAACTTCTTAATATTAAATTTGGAATTAAACGAGAAATTTTTTCGCAATTTTAGAGGGCGTTTGTGAGGGTGAATCAAATCTTTTCTGTTGGGTATAAAAATTAAAAAGCGATTAATAAAAAGTTTGGCGAGATTTTGGTTATTTTAAGAAGAATAATATTTTTAAATTTTCATTTTAATTTAAATTTTTTAAAAAATATTTTAAAAATATTTTAAATTTTCATTTTAATTAAATTTTTTTAATTTTTTTTAAATATATTTTTTTTTAATTTGTAAAATTTTTTATATTTTTTTACATATTTTTTATTTCTTTTTACTCATTTTTCTTATTTTTTTACTAATTTTTATTTATTTTTTCGTGAAAAAATTACTCCACCTCATCTGCTATTTGAACCCACAGAAAGTGTTTTGTCCAATTTCTCAATAAAAATCTGTCAAACTAAAATGCCGATTCAAAACCACAGATTCTTAATGACTTTATTGCCTTAATTATTCAATAATTGCCAATAAAATTTAGTTTAGTTTTCAGTTTTTATATTTCTATGTGTGTTTGCCATATTGGTTAACCACTTAATTAGTGGAACAAGCCACTTTATTATGGTTGTGTTGTCACATGCTTGCTTTGAATTGAATTCTTTCTTTGCGACACGCCTCTTTTTGACTTTGACAAATATAAGTGTTGTTAACGCAGTTATTTACTGCTTGTCAAACAGTCGTTTACTTGATAACGGTGAAGTTACGTACCATACAGTAAACGAGCTTTGAACAAATGTACACTGTGATAGGTCAGTTTAGGGTAGGGCTTATCAGTCATAATACAAATATTAATTATTATAATTATTTTGCATGTTTTCTTTTGACGTAGAAGTTCTTTGACAGATAGCAGTCAAATCAGCTGTTAACGTAGATATTTAATTTCAGAAAAAAATATAATTAAAAAAACTATTATTTTCATTGCGCTATGAGTCCTTGAAGTAGAAGGGAAAAAGTTCGAGCCTCTGTTGCCATGGATTACTCATTATTTCGAATGTCGCTATGTCAAGATTATCTATACTATATTATTCTGAAAAAAAATTCGATTTTTTTTTCAAATATCTAGACTAGTACTATCGGTAGATCTAGTTATCGGTAGCAAAGAAAAGGTAAGCAGCATCCAATTGGGCATCTTTCGACTGCTAACGAAGTTCAGTGAACACGTAAAGGTTTCAGAAATTTGTGGTTATTGATATGCCTATATATATGTGGAGATCAAGGGGCCAATAATTATATGATTCAAATGAAATTAGCAACTTTCATTTCAATAACTACTTACATATTCACCGATTTACGAACATAAGTATATACAATTTAGAAAATGTAAGCACCGTTGATGGAGGCATTCGATATAGTATCAATATGATAGCGTTTTATTATATAATCAAATCTAGTACTCGTAGTATAAATTTTTGTTAATAAAACATTGAACACTTTTCCGCAATATTAGGTATATCACAAATAACGGGTGATCCAAAGGGCGTTTGTTTTAACAGCCTTTTTTTTGACAGTTAACGCGTGAGTCCTGCCACGCTGTCATATCATTTTTGTTCAGTATTGTTTGACATTTCATCATTGAAAAACTTACACTTGAAGAACCTCTACAAATCGTTCAACTTTTTACGAAAATTCAGGTTCTGTAAATAATGAATTTCAATTGCTTCGCTCAGTTTTTGGTCAACATAATCGGCCTACTAAACGTGCTATTCGCAACATCATGACCCATCTTGAGACCCTAATGTTAATTATTGGATAATATTCGACCGAATATAGCACGTCCAGCACGCACTGAAGAAAATATAGCAGCCATAGCAGAGAGAGTACATGAAGACCGTGAAGAGTCGACTCGGCGCCGTTAGTAGCAACTTGGACTGATATATAAAACAACTTGGCGTATTTTACCTCGAGATCTTTAATTGAAAGCGTACCAAATACAGCTTGTGCAAGAACTGAGACCGCTCGACCTTACTAACGACATCTCTTTGCTCTATGTGCTCTTGAAAAATTCCAATAAGATCCGACGTTTTCGAGCCAAATTTGGTTCATCGGCGAGGCTTATTTCTGGCTCAATGGGTATGTAAACAAGCAAAGTTGCGCATTTGGGACGAAGAGTAACCTGAAGAGATTCAATAGCTGTCATTTCACCCAAAGAAAACATCATTGACTGTCATGAAATTTGTTGTATGTTTCGTTGGATTGGCATGTATACTCAGCTGTTCCTCCATAGCCAAACTTTTACTTTGAGCATGTACGGTCAACAATTGCACGTGTGATGTCAGCAATCACCCAGAGGAAGGTAATTTTCAACAAAGGAGAGGTATTGGTGTCGATAGTGACTTACTAGAAGCTCTTAGTTGGGAAGTTCTGACGCAGCCACCTGGTAGTAAGTGATTATAAGCCTGTTGCGGTCTAGAGTGCATGTTTTTCCTATTGAAAACTTCAACTCAATGAAAGCTTTTGAATTTTCTTTGTCTCAATGTTTTGGCAATTAGAACGAAGGTTTCTTTGAGAGTGGCATTACCTTCAAAATGGCAACAAATCATTGCATAAAACGATGTATATTTACCCTAAATCAAATAAGTCTAAGAATGATAGCTTGATAACTGATAGAAATTATATGAGTTTTTGAAAGATCCCCCTAAAAATAAGCAATATTTTTAAATAACTTAATTTTTTTTTTTTCAAATCATTTGAGCGGCTGGCTTTTTACTTAGTAGTTATTAGTTTCCTTGCTATGCAATATAAAATACTTATTTTTATATTTTGAAAAAAAAAGAAACAATGTTTGAGATTTTTAAAATTTTTATATAAATGCATCCTAAGTGTATGCTATACAAAAGCAAAATTCATAGATAAAATATAACTTAGAAAATAATTACTAAAAATTACAACAAATAAAATGTATACTCACAACGCAAGCCTTAATAGACTTCCAAAAGTTCCTCGCGAATTCTTCAATCTTGCCGCTTTTTCTTTGTATCCTTGCCCTTTACAGTTTCTCCGTTTGACACAAGCAAACGAAATTAACGGTTCAAACTAATCCTTTATGCTATTTTATATTTACGTTTAAACTCAAAATACACAGATCTAATAGGCGAAATTTCACTAAATTTTTTTTATTTATTTTTTTTTCAATTTCACAAAATTTTCAACACGTTCAAACTATTGCTCAGGCAACCGCTTCGGCTGGTTTCGGTAAAATACACACTCGACTATACGAACGATAAATCGATTGTCGGCAACGGATGTAGTTTTTAATCAAACGAAAAATCGACGCTCAACAGTCACATTGCAAAAAATATTTGAGGTTATGTGCACCCAAAAAATCCTGCGTATATTACACTGTGAGGAATTGTGCGCACATATAAAGCGCGTGAACGAATTGTTATTTTATGTGGCGTTAGGTGATGCGTAAATGTTATCGATAACGATTAATTTAACGCTTCAAAGTGAAGCGTTGTTAACTTGGGAGCGAGATTGCAAAGCGTTTCGTTGCTACAAACCGCAACAACTCAACGACCTTCGTTACTTTTCCGTTACAATTTTCACACACTTAAGCACTCCAAAGTCACACAGCTGCTATGAGCAGTTGAAATAACCGAATTTTATTTCGAATTTTTCGGCGCAAGAATTTAACCAGTTTGCACGTTCTGTCGCCGCTTAGCGTCTTCTCTCTCTCTCTCACTCACACTCGACCGTTGTTCACTGGCTTGCACACTCTAGCGCAGCGCTTACTTTAGCTTGATTTTTTTCTTGACTTTATATTGGCGATTACGTTGATCTATGGCAAAATCATATCGCGATCTCTGCACATTTTCGCTATTCAAATTGTTGTCGTACGTACCGAATAAACGGAAAACTCTTAACGAATACGTTGTGACAAAAGTTACAGGGCCAGTTGAGAAGAAGTCACCACGGCCCCGCGTGTAACCTCTAAAACGATCCGAATGCCAAGTGGGTAGGCGGCTGGCGCTTTTGTTGCTGCTGTTGTTGGCGATTGACAATAGTCTCGCCCGAAGTTTCCCTTTATGGACCTGTGCCAAGCTATGCCAAAGCTATGATGTCTTTGATGAAACCGTTAGGTAACAACTCAACAATCAACAATGCAAGTAATCAGCGCAAATATAATCTCTTTGTGGCTTGGCTGGGCGTGTACGGCAATAAATCTACACTAACCGCTTCGAAATCGTAACGATATGGGGCTGTTATCAGCTAAGTGCTGCTAGTCGAAATGTCTAGCTTACCGCTAACGGTATTGCGTTTTATTGATTAAACGACTGTGTGTGTTGCACCCGAAGCGTGGGTGTTGTCGTCAGCGCCGTTGATTATGCTCGACGCAGTCAATGGCGACGTAATTCAAGTTGCTTCGAAGCGTTTGCTTATCCGAATAGTCGCGGTATTATCCAGATATGCAATTCGACAAATGCAATATAAAGCTCGTCCACTATTTGCCGGCGATCGCCAAACGCAACTGGCGAATTTTCACAGAAAAGTGGCACAACTATACGCCCACAGCGTGCTGCTAACGGCGCTTTTGTTTTTCACTTTTCTATTTTTCTATATCTGCTATAGTCGGCTTTTAGGCTCTCAGGCGTTGCGCCTACTAAACGCTTGAAAACTACGTTGCTACGCTTCTCTCTCACTCTCTCTCTCGTGCTCTTGGCGTGAACGCAGGCGTATTGCTGCTGCTTGCTCCCACTATTCGCTCCCTCATGCACCGCGCTAGTCACGCACACGCACTATCGGGCTCCGCGTACTAGCCTACGACGTGTTCTTCAATATGTACCAGGTGTATTCGATGTGTTTGTATGTGTCTATGTGTGTTCGTGTTTGTTGTAGTTATGCTTGTTCTTTCACTCCGTTATGTATTTGTTGGTGTGTATTGTTGGTGATGCACTCGTTTCGCGCTCGTTGACGCGACTCGGCTGGACTCGTCTCTGCTTGGCTGGCTCGGCGGCGGAAAACAATCTACGGCTGTTTGAGGAAATGTGTCGACACCAGCCGATATCTTAGCATGGGGGGTTTGTTGTGTGCGGTGTGGGGGTGTGTGTGTGTCTGTGTGGGTGTCTCCCGACGTTAGTGGCGTGTATTTACGCTACTTTACAACAGTTTTTTACACACATACTAAAAAGTTTTTCAAATTCTCGGTTTTACACACACAATGCGGCGGCTGCTTAGTAACGTGGCACGAAGTCTGCCAAAGGCTGTGTACGATTGTTCAAAGTTTCATGTGCGCGATTTTGGCACTTGATAGTTTTTTTTTTCTGTTGCTCTTTTGCTCTACTTGAATTAACAGAATATTTTTCAGTCACTTTTTGTTGAGTTTTTAAGCGCAGACTATGCGGCAGCAAGCTCAATGACTCTTATTGGCACTTTGTTCGGAAGTTCCGTTATCTGTAAGATTAAAAAGAATGTATGGTTCATAAGTGTTTCGTAAATACATACATATGTACATATGAATATTTATATTTATTTTACATAACAAAACTAGTTTTATGGCTTGGACTTAATAATTAATTAAGTCAGCGCGCTGGCAACACGATTTATTTGAAAGCTTAAGTTGGTTAGAAGACTGAGTCTAAAATTAGAAAGTATGAAACGAAGAATGATTTGTAAATCAAACTGTTTATAATATTAAAGCGAGTGGTGTTTTTTGATATTTCTCATTTCATTACCGCGCACAGTGGTACGATTTTCAAGGTGAAGCGAAGGGAATTTTTTTATACAAATTATATTTATAGCCTGAACAGTGTACTTTATATATGCCACGAAGTTTGAAACACCCACAAAGAAGCGTCGGAGGTCCTACAAAAAAAATATATACATATTAGTTTGTCAAAAAAGTCTTGCGGTATTTTCGCTAGTTGGCGCTGAAAGCGCGTAGTTCTAGTTTTATTCGTCGCATCGGGTCATGCTATATCTTTTTGGAAAGCTCATTTCACGCGTGAGTTATAAAGTCGCAAACATGATGCAAAATAAAGAGAAAATACGGCATATTTAGTAGTAGTACTTTACGATAAAGGCAAAAATGCATCTCAAGCCGCCAATAAAATTTGTGCAGTTTATGGACCCGATACTGTTTCCATTTCCACCGCACAACGATGGTTTCAACGATGTGCCACGCTCCGGAAGGCCTGTCGTCGAAAATTGCGATAAAATCGCTGAATTGGTCGAAAGAGACCGGCATAGTAGTCATAAAACCCTTATAAACCATTTGAAGAAGCTTGGAGTCACTAAGAAGCTCGATGTATGGGTGCCACGCGAATTGATTCAAAAAAAATACCGCAAGACTTTTTTGACCACCCATTATATATAAATGATAAGCATAGTGAGTGCGATTAAGCCGGGTATCCGACTATCTGTATATAGACAAACTAGACCACCAATTTTTGAGATAACAATCTGAAATTTTGTATACGTCTTTTTCTGCCTAACAAGGTGCTCATTTGTCGGAAACTTGGATATTAGACAACTATAACATAAAGCTGTCATACAAACTGACTAATCACAATCAAGTCCTTGTATAGAAAACTTTTTTAATTGACAAGATATATTCACGAAATTTGGCATGCAGTATTATCTGAACCAACGATACAATGTTCGAAGATATTGTTCAGATCGGACCGCTATAGCATATATCTGCCATACAAACTGAGCGATCGGATTCAGGTGCTTGTATGGAAAGCCTTTTCATTTGACGAGATATCTTCAAGAAATTCGGTGTGAATCATTATCTAAGGCAATTATGCAATCTCCGAAGAAATCGTTCAGATCAGACCAATATAACATATAGCTGTCATATAAACTGACTGATCAAAATCAAAGTAAAATCATGTTTTATTGCTCACGATTTACTACTTCTTTTATATATATGCATCTTAAAATTTTAACCTCGAGCTGACAGATAAAACCAATATATAACGGATGTATAACCATTTTATAACCAAAACTCATATTTTCTTTCACCTTGAGTGATTTCTATTAAACCTTCTTACTTTGGCTTTAAACTAATGAAAAGTGATGTTACGTTATTTTGCATTTTAAGTGACGATATATACTTTTCATTCCAAAATAGTAAAAAGATTTCAAATAATAAAGTCATTTTCTGAATTATTTCGGAAAAAAACAAAAACATTTTTTAGATAATATTTCTAAGTTATGTACAATTTTTTGATATTTCAGTTTGATGGCAATCCCTACATATCCACATAAAATTTTTGGATCCAAGGTTTTGGAATTTTCGAAACCATATTTCAAATTAGAGCTTAAGTAACTCAGAAATAGTTAACTGAAAAAATTGCTGTTTTAAATGAGGTTCTGAATCATTTTTTTTTTTTCACACAATACTTAACTTTGGATTCAGACTGACATATCGGTCAAGTAAAATTATGTCTTTGAATATAAACATTTTAATATTTTTTTAAACATACGTAAAATTAGTTTTTCAATTCTTCAACCGCAATCTTTAATTTTTCCATTTCTTAATATTTTTATAAATTTTTTTGACAATCTGTTTAGATATCGAAGAAGCTAGCAATTGCGGTTGAAGATTAGAAAAACTGAATTTATATTAAAACAATATATTTTTATCACCAACGAAGTCTTTTTGGGCGGTTTCAGAGTTCGAGAAATGTAAATTACAAATAGAGCACTTTCTAAATATTAAATTTAAAAAAATAAAATTTTCAATGGAAAAAGTCAGATTTAAGGCGCTGAAATTTGACTATAATTTTTTTGTCTCTCTCTCTGGTGTTATACCAGATCTGTAAGCAATTTTTTTGTTACTCACATGAAAAAAAAATTATTTTCAAAAATTAATTTCTCATAAAAAAATTTCAAAAATGCTTTTCAATAAATTTACGAAAGTTAATTAAACTACATTACACAATAATCTTAAAATCTGCAATGTAATTTACAAAAATAAGTTTTCACATCTTCTCACTACAGTCAAAAATCAATAAACCGCGCTGTGTCCAATGAGAGATTTAGCACACTTTATTCGCCGCAAACTTTTCATGCTGTCTTTTCGCGTTTCACAAAGCATTTCCAGCCGCCAGTTGCAAGTTGCAAGTTTTTGCCAACACTTTCATTTATAAATATATTGCTAAAACTAAAATTGTTACACTAAAATTAGCAGCGGCCCCCACCCACGCCTCTCAACACACCAAAGCACTGGTTACACTTATTATCTCTTCTACGCCCCCCGCACACTTACCGCGAGCACAAGTTGGCCACATGTATGTATGTATGTCGCAATGCACACGTTAGTTGATATGTGTGAGTGTATGTATATGTGTTTGTGTGCACTGCGGCTTTCTGCTTCAATTAGTTAAACCAGAAAAAAGAAACAAACACACAATTGGAAAATATGCTATATTCACTACTAGAGCACTGTTTGTTACACCACGCGTGTAGTCGCCGTCCGATTCACGTTGTGTCATGCGAAAGACGCAATTTCTATCTGCCGCTGACACGAGCAATCGAAAGCCAAGCGAGCGGCAACAGTGGGAGCGCGCCAGCCAATCAACCAAGCAACGCAGAGACCAAAGTCTCATCAACAAGCAAATTTTTGTTGTAAGAAGAGGTGGCAATGCTACTCGGCTTGTTGGGCGATGATGGCGGCAGCATGTAAATGCTGTACAATGGCCCTGTGGGGTCTCTTGACTGCACAGCCGGCTGTTGGCGTAGCGCTACTACTCTAGGTTGTTTACTCACGTTTCTCTCACGTTTTGCACGTTGCCATTTTGCGCTCTACTACTCGCATTCGCTAGTGGTTCGTGATTTTCAGCGACATGTGCACCATGTCACATTGTTGCCGTATTGATGAAAGTCCAAAAAAACTAGAGTGATTTTTTACTTCTGGGTTTTAAGGGTCAATTTATGAGCTAACCTATTATCCGTTCTCAGTCAATGATGTTTCATCAGCTATTTAAGTCGGTACATCTCAGTAGTGTATTGTGATTTTTACAACGGATAAAAATATCGAGCAAAGAATTTGTCTCAAATATCGTATTTCTGGGCTTAGGATAATTCAGTTTTATCAAAAACGTAAGTCGAAACATACGTCTACAAGCACGAGCAAGAAGGATACAAAGCCTTCAAAGGCGGTAAAGAGATCGTTGAATACATGCCTCGTTGTGGACGATCTTCGACCTCTTCAGTTCATGAAAATATTAAAAAAGTGAAAGATATGGTGCTTGATATATGTCAGGCAAGTATAATTAGAGAGATGGCAAGAGAGCTCGACATCTCACGCGAATCCGTTCAAATGACTATGATCATATTTTGGGTATGAAACGCGTTCTTGCTCAACTCGTCCCGATAAAGCTGAATTTCTCTCAAAAAGAGTACCGTAAACAGCTCTCTTTAGATCCCATATTCATGGAGAACATTACAGCTGCCGATGAGACATGGGTTTATGAGTTTGACACGCCAGCAAATCAACAATCATCGGAACGGAGAGAAGGAAACGATCAGAAATCGAAAAAAAACTCGCCAAAGCCGTTCAAAAATCAAGATGATGTTCTCTGCTTTTTTTCGATATTCGTGGTTTGGTACATCATGAATTTGTTCCGGAGAGACAAACGGTCAATAAGTAGTTTTATTTGGCAGTATTGAGGCGTTTGCGTGAGGACACTGTCGAAAACGACCGAAATTGTGGAAGAAGAATTCAAGAATTTTACACTATGATAATGCACCATCGCATCGAGCCAAGATTGTGACCGAATTGAAAGTCAAACACGCAATTATTACTATCGACATACCACCGTATTCACCAGATTTGGCTACGTGTGATTATTTCTTGTTCCACAAACTATAATTGCCGCTCCGTGGAACCCGTTTCCAGTCTTTCGAAGAGTTAAAACAAAGGAGCTGAAGGAGCTGAAAGCCATCTCCAAAAATTTCTTATAAAAAGAGTTTCGAGGACAGGAAAAATCGTTGGCACAGATGTATGAGAAGTGGTGGGGATTGAAGGCCAAAATTTACACACCGTACAACTCTCACACTTTCGATTAGATTTATCAATGGACCTTAAAAGCTAAAGGAGCTTTTAGAGAAATCTATTGTGGGTCTCTTTAGGATTTAAGCAGTGATTTGTTGGCTTGAAGGGTGGATTAGAGATAGGTTTTCAATAAATTAATTCGATTATGTTTAGAATCGATAACATTGTAGTCCACTGGTTCATGCAAATTTTGTCCAACGCGGTTTTATATGATCAAAACTCCATATCCAATGAAAATGTATAATAACTTATGAAACATCAATTCTTTTTTAAGTATATTTCGCGCGGTTAATGAACTTACATCCATTCTGCTGCGACTTAAAAGACTTCTAGCGAAACTTTAAGGGTTATTCCCAGATTTTTTTATTTTTGTTTTTTTTTTTTTTGTTTAATTATACTAAACGATGCTTTAAGTAACTTTCATACATCTGCAAACGATTTTAAGCTTGCTGAGTATGTTTTCAGCAAAACTAAACTTCCGTTTTTTGAACCCCTGGAACTAATTTTTAGATTAGAGAAGAATGAAAATAAAACTCCTCTCTGCATAATTTCTTAAAGATAACTCGCCAAATATAAAAATTCAATATTAGATTTTGACCGATCATATAGTGGTCCGATATCGATGATTCCGACAGCTAATTGGGAAGAAAAGCACGTTTGCACAATTTCAGATCGATATCTCAAAGACTGAGGAACCATATAAAAGTAGGCCAGTATACACAGTTATTTGATGTGGCAACGCTAAACTTAATGCAGTTACTATTGGAGTTTATGCTGCTATATGTATATAGGATGTTTTCTTTTTGTTTTAGCGCGCGTAAAGCGATGAGTAAGCGTGCCATGCTCTCCATGCTCACACCACTCCCTCAAAAAAGCAATGGAAAATTTCCAAATAAATTCAAACAGACATAGATACGCTTGAGTGCTACATAGTTTATACATACATAGATATGCTATGAATGAGTTGTTGTAGGGATCTCGCCACTTCAGTGAAGTTATGAATGTACAATCTGTGGCAACAACAAAATCACCACAAATAACTATAATAGGTTATGTTTGTAGATGGGTGTGAGCAACAACATAACCACCTCCTCGACATGAGCACACTCCCTTTCAGCAAGCATATTCCACATGCAAAAGTAAGCGCTCTTTTATGCTCGCTTGTGTCAGCTATGCTCTCAGTGTCGCTGCGCGTGCTTTACTGAACAATTTTATGCGTGGTCCCGTTATGTTGCAAGGCCGTTTGTTGCTTTCTGAATTGCTATGTTATGTGCATACATATTTTTTTTTTTTAAATTGTGCCGCAAATTTCGAGAATGTTCTATGAACGGGGTTATAGTGTCGAAGTCAATTTCGTTACTTACCACGTTGATAGCTTTTGCTCTGAAACATGTGCTCTCTTACTCTCGCTGGCGCTCGCGTTGTTTTATGCTGCTCTTACACCGTTATGCCACAAGCTATTGGTAAAGCTGATTGGTCCGTTTGATGGGTGTGTTGCAGGGCCGAAATGCAATGCGAAACTTGCATGAGAAATACGCGAATTGCCGGCTAGCTGACGTAGCGAATTTGCGATAACCGAAATACTCGCGTTGTAGTTGAGTATACTGCTGACTTTTATTTATTTTCGTTGTTTTTTTTTTATGTAATAAATCGCTGAAACAATTTTTATGTTATTTCGTTTTCCTGCTTAATCGTTTAATTGTTGATTTCACTAAAAATTTGCTTTATCGGCGGTTTTCGTTCGTCTTTACTTTTTGTTGTGATTTCACAATTTTTATGAGTTTACGGCTTTTTTGATGATGCCTTGCTATATTTTCTTCTACACGTAGCTGCAATAAAATAATAAATAAGGAAAATAAAATTTATTGTTTCGGAAATTTCAAGCAATTCCAATAATTATATAACAAATAAGGTAAACAAATCAGACTTCGATATAATATTTATTTTTTATTACTTTTTATTATTCATCGGTATTTGTAAATACGTATGTACAATTATACATACAATAGAAAATATACAAAGCGTATCGCCAGAACAATTCCACTGTCGGTGAGTTAATAAAACCATCTTTATTCGTGCACTTGTCAGTGTCAATTGCTAGCAATTTATTTATACGACAATATCATATTTCAGTTTCGCGTAAAATATAGTGCGCTTATACCTATGTATGTATGTAATATTGGCGTTTATTTGTATAGAAAGCAAAGGAATTTCAATAGCTGCCATAAAAATAAAAAACTATAACAAATAAGTAAGAGCTAAGTTCGGGTACAACCGAACATTACCGCCCTTGCATCATGCAAGGATTAAATGATATGGATTATACTACTGTGCCCAAGAAACATTGACATTTGAATTTAAACGGCGAGCGTCGAAGGATTTGGAGAATTTTTTTTTTTTTTTAGGTTGGTAGTACTGTCAGTCACATTTACGTCAAATTTCATGTCAAAATATTCATTAGTGTTTGAGATACGTGTCGTTTTGTGAGCTGCTGAAAGTGAGTTTTTCGTTTTTTGCGATGCCGAAATTTGTTGAGCAAAGAATTTGCATTAAATTTTGTTTATGGAATCAATTTTCTGCTGCGGATACGCTGAGGAGGGTGCAGAAAGCCTTTGGTGGTAAGGCTATGTCTAAAAAACATGTTTACAAGTGGTATAGTGAGTTCCAAGCCGGCCGTGAACGTGTCGAAGGCGAAGAGCGTCCAGGGCGACCATCAACCTCAACCGACGAAGCTCACGTTCAACAAATCAAAGATTTGGTGTTAAAAAACCGTCGATTAACAATAAGGGACCTTGCTGATGAAGTTGGCATATCGAAAGGCTTAGCCAATACCATTTTAAAGGATGTTTTGGGCCTCACGCGCGTCAAATCTCAGCTGGTAAAGAAAGCATTAAATTTTTTGGAAAAAAGGCGTGGCGTTGAAGTGTGTGAAACGATGCTTTCCAACTACCAGGGTGTCATGAAACGCATTCTAACTGGCGATGAGACTTGGATCTAAGCTTACGACCCTGAAACAACCAAAAGAGAGCCGAGACAAAAAAAAATCGCGCCACAGTCGCTCAAACATCAAGGTCATGTCGACTGTTTTCTTTGATTATCGGGTTGTGCATTATGAATTCCTTCCAACCGGTCAAACAGTCAACAAGGAATATTATTTGAACGTTATGCGTCGTTTGCGTAACGCTAACCGCCTAAAAAGGCCGGAGTTGTGGAAAGACAATTCTTTGTTTTTACACCACGATAATACACCATCCCATACTGTCCTCGTAATTCGTGATCATTTCGCCTAAAACTCAACCCTTATCGTTCCGGAACCACCGTATTCACCTAATCTGGCGCCGTGCGACTTCTGGCTGTTTACCAAGCTCAAAAGACCGCTCCGGGACACCGTTTATACGATAGAGAAGATTCAAGCCGCAAGCCTGAAGCATCGGAAAGTGACTCACGGAACAGTGACTTACAAGAGTTTTCGGATTGGAAATCCGTTGGCATAAGTGCATTGCATCGAAAGGGGATTACTTTGAAGGGGATGAAATTGATTTGGTAGAATAAATAAAGAATTTTCAAAATAAATACAATGTCACCTTAGTTTTTGGGCACAGATTTTATTCATTCTATGCACAAAAATGTACCGTTATTAGTAAAACACGCTCTCTCAATTTAATTAAGATAACTCACATATTAACCGATATATACGATATAAGGTCTCCTGGAAGTTAAAAAATATTTATATTGGGTATTTGGGGGTTAAGGGAAGTATAAACCCGATTCAACCCATTTGTAGAAGACAGATATATTACTATCGGGAAAGGATTCTCTCTGAATTTAAATTATAATTCTGACATATTGACCAATATTTTCGGTAAAAAGTCAGCTATAGGCTCTGGCGCCCACATATTTGGTACCCAAAGGCTTGAACAGTTTTGATTCTATTTATACAATTGTTGATCATAAGGTGGCATATTGATTGCTTCACATGAAAGTGAAAGAATCAAGTGGAATTTAAAATTGTGTTGTACATTTTTATTAGTTTTGAATAGTACCGTTATATGAAGAGAGAGCGGAGTTATCTTCCGATTTCATCTATTTTCACAGTATCGGTAGGAGTTTTTATAATATTTGTTGAATTTGGTTGTTGTAGCTTTAGTAATTTCGAAGACATATATAATTAACTTACAAGAGGGCGTGATCACGCCGACTTTTTTTTTAATTTTGGCCCACTACTACAATCCCCTGTGCTTAATTAACGTTTTATATCATAATTTAGTGCTTAGTTATGGCACTTTAGGGGGTTTCGGTTAATGGGGAATTGTGGGTGTGGCAGTGGTCCGATTACGCCCATCTACGAATCAAACTTTTTTCGTAACTACTAAGGAATCCGCATACCAACTTTCATCACGGACAGACAGAGAGTCACCCGGATTTCAACTCGTCTCGTCATCCTGTGTATACATTATGACAAAAAAGTAAACGAAAATTGTAAATAAAACGCAAAATACTTAATTATTTATCCACATTTATTTTCTCGCCTTCAAAGTAATCCCCCATGGAGTGACAATTTCAGTTTGGGGAACAAGAAAAAATCTCACCGAACCAAATCTGGTGAATCGATGGTATTCACTGCTTTAAATTCGGTCATAATCGGGACACGATCCGACAGTGCATTATCCTCGTGTAAAATCCAAAATTGTTCTTTCACAATTCCGGCCGTTTTTGAAGGATGTTCTCACGAAAACATCTCATCATCTCCAAAAAGGATTTCCTATTGACCGTCTTTGTTCGATATTTTTATCCATTGTAAAAATCGCAGCACATTACTGAGTTGTACCAACTTAAGCAGCCGCTGTAAATAAACTAGTTGACAGATCGCGCCAATATTTGGCATATTAATTAAGGACAGTCCTACCCACTTAGCAAAAAAACATTTTTTCTACGTAGCTTTCAGCTTGAGATAAGAAAGAAAATATATTTAAGTAGGTATCAGTTATCATACCTAGAATATGTTTCTCGAAATAGTTAACGCATTTCAGTGAAATATTATTAAATTGCATTTGAAAAACGTGGCCTTTCGTTTAGTACACAAAAATCCGAACAGCGAAATATTTAAATTGTCTAATATTCATAGGCATATTGATATGTAAGTATATTTAAACAACAAATTATTGAATCATAAACTGATTTTATAAAGATAGTATGATGATTTAATGTATATTAATTGGTGATTCAATATATATATATATACATTCATATATGTATATTTTTTTCAATGTTCAAGCTTTTATATATCTTTGTTTGTACAACAGCCGAGAACATTCGAGAATCGCACGAGACCAAACAAATGAAAATAAGGCGAATTGAATTTCACATTCAAGTTAATAAATTTTCAATTGTAAAGTCACTTGAATGTATACAATATATATATACATATATATGTATTGAATGTTGTTTGGATAAGCAGATGTATGAAAATACTCTCCATTCGCCAGAAATAGCTTAAGGGTTTTTTTACCCGAGGAAGCCCATGTACATCGGGTAAAAAACGACATTAAAAAAAAAATTTCTCATATAAAAAATGAAGTCTTTTATTAACTAAAAAAAAATAATTTAAATTTGCGACGCTTCTTTTGATGACCGCTCGGAAAAAAGATGCGCCCGCGTTGGCAGGTAGCTCCTTACAGTATCTTCTAAAGTGAAAAAAAGTGTTTTAGATAAAAATCTTAACGTTGAACTTGAACAAAGGAAAAAAATAAAAATTGTGGATTTTTGGCAGACATTTCTACAAAAAAAAAATTAAAATTTTCAGTGAAAATTTCGAGACATTTTTTTTTCAAATAACAACAATTAATCGAAAAAAATTAAAGAATCTTAGAAGAAACTTAAGAATTGTATCACAAAGGCCTGTGTAAAATTTCATGAAGCTCGGTTGAGTGCTTCTCGAGAAATCTTGTCAATTGACTTCAAAAACACAGTTTCGAAAAACATAATAAAAATGGGACCCAAGTTCTCAAGGCGGTATCTCCGGAACTATTACGCCGATCAACTTGAAAATTTAGGACAATATTCTAGAGATTTCGATAAGATTTAATTTTTTGAAACCCGTAAGCCCATGTAACCCTTTAAAAATAAATGCATGTCAATTTATCGCCGGAAAAAGTCATGTGTGAGAAGTTAAGGATGACAAAATTTTCTGAAAATGATTTTTACGTCGAAGGTAAATAGGATACTTAGCGTGAAATGAAAAAAAAAATCGATTTTTTCATATTTCAATAACAAACTATAACTTTACATCGATGTCTCAAACCGTTTTTGAGTTACAGGCTCCTAAATTGTAGCTGCTCAGTTTAATCACTTCGACCAACACATCTTTAAATTATAAAATTTTATCTATTTAAGTTTAATTAAGCAAACTCTAGTGTCAAAGTAATATATAGAGACTCACACTAGTTCTAAATAAGTGAAGAGTATCCATTTGATGGGGTCTGTTTTGAGATATCGTCTTACCGACAAAGCAGTTGTTCAAAGTGATATTTTATTTATTTATTGCTTACATATTCATCAAGCCATAAAAGGAAAACAACTACACAATTAAAACACAATAAAAATATGTAACAAAGCTCCGTATATGAGTAGTATAAATATACCCGGGGCAAAGTATATTCAACCTAATGTGTAACAGGCACGTGAGTTCAACTTGCTGCAAGGCAGCGAAGAAATTGGATACCAACGCTGAGCAAACAACTGCACAAGGAGAGCGTGTGGACGGGGGAAAATCAAAGCAAAATAAATACGCAATTGAGCAATATGAAGCGAAATGCCGGCAATAAAGGTGCTTGAAATACAAGTCAATCATAGAGCCGCCTATACCGTGAACACACACCACTCACAGGCGCACCTACATTTAGAAACACTTGATGGGCAATGTCCAGCTCAGCTGTCGGTTACACAACTGGCGAATGTTTAATAACTCGGCTCACTCAGTTCCTCATAATTAATGTCAATTGGCATCAATTTTGCACTATTTTCAAGAGCCGTGCGCTATGTACATACATACCTTCATCGGTACATTTTGTGTTTATGTAATTGGCAGGCAGCATGAGCGAGAATTGGCACACTGACGGTGTGCGAGCTGAGTAGTTTTTCACTTTTCACTTTTATTTATTTGCCTCAGTGCACATCTTTGTATGTATCGGGTATATAAAGGATTTGTAAGAAATTATGTACGAAATGATAGAGAATAATGGGGTTGTTTTGGCTAAATGGTTTCTCGGAACGTAACATACATATGGTCGAAGAGATTCTGAATGCAACTAAAGATGAATGCCTTTCACTCGAAAACTCGTAACAAATGTTGTCTTCGTCCATGTCTGATGAGTGACTTGTAGAGCTTGGTCTTTGTTCGTCAAGAGAGGACTTTACTTTTCAAATACCTACTCAGTCCGAAGTAGCACCAGTTGGAAAGAGATATTCTGCGTTGGATTTCGAGGCTGACGTTTTTGTTGGTGTTAATGCTGGTTCTAAGATATACAAAATTATCAACAACATCGAAGTTATGACTGTCAACAGTAACATGGGAGCCAAGTCCCGAAAGCGTCGACTGTTTGTTTGATGACAGGAGATATTTCGTTTGCACTCGTTCACTACCAGACCCATTTGCTTCGCTTCTCTAACCAATCTGGAGTGAGCAGAGCTAACGGCGCGTGTGTTGAGGCCGATGATATCAATATCATCGACGTAAGCCAGCTGCAATTCCATACAGAGTGATTAATTTATTGACGTCCTTAGAGAAATCTGTAAGCCCAAACCAAGGCCGAGGACTTTTCAAAATCCAAAAAGGAGAACATAATAGATATTGAAATGGAAATTTGATCGATATCGAAATGGAATCCGTTGGAATGCCTCTTTGAATCATTAACAGTGCATTCAAGGTCGGTTAAAGAACCTCTACATTCGTTCTCAATGGCATCGATCCACTGTCATGAGCCAGACTATAGCGGAATTACAGGTAACTGAAAAGTTGACGAGGTGGCATAGAAAGACACGGATTTGTGCACCGCTTTCTTCATGCATTCTACTATCAGATAATTGAGCTAATATTGGTTCTTGCGCTGTCGCAAGTTACTTTAGCCTAAGGTCGACCGGAAAAGATCCAGTGAGCTGTAAGGTTAAGAACTTTAAAGAATGCTAACTACAGAAGCTGTGTGGAAGAAGACGAACTGGAAACATTTTAACACGTTCTTTTTGATTGTCCCATGTTTGGGATATCAACGCTTAAATACTTGGGAGCACTTTCTCACTTTTAGAGATTTCACAAAGCTATTGGTACTTGAAATTAAACGCCTAAGAAAATTGGTATTGACCTCAAAACGCTTTGTAGACTTTTAGGATCGGATACAGGAGTTATACGTTTTATGACTTCACGAAAGGCTGCACATCAAGAGAGGAACTGTACATAGTAGTCGAAGCGCGAACCCCATCTTGAGGATCAACCATCGAAACTAACCTCCGATTGAGTCAAGAAAGCAACGCTGTAACTTGGAGAGAGCATTTGATGCAGATTCGGGGAATCTAATAACCATATTATGTGGTATAGTTTAATTATTGAAGTTTTGTGAAGTGCTACAGGTCTATTGAGTTACACATTAGATCAAGTTATGATCACCATTAACTATGTGTCATAATTGATTTAAAGACTATTTAAAATAATCCTCCCAACTCTTTCATACAGGGTTGCATGGCCGATAACGATATTTATACGCATAAATACGAACAATGGCCAACAACAATGGCGAACATTTGTGTGGCAGCGAAGAAAATTTCTGTGTCAAAAACAACTGTTGCAGCTGCCAAGCGAGTGTTGACAGAGCGTACGAAACTACTTTAGTACAAATACACATACACATACTTACATATATGTATGTATGTATAAATGGTAGCACATGCATAACTATAAATATTCGCTTATAAAGCTGCACCAAGTCTGAAGTGCCAACTGACACAGCCCCAAGCGCCAAGCAACAACAAAGCGCTACGCTATGAAATTGACGCTTGATTTCCTCTCTAGATCAGCAGTGCAATGTCGAGAAAGGATTCGTTTGCCGTCAACCACACTGACACACTGCACACTAGGAATTGCCAACCACCACTATATTTATGTGTGACGCGCCAGTGCTTTCAGTCAGCTTTCACTTGGCTAATTCATTGGCAGCATATGGCGAGTGTGCGAGTTGTAAATGAATTTATTGCACTGATTTGTAGAGAAATGGAAATATGGGCATAGGCAAGTGCTGAAGTACGACCACATCACAACTGACCGCATACACATTTACAGTTATATGCTAAATGAGAACTGCGCGTCTTGAGCAATAACGCAATAAAATCATTTCTGTCATAAATTTTAATAATAAACTGTTATATGACAGTTGCATGTGAAGAATCTAAAAAAACTATTTTAAGGCTTTCAAATGTGATATTTAATGCATAGCAATCTTGTGTTCAGTACTTTTCCCAATAACAAGTGACGACGGGTGTCTCAAGGTTACGTCGCGACGTGTGAAAATTCTATTAGAACTTTTACTCTGCGACGCATCAGGTGGTCAGTCTACCAGACTGAGCAAGCATGTTATATAATGATGAGACGGTTAGCACATGATCTTAGAAAATTAGTTTAGAAAATGCTCGAGAACTAAAAATATGTTGAATTATTGATTATTTGCACAGATTTATTTTTTGACAATAAACTTTGTTGAACTAAAGTTAACATTAAACTCGAGTTTATTGTGGAAGGTTCAGCTTTTTGACAAGCTTGGGGTTTATGAGTGGTGTTTAACGTTCAACCCTAAAGAGGTGATTAATAAACTCGAGTTTACTATGGAACGCTTACTCGGGATCAATAAGTAGTGTTTATTTTTGATAACAAACATGGTGTTTAACGCTAAACACTAAAATTACCAATAAACTTGAGTTTATTGTGAAACGCTAACTCAGAATTTAAAAGTAGTGTTTAGTTTTTGATGGCAAACTTGGTGTTTAGGGGTAGTGTTTAATGTTAAACACTAAAACTACTGATAAACTCGAGTTTATTGTGAAACAATAACTCAGCATTTATAAATAGGTTTTATTTTTTGACGTCAAACTTTTTTGATATGAGTTGTGTTTAACGTTAAACACTAAAATTATGACCAATAAACTCGAGTTTAACTTTATATACCTTATGAGTAGTGTTTATTGTTAAACTCGAGTTTAACTGTATATACCTTATTCTAAACTCGAGTTTAACTTTGTACACTTTATGGTAAACTCGAGTTTATTGCGCTATTGCGTTTACTTATGAATAATATTCCATGTTAACTACCATAATGAACAGTAAAAATACTTTGAACATACTAAACTCATCATTTATAAGTAGTATTTAATGGCAAACTCTAAAAAGTGTTAGTGTAAACTCGAGTTTACAACATTTTGATAAATACACACTAGTTTTACATGATCAACTCAACTATTAAGAATAGTGTTTAATGTTTAACAAAAACCAAAAAATAAACTCGAGTTTATCGAATAAAGTAGTAACAGCAAAAGTCAAAAAATAAAAATTAATAAATAGCACAATTTTTAATGAGTAAACATGTATGTTTTTCAGGCAACATATGCTGAGTAAGCTCAGCAGATGCGATAGAACTTTGTCCCAATTGACTAGTACAACTGTTAATACCCAATGGTTGAAACTTGACTGCTCCGCTCGGTCATGGCTTATCATAACTATCGATTTACAGACACTCGACTTATAAGTATGGGCTAAAAATATGTGCACAGACAACGGCATTTGTCGACATGCTCAAACTAAGCCTTGTCTTTTTGCTACAATTGCTCGTTCCTTTCGTGTCTCTTCTTTTTACTTTTTTGTTCTGAGAACAACAACACAAACTACACTTAAGTAGAAACTATGGTACAACCACAGGCAAGAAACAGCGTCGCTGATTGAATTCTTCGTCCTTTTTATGGTTTGTCATAGTTCGCAAAAGCATCGTCATATGACACTGACACAAATTCATACGAATGATATACAAAAATAGTACAAAAAAATGCAGTAAATGAAAAAATGCCAACAGAAATGCCTGCGCTTTTGCAAAAATTGTAGTTGCTGCCCTTTTCCTCGTTTAATCTGTGCGAAAAACCGCTTAAGGGCGTCAGCGAAATGGGCGCAAGCTACGGTGTACTGTATAGGTCTTTATTGCATTGTGAGGTGTGAATACATGTTCATACAATGGACGGTTGCAGTACCGTGAGTAACTGCGAATAACAGTTGAAATATGTACCACTTTGGTCGACCACTTTTTACCATTTTTCATTCAATCCATTTTTCAACTTTCCCGAATTTAATTTTTTTTTGGTTAAATGTAGCTTAAAATCTCACCTTTTCAATACTATATGGAGTGACACAATGTGATTGGTAGCACTGTAAATATACGACTGCAACGACATCTATTGAAAAATACGAAAAGACTTTTTCGACTACCCAATATTTCACAGAATGTATTTATTTATGAAGCATGGTTGGAGACATTTTAAGCGACTTTTAACGTTTTAATAACGTTTTGGTATTATTTTAACCTTATTCTTTATCTAAATACAGAAATAATTTTCTGCACAGAGTTACCACATTGATGAAAAAGTTATGAAAATGGATATTATTGTATTATACCTATATGCTAATGGGGTATAGTGAATTATATTTGCAAAAAATATTGCTGCATAATTTTTTTTAGTAGCGTTGCTGTATATTTTCAAACTTACAATTTCTACGGGAAAATAATGTTTGTACTGAAAAACAATAATAAAAATTTGGTTTGTATGTATTTGCTATATAACAATGCTTTTCGTGAACGAGCGTGATTCAGAAAGTTAACTGCAGCGAAAATCTTTTGAACAGAGTTGCCACCCTGGTGAAAAACTTTACAAAAAATAATATATTTTAGTAAGCTTATATGATAATAGCTCAAAATAGAATATATTTGCAAAAAAAAAAAAATATATATAGAAATATTTTTGAGTAGTGTTACCATATATCTCTAACAAAAAATGTATTCGAGAAAAGAAAAATTTGTTTTATTTATATTTTCTATATAACAATCCTTTTTGCGAACGAACACTAATTAGGAAACTTAACTACAGCGATTTTTTTTTCACAACAGAGTTGCCACCCTAGTGAAATAATTAACAAAATTAAAAATATTTTAGTAAATTTATATGATAATAGCGCTAAGTAGAATATATTTGCAAAAAATATCGTTATAGAAATATTTTTGAGTAGTGTTACCACATATTTGGAAACAAATTTTTTTGAAAAAATGAAAAATTTGATGTGTTAATATTTCCTATATAAAAATCCTTTTTGTGAACGAGTAGTGATTAAGGTTAACTACAAGGCTATTTTTTTGAACAGAGTTGCCACCTTGGTAAAAACATTCAACAAAATTTAAAAAACTTTTAAGTACAGTATGAAAATAGTACAATGTGTTATATTTGAAAAAAAAATTGTTATAGAAATATATTTCAGTAGTGTTGCCATATATTTTAAAATAAAAGAAAAATTTATGGAAAAAAATTGGAAAATTAGCTTTGTATAATACAAAGTTGATGGATAAACACAGTTACCAACAATAAATACATAACAATTAAAACATATTACATCTTCTTCTTTATTGGCGTAGACACCCCTTTCGCGTAATATTACATATTTACTTTTACAAAATCGTTAATAGTCTTTTGTTAAACAAATGATAAGTATAATTGCTTATATAAAATTTAAAAGAGCTGTAAAATGTTTTAATAAATTTTTTTTAGTAAAATTGAAAATTAATTTGAGTTGCGCTGTAGGCTAAGTAAATGGGTTACTCATACGACCGGGTGAACCACGTTTATACCAGAAGCAAGTGTAGCGCTACCAAAATTACCAAAAAAAATTCCATTTGCAATATTTTTATTTTATGAATTCAACATCGCTGGCTTAGTTGGGCAGAAAAAAAATAAATTTCACAAAATATTTTTTTTTTTTTGAGTGTAGCATTTGCGATTTATTAGCACTCATTACCTCTTCAAGTATTTATTTACATTGTATTGTGAATGATTTTCCATTGAATGAATTTATGCGCATATTCTTAGAAAGTTTACAAAGATCAAAGCGATGACTATATTTATTACATACATATTCATAACTGAGTGCATTTGTGGGCATGTCGGTGTAAGACAAGTACACTTGTTTGAATTAATACATTTGTCACCTGTGCGAAAACCTTGAACGAGAGTGCGGTAAAAACGAAATAGAATAAAGAAATCTACGAGTACAACAGAAGGGACAAATGCATAAATAATAGCAGCGGTATTTCAACTGCCAAAGGGAGAAAGGGAACTAAATGCAATTCACAAGTGAAAATAGTTGAAGAAAAATAGAAGAATGTGCAGATAAAACGAGAATCTGCATAGAAGCACGTAAGAACAAGAACTTATAAATAGCTTAGAAGTTGTTCAAGTGTTTTTAAGACTCAAAGTATTCCAATAAAACGGCAAATACACTACGGTCACGATGCGCTGTAGGTGGGGCATTATCACGTTTAGATATTTGTGAAATGCTTTGCTGTTATTGTAAAGATTGTGGATTGGATAAGGAAGGCGAGTAAATAGAAGTTTGGAATAGTATAGGAATAAGAGGAATAAGAAATATAAAATTTAGTATTAAGGTTGAAAAAGGTTTTTTCTTTTTAAAATTTAAACAAATTACTTACAGCAGGTTCAAACTGTCAAATATTTAATATTTTAGTAATAGCATTGCTAGATTTATTTCTTTCTAATTAAAAATATTGTTAGAATACAGCTTCATCACCATTTCTTCATACTGAAAAGAATGTAATTATTTTGGGAGAAATCAGTTTTGGATTAATACTCTTCGCAGGTACATTTTTTATAGCATTAAGGAGTATAAAAATATCTCTATCTTGATTTTGATTGTCAGTTTGTATGACAGATAGATGTTATAGTTTTCCGATCTACAAAATATGTTCGGAGAATGTAGCGTTGTCTTGGATAATAATGTATATCAAATTTCATGAAGATATCTCTTCAAATAAAAAAGTTTTTCATACAAAGACCTGTTTTGGATTGGTCAGTTTGTATGACAGCTTTATGCTATAGTAGTCCGATCTAAATAAAATCTCCACAGGTTATAGCACTACTCTTGAAAATAATCTGTTGAAAATTTCATGAAGATATCTCTTCAAATAAAAAAGTTTTTCATACAAAGACCTGTTTTGGATTGGTCAGTTTGTATGACAGTTTTATGCTATAGTAGTCCGATCTAAATAAAATCTCCACAGGTTATAGCACTACTCTTGAAAATAATCTGTTGAAAATTTCATGAAGATATCTCTTCAAATAAAAAAGTTTTTCATACAAAGACTTAATTTCGACCGACTAGTTTGTATGGCAGCTATATGCTATAGTAGTTCGATATAAACAAATGTGTGCGGAGATTGTAGCGTTGGCCTGGAGAATTACGTACATCGAATTTCATGAAGTTTGAAAAAAGTTTGTCATACAAGAACTAGATTTTCATCGTTCAAATTGTAAGGTAGCTCTATGTTATAGTGGTCCGATCTGATCATATATGGACAAAATTTTATACCGATTTTCATAAAGATAACTTTTGAAACAAAAAAGCTTTCCATACAAGAATTTAATTTCGATCGGTCAGTTTATATGGCAGCTGTACGCAATAGTCGGCCGATATCGGCGGTTCCGACAAATGAGCAGCTTCTTAGAGAGAAAACGTAGCGTGCTTAGTTTCAAATCGACATTTTAAAAACTGAAGGACTAATTCGCCCATATACAGTCAGCAAACTTAAATAAAAATATTTGATATTTCAGCTGAAACTTTTATTCTTCCAAAGCTATTCAGCATTTAACCCAAAACAAGGCAAACACCATTTCACCCAGCAAATAGATGTGCAAATTTGATTGCCTCTATAAAGTATGTTCGCACGCAGAATTTTATGAGCCATATTACAACCTCACATTTTCTGCTCTAGCACTTAAAATAACAGTAAATTATTCACATCAAACCCTCACGTTTCGCTGGAACTCATTAACAAAATTTCAACGAAAAAGTAGAGAAGCCGAAATGTGAAAACTAAAATTTTCATTCAAGCACTGTGACACGGGCATACTCGTATATGGTCGCAAGTACGCACTACTCGGTGAAAATTCACTAATTACACGAACAAACTTAAAGTACACCGACTTTTTTTTTTTTGTTGGTTTCTTCACACAATTTTAATTGCAAATTCAAGTGCTACTCACCTAGAAAACGCACGCAAGAACGCAAATAAATTAGAGCGTTAGCGCCTTCAATAAGTGCTTGGACGAGCGTTGGAAAGTACTTCGCACTTTGCACTGGCCCGACACTCGGACGGATGGCGTTTGTGTCAGAGTGAGGAAGAGTCGGATAGCCACTAACTGCGCCATACAAGCGACCAACATCAACTGAGAACGAATTGTGAAATGCGTTGCAGCAGCTGCTGTTGCTGTTGCTATTGTTGTTGTTGCTTGCGGTGGTTGCAGCCGATGCCTGAAGGTTGGCTGGGGTTGTGGAGGTGAAGGCGTTCGACCAGCCGCTTGAGGGTTGAGATGACTTGGCACAGTGAATGTGGCGATAGTGCACTCTAGTTGTTGTTGTTTTTGTCTGATTTCTTATTTCAGTGCAGAACTACTAGATATGAGTAGAGAAGTGTCTGTTGCTCTGCTTAAGCTCTTGCAGCTGTTGTTGTTGTTGCTGTTGTGTTTAAAGTGCCAACTACAACAACTGCAGCCAAGCTTTGCTGATATGAATGAATTTTGTGCTTTTATTTTTTTGTATTTTAAGCCCTTTGCGTACTTTCAGCTGCTCACCAACTATTAGTTGAGCTTATGGTCCGCTGTACTTTACACTCGAAACGTTGCCTGTGAACTGACTGCTACGCAAGGACAACAGCCGATTTTAAAAAGTCAGCAGAAAGGCAAAATTCAGTTGGACAGGAAACGAAGATGGCTTTCGGTTCTCCATTTCTATATGCATTTCGTGAAATTGCGACGTAATTTTCTGGCTAAAATGCAACGTTAGAAGGTTAGGTCAGGATACTGAGCCAAGTGTACGAAGAGAGCGTGAGCACAAAAAGGACCGAGAGAGAATGAGAGTGACTGTGCGTTTGAAGGTGTGAATGCAGCTACAATTGTAGTTTGTGAAGGTGAGTGAGTGGGAGGAAGAGCAAAATTCAAATAAACATATATACGTTTAGGTTTGTATGTGTGAATGTGTGTGTATTACCTTAAAATATTGTGGCAAAAGTTAAAGCGTCATTTGTGGCATTATTTAACATTAATATATTTAATGTCAACGTAAAGGTTCTGAACTACTACGTTTAAGGCCACAGGACGTATGAGTAACATTTGTGCAAGCAAGTGTTGTGCAGCCGCATACGCACTGACGTCCCAGCAGGTTACAAGTATTCAATTAGGTACGCATAAATGCAAATAAAAATTAATAAAACTAGTACGAAAAAAATAGAAAAATTAAAAATATAATGATAATTAAAATCACAATAAAAATTATAATTGAAATTAAAATCAATTAATTCAATTATGTACGCAGAAATACAAATAAAAAAATTATAAAAAAGAGAAAAATTTAAAATATAAATATAATCAAAATCAAATTTGAAATTAAAATTTTATTTAACTCAAAAAATTTATGAAAAAAGACAAAAATTAAAATTAATAATGAAATTAAAATTAAAATCAAAATTAAGACCAAAACTAAAATTTAAATTCAAAATAAAATTAAAATACAGGTAGAAATTAAAATTAATTAATTATAGTTATAGTTTTTGAGTTGAAATTAAAATTAATTAATTACAAGTTAAAATTAATTTAAAATTTAAAAAATTTAAATTAAAATCAAAATTAAAATTAATATAGAATTAAAACCATATTAAAAATGAAAACTAAAATTTAAATTAAAAATAATATCAAAACTAAAACACGAATTGAAGTTAAAATTTAAGTCAATTAAAAATAATTTTAATTTAATTTAAAATTTAAAAAATTAATGATGAAAAGAGAAAAATTAAAGTTAGAATTAAAAGCAAAGTCAAAATTAAAAGAAAAATTAAAATTAAAGTTAAAATTAAAATCAAAATTAAAATTAAAACTAAAATTAAATAAAACTAAAAATAAAATCAATATTAAAATAAAAGTTGGAATTAAAATTAATTATGATTATAAATTAATTATAATTATAATTTTAATTTAATTTCAAAAAATAATGAAAAAAAGAAAAATTAAAGTTAAAGTCAAAATTAAAATTGAAATTAAACTTAAAATTATAATTATTATGAAAATGAAAATAAAAATTATAATCAAAATTAAAACTAAAATTTAATTCGAAAAAGCAAAAGCAAAATAAAAATGTATGTATGTTTATCGAAACTTATTCCTGTTAGTCACCGCCATATGCCTAGGCAGCGGCGCTTCTTTTGCCAGCTGTGGTAACTGCTTTACACATATTAATTTTTATTCAATTCAATTTCAACAATGTGTGTTTATAGTACATACACGCCGACGCATCTAAATAACAAATTATACAGCAACAGCTAAATTTGCACAGGCGTGCCAGTCTCCTGGGCGTACAATAGCAGGAAAAGCGCGCAAACAACACCAACATTGTCTAGAACACCCACCGAGCGAGTTTTCATTGAATACGACTACTGCACACATAAAACTGCTGTAATTTGTATACTGCGCTCGTATAAAAAACGAGCGATAAAAAGAATAATAAAATATATATAAAATACAGACATATAAGAAAAAGTCTTCGTAGAAAACTTTCAGTAATAATTAAATGCAATAAACATAAAATATCTTACAGGCACCAACACATGTAATTATGTAGACAAAAACTACTCCAGAATATGAAGTGTTGTGAAATTAACTCAGTTCCTATGAAACTGCTTTCAACTTTCTATTTTTTAACGAATTTGTTGCGCTTTGCGCCTTTGTCCACCAGCAGGACATGCAAATTGATGTCGAGCATTACACTGACGAGCGCGCACACACACGTACATAGCGTACATTGTGGTTACGCGATGCGCAAATTGTCGATGTATAAATAATGGCCGCTCCATAGTTTATTGTTCAAACTACCACACTCCCACACTCGTCTGTCTTCGCCAATTTGATGTGTTAGTGGATGACGTGAGGCCGAAGAAATGCAAATATATATATGATTGATGTCATGATTGATGAGGAGAAGATGAATACCTAGCCACGGGAAGTGTAGATGTATGCAAATATTATCTGCATATAATCATGCAGTAATTTGGTCATTTTAACGGTATTTCTGTTTGCAATTCAGTGTGGCCTTGAATAAAAATTGCCTTATTTGCAAACTGTGGTTGTTGCGAAATAACGCAAGGCATGGATTATACAAAGAAATATTTAAAGTTCATACACATTATGGGAGGGATATTAATATTGGGTAGTCGAAAAAGTATTTTCGTATTTCTAATCAAACTTCAACTTATTTTTTTTATATTTGTAATGAACTTTAATAAACCAAATATGTTGGTCGACCACTTTTTGCCCTTTTTCCGCTAGAGACATTATTCCATCAGTGCAAAACTTTTCTGGTTTCTCGGCGAAAAACGGCCATAAGTAATTTTCACAGGCTTCTCTTGAAGCCAAATTTACTCCCATAAGGGAGTTCGGCATTGACCGAAACAAATGGTAGTCCGATGGTGCAAGATCAGGGCTATATATGGTGGATGCATCAAAACATCCCAGCAAAGCTCTCCTAGTTTTTGCCGAGTCATCAAAGATGTGTGTCGTCTAGTGTTGTTCTGATGAAGGACGAAGCCCTTTGTGTTGATCAGTTCTGGCCGTGTTTCCGATTACTTGCTTCAATCTCATCAGTTGTTATCGGTACAATGTAGAATCCATCGTTCGACCAGGCAGCAGCTTATAGTGGATGAATTCTTTCCTATCGCACCAAACACTCAGCATAATCTTTCAAAGCGTCAATCCTGGCTTTGCGACCATTTGTTGAGCTTCACCACGCCATGATCTTTTTCGCACATTATTGTTGTATTTGATCCACTTTTCGTCTCTTGTTACCATTCGCTTCAGAAATGGTTCGATTTCAGCTCGTTTCGGCAAAGAATCGCAGATATTGATTCGGTCCATAAAATTTTTCAGACAATTCATGTGGTACCCAACCATCGAGCTTCATTTTGTAGCTAGCTTTTTGAATGATTCATAACCGTTTGATGATGACTGCTAAGTTCTTTAGCGATGTCATGGCTGCTTATGTGACGGTCCTGGTCATCTTGTTCCATAATTTCATCGACTTTTTCAACGACAGATCGACAAAACGAGGTACATTCACATCAAACTTTCCAGAACAGAAACGAGGGAAACATTGTTGCGCCTCACGAACTGATACAGCATCGCCTCCGTAAACTTCACAAATTTCATTGGTGGCTTGTGTGGCATTTTCCCCTTTTTTATAAAAAAAAAATTGTAATATTTTCTTTTTTGAATTTCTTCATTATTTTCACTAATTTTTTCAGCGGCTGTAACTATTTTTCAACTTCTCCGAATTTAAATTTTTTTCTTTGGTAAAATGAACTTTAAAATTTCATTTTTCTAACAATATATGGTATGACACAATGTGGTGGGTAGCACTGGAGATATATGACTGCAACGACATCTATTGACAAAATACGAAAAGGCTTTTTCGACTATCCAATACATACTTTAAATTTAATATAGATACATTGTTCAATTAAATTCTCATTAATCTAAATTATAAATTTACTAAATCGTTCAAAAACAATGACCTAGCACAACATAATTCAGCGATAAGCACCCGCAAACACAGCAGCTACATTATTAAGCATATTTTCCCATGAAATATAGCATAGCCGCTAATCGACGGCAATTTCCAGCACCAGCGGGCGCAACAAATAAGTGGATAAACAAGCATGTAGCAATTGAAGTAAACAAACGTTTTTCTTTTTGGATTCACACATATAAAAATATACTTTTATTTTGGTGCAAGCATTATAGACAGGCAATCTATTTCACCAAAGCAGCAAAAGCTGACGTGTACAAAACATATTCTCTTTATATAATGAAAAATAAACCAAAATAAAATTCGACTAATGAGGCACAGCATCGTATCATATTGTAAAGACAAAAACAACCAACAGCAGAGGAATTACAGAATTGCATACGACACACCTCCAACAGAAGATTGTACAGCAACGAGCGTAAGCAAATAAACAACAGTACTGGATAAACAAAAATTGGGCCAGGAATTCACTGGCATATCTATACACACATATATATTTATACTTACCATATAAATACTATATTTAAACAAGTGTGTGCGTCACAAAGCGCACAGAGAATGGAATAAGCTGCTTAAGGCAAACTCGGCATAATGCAAAAGCATACATAAGTATACATAAAAGAGAATCAACACAAAATTATAGAAATGCGTGGTAAAATATAAAAATTTAAGAATAATTGCTTTCGTGGGAAATACCATAAAAATAGACAATTTAGCTGCAAAATATTTATGTTTGCACAGACATTTTTTTTCTGCTTTAAATATTTGCTGCCTTTGGCACATCTTAAGAAATTCTTTATAATACACATAACTGCCACTGGAGCAGCCAGCTGCAGGCAACTGAACAAACAACTGACCTACCCTCACCGCTTCAACCGCATCAGCGCACCGTAATCAGCGCTTTGACGTCACTTGTTTTGCAATTCGATGTTCTCATTATAATCGCTGGCTTTTTATCTTTCACCTGCAGCTGTTCGAACACAAGAGGCCATTTCAAAACCAGCCAATTTATATATATAAGTATAAAGCTTGTTTTGTTTGAGCAAAACAAAACGCATTCTTGGTAAGTGAGACACAATGTAGGGTGTAAGAGCCTACAACTTAAAGAGTTCTTGATGTTAACGACTGCTAATGATGCTACGCACATAGAAAATAGAATCGAATGAATTGGTATTGTTTGGCATTTCATCATGGGAAGACTTACGTCTGAACAACGTTTACCAATTGTTCAACTTTATTACGAAAAATTCACGGTCTGTAAAGAATGTGTTTCAAGCGCTTCGCTAAACTTATGGTCAACATAATCGACTTGCTGAGCGTACTATTCGCAGCACCATCATCCATCTTGAGACCCAGTATTCATTATTGGATAATATTCGATCGAATAGACCACGTCCAGCACGCAGTGAAGAAAATATAGCTGCCGTAACTGAGAGTGTACACAAAGACCGTGGAGAGTCGATTCGGCACCGTTCGCAGCAACTCAGACTGACGTATGGAACGACTTGGCACATTTTATGTCGAGATCTTAAATTGAAAACGTGCAAAATATAGCTTGTCTAAGAACTGAAACCGCTCGTCTTTCTTCAAGTGACATCGCTTCACTCTATGGGCTCTTGAATAGTCCCAAGAAGATCCGACGTTTTCGAGCCAAATTTTGTTCCGGAATGAGGCCCATTTCAGACTAAATGGGTATGTAAACAAGCAAATTTGCTGCATTTGGGACGAAGAGCAACCTGAAGAGATTCAAAAGCTACCATTTCATTCAGATAAAAACAACGGTGTGGTGTGGTTTATTTCTTCAAAAATGATGTCGGTGAGAATGTAACCGTGAATAGTGACCATTATCGCGCCATGATAACCTACTTTTTGATGCCTGAAATTGAAGATTGTGATCTCAGCGACATTTGGTTTCAACAAGACGGCGCCACTTCCCATATATCCCATCCAGCAATGGTTTTATTGAGTGAACACTTCGGTGAGCAGATAATTTTACGTTTTGGACCCGTAAATTGGCTACCAAGATCGTGAAATGTCACGCCGTTAGACTTTTTCCTATGGGAATATGTAAAGTCTATACAGACAATATCGCTTCAATTCAGGCCGTGGAGCTAAACATCGCTCGTGTCATTCATCAGTTACCAGTCGAATTCCTCGAACGATTCATGGAAAATTGAACTCAACTGATTGACCATCTGACACGTGGCCGCGGCAAACATTTTAGAGAAATAATCTTCAAAAAAATAAATGCGAAAGAATGTTCCTTAGAATGATAATAAACACTCTCCATTAGATTCGAAGTTGCTGAGTGTTTTCTTTAAAAAAGTAGGGAACCGCGAAATGGATCACCTTTTACATAAGCGTACCCTTATTTAACAAATATTAAGATCACCGCCCTTCTGGCTTATTATGATGAAAATCGCTCCATAACACTATTTTTTTTTAATAATAATAATGGAAATTAAAAATTATTTTTGAAAAGAGACTCTCTATTTATCAAAAGCAGTGAGCTCAGAGGGTTGTGGAACGATCATTTATCTGAATGTCATAGTGTTTTACCAAAACTGCTGCAAATTGTTCTTCTCGTAGATCAAACTAACTGTAGTGTCACTTTCGAACCAGAAATTTTTCCTACGACCTTTATTAAATACACTCCTTACTTTTTTTGGAAACCTTTTGTATAATCACAATGCCATTAGTAAATCCATTATTTTTTAGGTGAAGAACGGCAATTCATCATGAAAATGGCTGCATTAACTTATCAATAGTGGCATAAGTTATTCAAATAAAACACATTTGATGCGTTCTTCCCACATATTAAGCATTCAGAAAGCATTTCGTGCAAAGCTGTAAATCACCGGTCAACCTACGCGTTTAAATGGCAACAAATGCGCAACAACAAAAAGCCAATAAAATCAAATGTATGCGCCGGCATGAATTGAAAACAAATTACAAATGGATCAATCAAAGCGTCAGCGGCCGCAAAAAGTTCGGCAAAATCAAATGCAATGTTTAATAAAAATTTTCTTGTGGCTGATTTGTATGTATTGACACATTGGGTTTATGTTTCATTAGCATTTTTATTCAATATCAAGCTGACGCATTCAATTTTTTGAATACCTTTGTTGGATAGCGGTTTAAATTTCAATATCAGCATACTTCCTGTAATTAAATATTATTTTTTTTTTCTTATGCTGCGAGTTCGGAATGTTTTTCAAAAATAAAAAATAAAATTGGCAATTTATTCAACTGGAATTTTCAAAACTTGAAAAATTAAAAAAAAAAATTATATATAGTATATAATTCTGTGTTGTATGCCTAGTTCTTGTTTTTGTTTTTTTGCAGTAGGCGCACCTCAGTTGCAGTTTCTTTAAAAAAAATATGCAGTTTTAGAAAATAAATTACTTATTCATTAACAGATTAAAATTTGTTAAAAATAAGTTGATTCACCATGCTTTGCGACTGCAACGAAATTGCGTGACGCAACAAAATACCGTCATGTTACTAGTCAAAAAAAGTTGTAACTGAAAACCTTTGCCTTATTTTTGTGAACATTTCGATGTAAACAAAAAATCAATAGAGTTGCCACCCGTTTGAAAATTGGAGAAAAACTTTAATGCAAATAAATGTTAAAAAAAAATAAGCAGATACAATTAACACTTAGGTTTAAAAAATATTTCGAGGCGGGTTGCCACCTGTTTTTTATATTGTATTAAAAATATTAAAAAAAACAAAAAACAATTTCAATGGACATCAAAAATAAAAAGAGTTTAAGAAAATATTTGACAAATATTACGAGCAGGGTTGCCACCTGTTTTTAATATTTTATAAAAAAAAAATTAAAAAAAACAATTATTGCGTTATGAGCATCAAAAATAAAATGAGTTTAAGAAATTTTGCTATTGAAGATATTTTTGAAAAGAGTTGCCAAATTTCAAATTATAACAATGTACATATGTAATGATTATATTTGCCACCCGTTTGAAAATGGAGAAAAATTTTAATGCAAATAAATGTTTTAAATTAATATAAACAAATATTATTAGACTTGGATTTGAAAATTTTAGAAGAGAGTTGCCACCTGTATTTAAAATTTTAATTAAAAAAATGGGGAAAAACAATTATTGCGATGTGAGCATCAAAAATAAAATAAGTTTAAGAAAATTTGCTATTAAAAATATTTTTGAAAAGAGTTGCCAAACCTAAAATAATTTAAAATTAAAATAATGGTATCTAATAAAAGACAACCAAAAAATTTTTAATTTTAATAATATTTACTAATTTCTAGCGTACACTTAAATATAAATTTCTTAGTTCCTTTCTAATTTGTGGCTGCCTGCTACTCTTCCAACAAATTGCCGTTAATGCGCCTGTCTATTTCATGGGACAAACTCACAGTTGGGCCATTTTTCTATACAATATGTTTACATCATTTACAAATTGCCTTTGGCGTCAAGCCAAAAAATGTAATTTTTGCACACCCCTCAATTATAGAAATGAAAATGGCTTAGTATACACATTTCATTTTTGCTTTCATCGAGGCGGAACTATTTTTATTAAGTACACAAATAAATATTACGTAAATATTTACTATATCGCCACACAGGCTAAGTCACCACTTTGTAGGGAATATAATATTTTCTGTTAAATATTTGCACATTTTAATTAATGACTAAAATTTGTGATCAAAGTCGCTGCCAAAATGTAAATTTTCGTCTCATATAAATGAGTAATTTGTAAATTATTTTGTTAAAATTTATATAATTTGCGTTATGCTGCCTCAGAAGTCTAAATCGCCTTTGTCTTTGAATTAGTAATATAATGCGATAATAAAAAATAATATAATAAAAATAGCAACCCAAAAGAATACATCCAAGTCATTTAAAAAAAAAAAAAAAAAAACACTTTAAATTTTCCACTTCCTTTACGTCAAATGTCCGTCAAATCAAACCCAATCGATTACGTCATTTACAGCTGTCAAAGCTACCAACTGGCAACTGCCAAGTGTCAGTTTGTCAACTGCTAACTGCTAACTTTTTACCGTTTTGCGCACATCATTCGCATTTCAAAAGTGCGAAAGTTTTCCACTTTCATTTCCATGGCTTCCAATATGAATTTATTATGTAAACAAAACAAAGGGTTAAATGCCAGCACAGCCAATCGAGTTTAAAGTGAAATAATCATAATGCCAGAAGTGTTACACATTTTCCGATAAAGTATTACGTGAATCGTTTGTACTAGTACAAAGTTTGTTATTTCGTCATATTTCGTAATTCGAAGCGATTTCGTTTGCTAAACAGCTATTATTTTATTTATGCACGCTAAGCTCGACTGATCGTTACAGCTGACTAGTCCCCGAAATATAATATGAATATTTAGTATAATTGTCAACGCGCATGTATAAATTTGACAGCTGTTGGATTATTAGTTTATGAATTATATCACTTTGAGTAAAGCAACGTTTGTTGTTATGAAAAAAATGGATACAAAGGAATTTGGTGTTTTGATAAAATATTGCTTTCTGAAAGGAAAAATTATAGTTGAAGCAAAAACTTGCCTTGATGACGAGTTTCCGGACAGTGCCACAGGAAAATCAACCATCAAAGATCGGTATGAGATATTTAGACGTGATGATATGAGCACCAAAAACGGTGAACTCAGTTGACGCGCAAAAGAGGTTGTTACTGACGAAAACATCAAAAATATCCACAAATTTTTGGTTGACCGTAAAGTAAAGTAGTTGTATTTCCAAGCAAAGGATAAATCGTACTACCAAAACGGTATCGAAAAGTTGGATGTTTTTTTTTTCAATAGTCAAGCAGTCATGTTATTTTGGTTCAGCATTGTTTAGCACTTAATCATGGAAAGACTTACGCCTGCGCAACTTTTACAAATCGTTCAAGTTTATTACGAAAAATTCACGGTCTGTAAAGAATGTTTTTCGTGCGCTTCACTCAACTTATAGTCATTATAATCGGCCTACTAAGCGTGCTATTCGCAACACCATCACCCATCTTGAGACCCAGCATTCATTATTGGATAATATTCGACCGAATAGACCACGTCCAGCACGCTCAAGAAAATATAGCAGCCAAAGCAGAGAGTGTACACGAAGACCGTGAAGAGTCGACTCGGCGCCGTTAGTAGCAACTTGGACTGACATATAGAACGACTTGGCGTATTTTACCTCGAGATCTTTAATCGAAAGCGTACAAAATACAGCTTGTGCAAGAACTGAGACCGCTCGACCTTACTAACCGACATCACTTTTCTTTACGGGCTCCTGAAAAGTTCCAAGAAGATCCGACGTTTTCGAGCCAAATATTGTTCAGCGTATTTTGGACGAAGAGCAACTTGAAACGTTTCAAGAGCTGGCATTTCATCCAAAAAACAACGATTTGATATGGTTTGTGGGTCGGTGAGATCATCGGTCCATATTTTTTCAAAAATTATGCCGGTGACAACGTAACCGTCAATGGCAACCATTATCGCGCCATGATAAAAGACTATTTGATGTTTGAAATTGAAGCTCGTAATCTCATGTTTTGGGCCGGTCAATTAGTCACCAAGATCGTGTTACCGTTAGACTTTTTTCTGTGGCGGTATCCGATTCAGGCCTTGGAGCTAAATAACACGCGTGTCATTCGCCAGTTACCAGTCGAAATGGTCGAACGAGTCATCGAAAATTGGAATTAACGGATGGACCATCTGAGACGTAGCCGCCTCCAACATTTGAAAGAGATAATCTTCAAAAACTAAAGGCCAAAGAATGTTCTTTCAAATGATAATAAACATTCCTTGTTAAATTTGAAGCTTCTGTATTTTTCTTTAAAAAAAAGTAGGGAAACTCGAAATGGATCGTCATTTATAATTATAATAATCGATTTCTTACAATTCCGTTCTATAAAAATTCAAAAGCTTTACAAAATTGCGTCCTGAATTTCTTGCTGATTTGAAGTCGGATTTTTTTCGATCTTTCGTTAATATTTTAACCAAAGGTTACAGGTCTCCGCCGATAAGTTACAATTGTTCAACCTCCTAAAAACTACAGACGCATCAGTTAGTTTGTATTCGAAGTGACTAAGGTTTGTGAATGCTGAACTTTGTTAATGAGAAAAGATGCTTCACTACATACTACTCTCTTAGAGAAAGGTACTTTAATTAACGAACTATAACCGTACTTTAAACTGTGCAAAGAATTCAAAATCAAAATGCATTACAATTTAAGCATATTAAAGCAAGGAAGAAGAAGCGAAATATTTACTAAATACCTTCATGTAAACAACAAGTTGCCAAAGTGCAATAAACAAAATTTAAGGTATCAAAAATTTACTCGAAATTTATACATATACATACATATACGCAGATAAACATGAATGGGTTTATGTTTATAAATTTGTATCTCCATTGTGAAAAGCTTTAATGACCCTGTACTTGTACTAATAAAAACACACAGACACGCAAATACACGGCATCAATGGATTATTATTAAGTAAATATGTACAGAAAATAAAATAAAAGGACGAGAGTAAAAATACAGGAAGGAAAAGTACGCAACGCAGAAGGAAATTTACGACGCAAATATTTTTGTTTACTTTTCTTCTTTTATTTGCCGCAAACTTTTTACGACGCTTGTTGAACTTCCGCCTACACACCTACACGCTTAGCAGGTTGGCCGGCCAACTTTTTCGCACCTTTCACTCATTTCGGCAATGGCAACAACAATAGCGAATATAAACATTGAGGGTGAGCTCGAAAAATATCAACAAATTTAACCATGAATATTAGATGAATCACACGCACACACATATGTACAAACATACAACGTAGACGTTGTAAATTTCATATTTGTTGTTGCTGCGCGACATTTAATCAATTTTACCGAGAGCTGAGGGGGGCAAGCGTTAGGTAGACAATTGTAATTTAATATCAGAAGTACTTATTAATTAGCGAACGCAATTCGCCGAATTTTGAGTGGGAAGAGCGCACGAACTTTACCGGTGTTCATTAGAATTATATTCCACAAAGTATTTGGTGGCTTATGGTGAGGTTAGATTAAGGCTCCCAAGGGCGCACACCGGAGTGTGGCAAATAAGGTTAGTTGATTAGGCGGCGAGCATGAAAAGCGGTTAAGGAAGGTCAGCGAGAGTGAGAGAATGGGAGAGCCAGAAAGTTGACAAATTAAATTGGCAGTTGACATTTCGTATTAACTAAAGTTAATAGACGGTTAATCCGACTTTGGCGCAAATTAAAGCGACAAGCTTTTTAATTTTTTTTAATACAAACAATGATTAATTCTTTAATGTCGAGGAGAGCCGGCGCATTTTAACTCAGAAATTCAGCTCATCTGCTATAATATAAAAATATATCAATCTATGAATAATATTTTTCCGGTAGTTAAAGAACAGTTAAAGGTATGGAGGTCTTCAAATCCATAAAAGGCAGTTCACGTGGATTATGGGTCAATTTAGCTTCATCTTCCACCATATTTATCATTTCTATGCTGTGAATACCGGTAACTAACCCTTAAAAAGTTACATGGTTTTACCGTTTCAAAAAATTGAATTTTTTTATGGTCTTATTAAATTCTATAATACCTCAGTCCTATTGTCTATAATTTTCAAGTAGATCCGAGTAATAATTTCGCAAATACAGCCTTGAGAACTAGTACTCCAGACTAGCTAGGCTAAGTGCGCCGTCTTTAAATCCGTTTTTCTCGAAAGGTTTTTGAAGTCGGGTGCCAAGATTTCTCGAAAACTACGGAACCGATCTTCACGAAATTTTACACAGGTCTTTGATATACCATTTTTAAAGACTTGGTCGACCGAACAAAGGAGTTTTTCTTCGAGCGACAATCATTAGATTATGAAGTTACTAGAGGTATTCTTCATATTCGACACTACTTTCCTAAGAAGTTTTTCAAATTGCTTACTGGAAGAAATATCTGTCGCCACTTAATGTACCTAGAGTACATAACTAACTACTCTTGAACCCTTTTCGAAACCGTTGGTCTTGATTCCATGGGAATTATAATTATTATAAGAATTTAGCTCTTATAAAAAAAAGCACTGCCGGTCCAGAATCGGGAAGAGTTTGGATGTAGTTTATGATTATTCTATCTGATCAAATTTGACCCGGACAATATGGTGATATATATAGAAAAAGCACTGCAGTTCCCCGGATCAGGAAAAAGGTTGGATGTAGATTACAATATCTGATCAAATTTGACCCGGACAATATGGTGATGTATAAAAAAAGCTACAGTGCCAGGGTCGGGAAGAGTTTGAATGTAGTTTATGATTATACTATCTGACCAAATTTGACACGGATTAATACATTTAAACTGCGCGAACAGACCGGATCAATAATTTTTTTTAGGTTCGTGTAAAGCTCAATAGAATGTGTTAATCTGTTTACGACGACAAAAGTCGTATGTGTGCAGTTGTTGGCAATAGCGAAATGGCGTATCTCAACATCTTTTACGGAGCAGTTCAGCACATTTTGGTTAAAGTTAAGTTAATAGTAGACTCGTAAAAAGTACCTGAATCCTTTTAAAAAGAGATGGTTGACATCATAACTCTGAGGACCCTAAACAATTCAACACATTTCGGTTAAAGTTTTGGGTATGAAGGGAGTTAATGTTAGAGTCGTAAAAAAATAACTGAATTCTTTGGAAAATAGTTGCTTGAGAGGAGCCGAAAGGATACGTAAAAATGTTGTCGGTCCGGGTCAAATTTGATCAGATCGTTGGGAATATAATACCCATAATTAATAACTATCTTAGTATTAGCTAATTAACTTAGTTTAAGTATAGTAAGACCGTGACTTTTAGAAAATCCGAATCTGTAGATTTTTTCTTTATTTTTCTCTTTGAATAATCTCTCGTTAATTTTTCAATCAGCACACCATCATTTCTCATTCTCAACATAATGATTGAATTATGTGCCTCGGCACCGCTAGTATCAGAACACAACAACCGTTATCGCCATTGAAAAAGTTTGCAAACCACTTGGAAACAGAAGGTAGAACGCGTGCCGTCCATAAAGGGACGTAAGCCAATAAAAGCGAAGCGCCAGCGTCGCCTAATGTTTTTAAAATTGAGGTCAAATTGATTTTTTGCTTGCTTTCTGTGCTGTCGCCTAAAGCCAAATGTAAGAGATAATAAAAGTTGAAATGAAAATGACAAAGGAATAAATTTGTGGCACAACAACAACAACAAGCACGTTATGGGTGTGAATGTGGCGTGAAGTAACTCAGCTGCGAGAAATTTATGGCGTATAAAGGAAATAGAGTGGCAAACACATACAAACATGTTGATGTAGCAATAAGACAAATTATTACAAGCGCAGCGCCGACAAGGATGCTGCAAGGCTAACAGCTGCGGCAGAGAGCAAATGCAACCGCATATTTCAATTATGTAGAGAAAATTAGACGGGAGAGCGGTTGTGTCGCTCTCCACGCGTGAATTCGTGAATGGCGCCAAAAATCGACAGTGTAAAGCTACGCGCATTGTTCGGCTCGCATTTCGGCGCATGCGCCATTTTATCGATTTCCACGCGAAGCACACATTTCGCCAAATTCACATTTCCTGCGTGCTGCGCAATAATTTTCTTGTGGTGTGGTAAGGTGCAACGGAAAGCGGTCGGTATGTATGCGCGTGTCTCTGGTGTGTGGAAGTGGGGGGCGGCTATGCGTTTTTATAACGGTGCGTTGGCATTCGACTGCCATGGGCGGTTAGGTGCAGATACTCGCCGAAGCACTCAGTGCCCTCGTGGCAACAGCCAAAGCTGCGTACGTGATGTGCGGCATACCTTCGGCTGCGCTGAAGCAACAAAGGGAGGGGTGGCAATCGCCACATGCTATGTCATGTTGATAAAAGTCATGCTGCCACCGCGAACCACTTTAAGTTGAGGCCAAATTATGAGTAGAGCGGCTTTAATGTGGACAGAAAGTTGTTGCTTTTTCACTTTTTTTTCGGGTTTCCTCTTCGCTTTTGGCTCGCCAATGAATGAAATTGGCTATTTTTGACGTCCTTGCAGCATTTTTTTTGCTGTAAATGTAAATGAGCATAGACTTTTTGGTATGTGACAGAGTTGGAAGACACGGGTAGACTTTGCAACGCGTCTGCACGCTTCGAGTTCTATTATCAGCCAGTAAAAAGTTCGTGAAATGTATGAAAATCAATGAGCGTGCATATTTGGCTTACCGACAGACAAACGCTTTTGAAATGTTTGTGCCTCAGCTGATATACTTACTTACAGCGCAAGTTCGAGCAAGTTTTTGCAGCGAAAGCTATAGCCTTGGCATGAATAGAGTGCATTGCCTGATAGAAAAGTTAATGTGCAGGGAGATTCACATGACCAGCAGTTAAATCGAAAACCACATGTGTATAGAGAGACTTGTATGTCTTGCTTTAAGTCGAAATTGTGTCTTCAAAGTCGAATGAGGTTGTTGTTGTTGTTGTTCGATACCACACTATATCTATAATCATAAGTATACGAACTGTTTGTTATGACAAAACAACCTATTTACACCGCCGAACTACAAAGGATCCGACGGCATGAAATCAAGACTTGCAGTTGCTGAAAGCGCGGCGGTCTTGACCTCAAAAGGGGGATGAAAATACACGAAAGCATATAAAATTTTGTAAAGAGAAATTGGATAACGGTAAAAACGGGTTGATCCAGAAAGCAGACATCTTGAGGATATCGAGGATATAGAATGTAAGACATGTCGTAAGCTGCCAGTCATGGATTCGCCTTGTTTTCTTCCATCTGATCAAATTTAACCCGGACTGGTCCAAATAAACTGATGGCACCTCGAAATCGAAAAAATATTTTTTCTAGTTTGGTACCATCTTTATATATTCGAGTGAAGTTTTATCTCCATATCTCAATTAGTGTGTGTTTGACAGTACTTTCTTTACATCGAGCATTGTGTTTCCATTTTAATCACGGCTGCGAAACCCTTGAAGATGTTGCATAAGTTTTTTGGAGAGTCTATTTTACCACGAAAACAATTATTTTGCGATGCTCAAAGCATTCAATGAAGGTCGCGAAGTCATCGAAATTTGCCTTAAGTTAAAGGAACAGCTCTTGGAAATCGCCGCGTTGACATCAAAGTGATAACAGAGGATCTCATCATCGCTGGATGGATTGTCTTAACACATTTTGGTTAATATTTTGGGTATATGTTTGGATGGGAGGACCAAACCCTAGGGTGGTGCGCTGGGTTTAGGATCCGCCCACAATTAAAAGTAAAAAACAGCCTCGGACGAGAGAGATCAGAGAGAGACTCCGTCACCGTCCTAGAATTCACCCTAATGAATGAATTTCTAGCCACAATCCGCATCAAAGCGATGTTCTTCAACATATCGCTGTTTTGCGCCCCCGCCGCGACCCGAGGAGAAGAACGATGTGACCAAAAACGCCTTCTATGAGCGCTTGAAGCGCGCCTAAGACAGCTGCCCCCGCCATGATGTCAAAATCGGTCTTGGCGAATTAAAGTCAGGGTGGGCAAAGAATGTATTTTAGTCGACTTAGTCGGAACCCGAAACATGGTTATTTGTAGTACTAGATTCCAGCACAGGCAAGCTACCTGGCTGTCTCCGGATCGAAAAGCCACTAACCAGATCGATCACGTTGTGATCGGAAGACACGCATCCAGTGTTTTGGACATTCGTACGTTCCGAGGTCCTATATTGAATCAGACAACTATCTTGTTGCAGCCAGGATACGTACCCGCTTCTGAGCAACAAAAAATGCACGTCAACAAACACAAGGAAGGTTCGAACGATTTTCTACTCGACTTACACTCCTGACTTTTGAAAGCACTTGTCAGCAACTCGGCATATAGGAACTGTGGGACGGTATTTTAGGAAAGAAGACCAAAACACCTGAATCTTTTGCAAAAGTGACATCGAGTAGAGGTAAGGTGAGGCTTGACAACGTAGCTGAGTACCCTCCATTAATCAATGACGCCGAAACTGTCCAATAATCAAGCGAATGGCGATTCAAAAATGACCCGAAACTGAAAAAATAAAAATTCGCTGAAGCACCGTGGGTCATCCCAACCGATGTTTTCAGAAAGTGTATGAAAAACCAGCCGAGGTTTAGAACAAATATATGAAAGTTTGGATTTAACATTGGCAAGCTTGTATTGGCTCTAGAGTCTATTTAGAAGGCGATAATAAAGATTTGTATTAAAATACAAGAAAACTTTGTGACAGTCCCGGCCAAATTTGATGGTGTATTGAGATAATAAATTCTCTCTATATATTATCAGTTTAGCCCATAACTTCCTTCCCAACATAGGCCATATTCTTACCTTTATCTTCATATTTTTTTCAAAACTCGCCTCAACGAATCGATACCTTTTTATTTGGCAAAGATATAATCATAAATGCCTTAAATCAGAAAAATTTTCCATTACCGAAAAATAAACATATTGCTGTACTTTCTGCTTCCACTCACAGTCTATTTAGTTAAGACCCACTCGTTGTTGGTATGTCAATGACTCTAGTCTTACGTGCATATGTTTATATTTACTTAATTTATTTACTTCGGAGAAAATATGGCATTATACCTATAATAACAGCTCATTTGCATTCTTCCAGTTCATATTCCCGACATATCAAATCCATCAGCTGCCACACATACATTTTGACAAGGCGTCGAAATCTCCTCTGGACAGAGACAGACACCAATGCAGCCACTTCCATTCATACTTTTATCCATCCCTTCCACTTAGGCGAGTGACGTACATTGCATTGCAATCTGTTCTTCGTTGTGCGCTTCGCGTAGGCGAAAATATTTCAAGCGAAATTGCGGTTTTCAATGGCTAACGCCGCATACAGGGAAGAAGGGGGAGCATAAGAAATGAAAATCTTTCCGTTTCCAATATTGCCTGCGTTTTCAAGGCTTACACAGGCACAATTACATACCTACATTCACTTTTGTATTGCAAGTTGAAATTTTGTCATTTTGAGTCTTATTGCCGAGAAGACAGGAAAGCTTTACAAAATAGTTCACCGTTGCATAAAGCAACTGATATACAGTTTTCTTTCTGGCAACAAACAAAGCAGCTGACATTAAGAACAATGTTTGTGTCCTTGGGAGTTATGTCAAGGTTTTCTAGATGAATTGGATTTGCTTTTAAAGAAAATTTTACTAATTCTACTGAATTCGTTTAATGGTTGGGTGCTGATTGTGGAAATGGGGAGGATTACATTTATTATTGTTATGCCAGAAGAGAATACATTAAATTGGCTACATTTGTAACAGAAGGCGTTGCAGACCCTGAAAAGTATATAAATGACGAGCTGAGTCGATTTTACCAAGCCGGTCTGCCTATTTACATACATAGAGGCGCATAAGTCCTCAGTTTTCGGGATATGGTTCTGAAAGTTTACACACATCGTTTTCTGCCGAAGAAGCTGCTCACTTGTCGAAACTACCAATATCGGACTACTATATGATATAGCTGTTATACAAACTGACTAATCAAAATCAAGTTCTTGTATGAAAAACTTTTTAATTTAACAAGATATCTTAACGAAATTCGGCAAGAATTATTGTCAAAGGCAATGCTATAAGCTCCGAAGAAATTTTTCAAAACAGACCACTATAGCATATAGCTGCCATACAAACTGAACGCTTAAAATGAAGTCCTTGTATGGAAAACTCTTTTATTTGACAAGGTATCTTCACGAAATTCGGCATGAATAATTTTTAAAGGTAACGGTACAATTTCCGAAAACAGTGGTCAGATCCGCCAAATATAGCATATAGCTGCCATATAAACTGATCGCTCAAAATCAAGTTAATGCATGAAAACTTTTTTATTTGTGAAGGATATTATAGTTTCGGTTATTATTGTGTTAATTACAGTTTTTCTGCATTTTACAGTTACCAAAACTAATTTCTTCGTACCTTACAGCTCGAATATGAGTGTCATTCTTCCAAATATACCTCTTTACTTCCAAAAAAAATTACAAAATATTTAATTATATGACTAACTAACTGAAAATTGAAGGAATAAATTCAGTTTGCAGTAGAAATTGAATCAAATCCTGCGGATTCTTGGCTTCAAAGGTTTTTTAAGTCGCTTATAGATACTTGTTGAGTTTATTCGATACTCTTTTATCCTAAAATAGACTCCATATGTAGTCTGAAGAACTTCAATACACTACTTGCTTCAAGAAATTTCTCGTTTATATTTTCATTGTAGGATAAAAGACACATTTCCTCTTTATGCTCCACTTTGCTACCAGAAAATGAACACTTCTTACCTAAAAAAATATAAAAAAAAAACATAAAAAAAAAAATAAATTAAAATAAAAAAATATAAAAAAAAATATAAAATAAAAAAAAAAAAATAAAAAAAAAAATTAAAAAAATAAAAAAAAATTTTAAAAAAATTAAAAAAAAAAATTGTGTTCTATGCAAACCAGCCATAAGCTGTTCTTTCTGGCACAAAAAATTCGAGTTTGTGAGCTACTTGGTTGTTTAGCATCAAACACGGTTACAACCTTTTATTGAAACAAAACTTAGAAGCGCTGTTGAGCTTTAGTCCCTGGTTACATCATCTTCAAAAAGAACAAACGAGCCAAAAACTTGTTCTTCAATCTCGCTAATCTCCCATATCCGAGCAATCATCTGCAATCATCATTAAACTCTCATCAAAAATAATTTTTTTAACAAAAAAAATCGCCAGACATTCAAAAAAAAAGCATAAATCAAAAACCATTTAAAGCAATTTCAGATATTTGCATATCTATAAGCGTTCAATAATGCATCAATTACAATAAAAAAGTGCAAATCAAATTAAAAAGTAATAAGCGAGAAAAGCACACAATGCCACACACTTCCAATCGCTCGGCCACAGTCAATCGCACTCGTGTGCATGTTACAACACTCGTTGATATGCAAATTACTTATCCGCATTCACTTTTCATATTAGCAAACGGCAACAAAAACCAAATGGAAAAACACTCTCCCATTTGCTATGTTTCTCATGCGCGAGGTCAATAAACCTGGCCGGCGGCGGCGCGACGTTGCGGTTGTGTCAGAATCGCCGCGCCGAGCGTTTGATAAATCACGCAAATTGCACGGATTCCGCAACGCGGTCGACCGACATTGTCATAGCTACTTAAACGGCGCTACAACAAGCCGACAGACAGACAGACTGCACCTCTGGCAATCGCGCCTATGCAGGCATTATGTGCGGTGTGTGTGTAGGCTAACAAGCGGCGAACGGCTTGATCCAAAATAGGCAATCGAATGGTAAGCGCTTACAAATGCTGTTCTCCGATATGAAGTGTGTATGTTTGTATGTATGTAAGACACTCAGCATTGAAGCCTGGACAATATGAAACAAGTAGACCTAGAATAGCATAAGAAGAAACGGCTGTACCCGAGGTGTTATACCCTTCACAGGTGTGTTTTTTAGTAACTAACGGGTGATCCAAGTAGAGGTACCTTTTCAGTAGCCTTTTTTTGACAGATCACGCGTGAGTCGTATCAAGCTGTCATGCTATTTTTGTACAGCATTGTTTGACATTTCCCCTTGGAAGGACTTAACCTTGAACAGTGTTTACAAATCCTTCAACTAATATTCGAAAGAATTAACCACGTTCGGCACGCTGTGAAGAAATATAGCAGCTGTAGCCATGTACACGAAGACCATGGAAAGTCGATTCGGCGCCGATCGCAACAACTCGGACTGACGTATGAAACGACTAGGCGCATTTTACGTCGATAAATTGAAAACGTACAAAATACAGGTTCTGCAAGAACTGAAGACGCTCGACCTCACCAAGCGACATCGCTTTGCTCTATGAGTTCTTGAAAGGTTCCAAGGAGATCCAGCGCTTTCAAGCAAGAATTTTGTTTAGCGATGAGGCCCATTTCTGGCTCAAGGGAGTATGAAAACAAGCAAAACTGCCGCATTTAGAACGAAGAGCAACCTGAAGAGATTCAAGAGCTGCCATTTTATCCAGAAAAATCAACGATTTGGTGTGGTTTATGGGCGGGTGAAATTATCGGTCCATATGCCGGTGAGAATGTAACCGTCAATGGCCACCATTATTGCGCCATGATAACCGACTATGACCGATCGACCTGTAATTGAATCTCGTGATCTCGGCGACATTTGGTTTCAATAAGGCGGCGTCACTTCCCATACATCGCATCAATCAAGGGATTTATTGAGATAACACTTCGGTGAGCAGATAATTTCACGTTTTGGGTCGGTCGATTGGCCATCAAGTTCATGTGGTATCACACCGTTAGACTTTTTGCTGTGGGAATATGTAAAGTCTAAAGTCTATGCAGACAATCCCGCTTCAATTCAGGCCTTGAGCAAAACATCACGCTTGTAAATCGCCAGTTACCAGTCGAAATGCTCGAACGAGTCATCGAAAATTAGAATCGGCGGATGGACCATTTGAGACGTAGCCGCAACTAATATTTGGAAGAGATAATCTTCAAAAAATAAGTGCCAAAGAATGTTCTTTCGAATGATAATAAATGGTTCTAATTAACTCTGAAGTTTCAGTGTTTTTTGTTTTTTTAAATAGTAGGGAACCTTGAAATGGATCAACCTTTATATATACCTAAAATAAATCTAAAAATAAAGCCGGCCTACGGCGATCGCGAGATAGTTAAAATTTGTTCAGAGATTACAGCGTTGCCATGAACTTAAGCTATGCCAAATTTTCGGTAGATATCTCGTCAACTAAAAACGTTTTCCATACAAGAACTTGATTTTGATCGTACGACATATAGTATATTCTATAGTAACCCGATATTGGCGGTTCTAGCAAACGAACTTCCAGCTTTTCGGGAGAAAAGAACTTAATTTCAGATCGATATCTCAAAAACTGAGCGACAATTTATGTACTTGTCTCCCACATTGCCTTCTGGGTGTTCTTCGCAACAAACTTAAGTTTTCTTCCATATTCAGTGTATAAGGAATGCCCTCTAAATCATTTGAGCTTCTAAATAAAGACATTGTATGCTTGAATGTAACTATAAAATCTTGTATGTATGTACATATATATATGTATATGTAGATATGCAAATTACAATCGCCACTATAGTGACAGGCAACTGTGCTAATGCTCGTATAATTTACAGCTATAATGTCAGCAATTGCAACCTCAATGCATTTTTCATTGCCCCCAACCACCCAATGATCCAATATTCATTGCACTCAAGCATTTAAATTGTTTTAGTAGACGGAGGCGAAATGCTCAACAACAACTTACGATTATGACGGCTTTAGCTGAGGTTGCAGAGTGTTGAGATTTTACAAGTCGAAAAAAGAGGAAAAAAAAAAAACACTTTTCGTCGATTTGTAATGAAATTATCAATTAATTTCTGCTATTTCGACCAATAAAGTGTCCAAAAAGTGCTTCTTACCAAACCTATTCTTATTATATTTACTTGCTTTTGGTTCAACTCCATCGAATCTGCTCGAGTTGAGTCACCAAATTCTCACTGAAACAACAATAGCTCCAAAAAAGCTAAAAAATCTCAAAGCAATTGTTGGGAAGTTGATAAGGCAATCTTTTTAAACATTTTTCTTCTTTCTTTTTTATATTTAAAATTTATTTATTTTTTTTTTTTAATATTTTTTTTTATTTTTTATATTTTTTTTATTTTTTATATATTTTTTATATATTTTTTTAATATTTTTTTATATATTTTTTTTATTTTTAATTTTTTTTATATTTTTTAGTTTTTTTTTATTTTTAATATATTTTTTTATATTTTTTCTTTTACATAATTTTGTAGCAGCATTTACACCGCTTTAACCAAACAGCTGAGTCATATAGCCGAATATTTATCGCCAAAAAGTGTACAACATTTAGCGAATATGACGACCTACATACATACGCACGCGCATACATAAAGAAGAATCCGAATTTTCAGCTCTACTTTTGCACTTTTTTGCGATGTGTGTTGCCTACCGCAAGGCGTCCATGCAAGTTTGGCAGCAAACCGCACACACAATGGCATGCACACATACAGTACTAATTGCATTTTAGCCTTTGTGGCACTATTTGTTATTGGCTTTTAATGCATTTGTGCGCCAATGTTGTTATTGGCTTCGGCTGTGGCACCCTTGTTTGTTGCATTCGTTTTTCCTTTGTTCGCGCTCGTTGCATTCGCTAGCAGTCACTTATGCTTTAGGTGCAACAAACGTCCTTGCGCTGATTTTCAGTGGCATTACAAGTTAGCTGTGCTTGTTATTGTTGCTGTTGTTGTCATGTTTTAACTATTTGTAAATGTAAGGCGATTAAATTACTTTGGCGCGACAGTGTTGGCCATAAAAATGGAAGATGTTCAGGTGTAGAAGTTAGATTGAGAATTTCGACTCCGGTTTGAAGTAAAAATTTTTGTAAAGAATGTTTAGTTTATCGGTATGTATATCCATTACTCCGATTAACTCTCAATCTAACATGCCTTCTGACTACGAATTAAAGTCGGAACGAGTCGTTTTCTGGAACTCTGACTAGATGACTTCGATGACAATTATTAACAATTGTCAGGGTTTATGAACCCGCTGCAACTATAACAACAGCCGAACGTACGACTTCCGGTTCGTACGACCGTCGGTTCCATGTGTTACGATCGGATTCGAATTAGTATCTAATCAAGAAGTGTTAAACCAAAAGAATTCCCTGATTTGATTATTGAGTAATGCTTTCTGCTGATTCAACTACAAGAAACGAAAGATTTCTTCAATGCACTTAACATTTAAAGAGCCCAGTTATACAGAAAAGTTCATTATTACTCAACACAGTTTGGTTAATGTTTCGGGTATGAAGAGGTCAATGCTATACTCGTACCTGACTCTTTTGATAAAATGACGTCTACTGGAGGTCGTAAAAGAGACGCTGGACAAGGTAGCTGAGGAAGCATCATTATTGGTAGGTCAAGACTGTCAAACAAGCTAGTGAATGGTGCTACAAAAATAAGCTTATACCAAAACCCCAAAATTCTAACAGTCGAGAATCGTAAAAAGTGTAAAGAAAATTGGAATTTGACATGCATATAATGGTTCTGGAGTCCATATTTGAGGCGAAATAAAATATTTGTTTAAAAATAGGTAGTTTTTTTTTGGTCAGTCCGGGTCAAATTTGATCATATGGTATTATCATATAATGTATTTTTGGACAAAAAAAACTTTAAACAGCTAAAATTTCTTGGTCTACAAATTGACAAGTTGCTTGACAAGTTTATGTAAAATTAAAACCCCAAAATTCCAACCAGTCGAGACTTATAAAAAGTATAAAGAAAATTGGAATAATGTTCGACGTGCTTGTATTGGCTCAGGAGCCTATATTGGAGGCAAAATTTTTATGAAAATATTTATTATTTTCGACAGTCCGGGTCAAATTTGATCATATGGTGTTATCAGATTCTGCATTTTTCGGGCAGAATAACTTTAAACGGCTAACATTCCTGGGTCTGCGAGGTGACAATTTTTGCTAAAATTATTATTGACTGTTATCCATAGTATAAACAAGTAAGCTATAGTGGTCTCAAAATTGGTCAAATATCATGGCGAGCACTATTCAAGTGCAATGCAATGCTGTTATGAAAATAGATACGTAACATATATTCGACTAGTTTCTCAAGTTAAACTTACTACGTAGCCGCAGCTTTCTATTGGAATTTAGAAGAGCGCCCCGACCCTTATTAGACTAACATATTTTTTATTAGGCCTTCTTTGATTCACCATATTTCATCGTTCACAATCAAATATACATATGTACATATATTCGTAGCGTTCATTGCTTGACTATGCAACCAAAGCGCCTTGCTACTTACTGTCTCACCATAAAAGAAAAAATCTAGAAACAAACTGAAATGCAGCAAACTGGTTTCCTAATATCGTCCAATCAGCTGTGTAAATTTAATTTTTAAACGAAAAACGAGCTTTATTCTATGCCTCCAGCACAAAGCACGTTCAACCCAGCACTACAGCTGTTTTTTATTTACTTTTATTGTTCGTTTTGTTCCACTTTTGCAACGACTCAGTGGCGACGCGCTATTAACACCGCTCAGCCGCTAATCGTGGGCGTTAAATTGTATAAATAAATAAAACACGATTAACTTTGCAATGGAATGGCGTGCGAGTTGCAATGCAGCGCCAAATAGCTTTGGCCACAAAATGCGGCAACGCTGCAACACAGCGCAGGTCAATGCACGGGAATCGCCTTAGACAAAATGCCAAGGCAAGCCCGCGGCGAATTGTTGGCTAGCGCTGTCACATGATCTATTAGCGAACAAAAACAAAAAAAATACAACTAAAGAAGTAAATAAGCAACAAAAAAATAAGGCAAAGAAATATAATTTATTGCAATTATGCGCATTTATGTATACATATATATATGTATGTGTATGTGTCGTTTCATGTTGGCATTTCAGCTTTGTCGGTGCTGGCACGTAGTCACTTTTGTTTCACTCAAACGCGGCCGTCGCTATTGGGTTTTTCGCCGACTGTGCGGCTGGCTAATGAGGCAGCTAGACAAAGTGGCACACTCGCAGCTCTTTTATGTTTGCCCGTTAATTAACTCCCAACAAACAAACCACGTCGCACGGAGTTGTTTGGCAAGATAAGAGATTTCTGAAATTTAGCTGTCATGTGATCGCTTGCATATTGCAAGCCTCTGTTTTTTATGGGCTAATTTTATGTTCAGCCATTCACTGAAACGTACGCCAGCTCGCTTAGTCAGTCGCTAGCTTATCGGCGCTGCGGGTCCGGGTTTGCTAGACGACGGAATGAATGGCGAAACCAACAAATGGCGCCACTTATTATTATTATTATTTTAGTACTGCATATGTGCAGACATGCGTACATATTTTAGGTGAAAAATTTTAATTGGAATTTTAAAAAAATTCGACATATGTATTTTTTTAATATTTGTAACATAATAATATAATCGAAGGATTTTTATACTTTATGCATATTTATGCAAAAAAGTAATTAATTTTTTATCAGAACATTTCGACTTAATATCGCTTATTTTTACTTATCTATTTTTCAAACGAAAATTCTTAGGTCGAAATATCTTTTATAAAGCTCCGACAGGCCTTTTCTATGTTGAAATCTCTACTTTCTGATGTACATACATATTATAGCAAATTATCTGAAAAATATGGAGAAAAATTACCACACTAACCTATTCAAAGCTCTTTGCTATGACTTTATGCACTTTTAAACACTTTCGAAGGCTTGCCTGCAGAGCTCAATATTTAGACATTTCATTTCGGACATATTTTGACAGATTTATATTTTTTTTTATATTATTTTATTTCTTTCATTCATTAAACCGTTTGCTCGCCGCTCACATGATATCTGGTGATGAGCCATTCATCATTCATCCGCTCTTCACAATCTCAATTACCGAGGAAACCAGTTAATTTGTATAAAAAGGTGAAGCATTAATATCATTCAACGCGTTATGCACTTCTGCAGCCAGAAACTTCCTCAACAAGTGCAGCGAACACTGTGTTTGTGTGCATGTCAAGGACAAGAAATTATTCGCTGCTCAAGTGACGCGATCACTTGTTGCTGAGAGCCAATAATGAAGGTTGCGCTCACTTGTGTTTGCCGATGTGCCAACAAGTGGTCTGTTACTGACCCGAGCAATAACGGAAAGCAGTAAAAACAAATGGCAGTAAGAGTGTGGCGTAAATAGTTAGCACCTGTGCTCTAAAAGAAGCGCACTGAAGATCACAATAAAGATACTTTTATTTTTATTATTTATTTTATTTTTATTGTATATGTAGGCTATATTATATTCGGAAAATCGAAAACTTGCGCTTAACACGTTCCAGCTAATGAGCTTTTGTCTAGTAAGATAAGTTTACAAAATGTTTTTCGGTGTATGCAGCTGCACAACACAACAAGTGTAACTCAAGCCGGAAATTTGGCTTTTTGATGATTTGGCTGTTATTGAAAAAGCTATTTTTGAACTAAAAAAAAATGTTTGAATTGTTACTTGCTTTTGTTTTACGCGGTGTGCGCAAATTAGAGTTAGTATTGTTGGAAAATTTGCATAAATTTAGATATTCACATTTTCAATTTACATTTATTTGTATACAAACGAACAACAAATTACGATGTTTAACTTGTCGCTTTTTCCTTAAATTGTTTTAAAAATCCACTAAAAAAATGAAGATAGGCAATTTGTACAAAGAAGTCCAAGGACAACGCAATCAAGAGAATCTACCTAAAACGTTCTTATTCGTTTTCATTCTCTTATTACTTAAATTGACCTTGTGTTTTACTTCCATTTAAGAGAAGCAACCTTGATCCCTGGACAAGCAAAATATACATGCATCTGCATGTATGTATGTACATATGTATGTTAGGAACAACCCCATACTGTTGCGCAACACAAACACATGCTAACGTTCTTTCATCAAGAATCGCAATCACTCTTGTTCTTGCGCATATATATTAGCATATGTATGGTGTCATCGGTGTGGAATGCAGTTTTAGAAAACTGATGAAATATGTCAAGGTTATTCATTTGAAGAGCACATCTCACCTTTTCAGTAATATGCTATTGTACATGATTCCATCAAATTTCATGGATTTTGTTGAAATTAACTGCACAATAGAAAATAGCATGATTGTACTAGAATCTTCCACTTAGCGATTTTACCGTATTGCACAATTAATTTAGCTTTGTATTACTTACCTTAGAATTGTGCAGTTGATTCGTTTATTCGTGGTTAAATTTGCTAAACGAAATGCAAAAAGAGTCTGCAAAACGTGTAAGAAATTATTAAAAACTTTGGGTTTAATACGCTCACTGCGGCTTTGCAGCTATAGAAAGAGCCGCTGCCGAACAGTTTATTTCGTGTAACCGGTTCAATTATATTCAATGATTTAGTAGTATTTTAAATCATTGACTATTCCGCATCTAAATTTGTACATTATTCAATTTATGCACTTGTAAAGGCTAAAACATTTATTTTATATTTTTTCATAGAATACACATATACTGGCACTTGTAACATGCACATAGATATTGAAATTGTACCGAATGGATATAAACAGAAATGCATTACACACAGAGTTGCCGCTACAAGTTTTTATGCAAATTTGATAGAGCTTTTTGCTTTTTACATAAATGATTGACACATATATTTTAAAATGCAAGTTGTAAATTTAGTTGTTACCATAAATATTTATTTCTTAAATTAACATGGAAATTAATTTTATACAAATTTTCTTGGAGTAAAATTCAAAATCATTAGATTAAATTATAATAATATTTTTTAGGCATATTTAGGGTCAAAATGCACATTCGGCATGGCAATACTGGGTGTATGATTAAAGAAGAATTACAAAAAAGATACAAAAACTGCATGTTTGTTTTATCTTGACATTCCATGTGTTAGAGTGCGCTGCAAGAGAAATTAAGAGAAATCATATTGGATTATAACGAGACCAATTAATTATAGGAAACAAATCCAGTTTAAGAAAACATATTTTTATTTGTTTAATATTATATATTTTCAAAGTATATCAGTAATAGAATATATATATATATATATGTGACCTGGTCTACGAAAAGAGGGCTTAGGTGTCAAAAAAAAAAATAAATAAATAAATAAAAAAATAAAAAATAAAAAAATTGACAAAAAAACTGATTTTATATATATTAAATGTCGGGAGTAAATACTTTGATAATGATAATAATAAATATATAAATGAATTTCCAACTGGGGCGACAAGATAAAACGTAAACTTGATTAACAAATTGCCCTCAGGGTTGCACGTGTCAACCAATTTCAAAATAAGGATTAATGCTATTCTTTTTTTTCATATGTGTACATAATTTTAAATTTATTTTTCATTTTTAATTTGATAATAGTTTTTATTTCAAAATTACAGTGCTACAACAAAATAATGTTATTTTCAATATGAAAATAAGTAATTAGTTTGAAAAATCTGAACATTTGCAGAATTACTGTATAATCAGAGAACGTAAATGATATACGTTCTCTGGTGTAATGGCATTCCATCGCATAGATGTCGCCGAAGTCAGTAAAATGTAGCTCAAAGCAAACAATTTTTTCAAACTGCAAATAAACTACAGCGCAGAAAATTATGGAAATTATTAAATTAAACTAAATTAGAAAAAAATGTGAAAAGCGTATTTGTTGTTTTAATTGAAAAGTAAAACATTTCGAAAATGGCGTTTTTGTGTCCCGTGCGCATGCGGCGCGATAAAAAGAAAGGTAGCCTCTCTTAACACTACCAATCCGACTTTTAACAAGAAACGTAAACAAAATTTAAGAAAAAGTTGAAAAAGCAACTTACATATAAATTAATAATTAAAATTTGTTAAGCATTAGTTATTAAAACAAACTAATTTACTTGTATCAAAAAGTTTCTTCATCTATCTATAGTTAAAACAAAAGACTTAAGTTGCATACTTGTTTTGTTCTCGTTTTATTTCTCTGTAAAATTGTTTTTGTGCTAGTCATTATTCTAATTTTTAATTCGTTTAAGCCACCAACGCCAATATAGAACGCGATTTACCCATCCCTGGTGTTGGCTTAGGCCGCATAACCGGTTCGTCCAGCATCGAAACATTAGTACGCGTCGGCATTGAGAAGGAGCACGGTCTCAGTCCAGACTCAAAAATGGTTGTTCTGCACGACTTTACTCCCTGTGTGGATGATGAACTTGAAGTGAAGCGTGGCCAAATAGTCAACATTTTATATCGTGAGAATGACTGGGTCTACGTAATTGGTCAGGATACGCGACAGGAAGGCTTCATACCATACTCATACTGTGCGCCGTACAACACACAACTGGCAGATCTTGCTATTAAGAAAAAACTACCACGCGATCAAAATGTCAACGTACAAGAGCATAATCAGGAGAATATGCCACTTTTGAGCGCCGAGAGTAAGATGGAATTAATTGACGATGTAAGTGCTGTCAACGCCGTCGTAAATGGTAGTAATGGTGGTGGTGGTGTTGTTCCTAGCTGTGGTGGCACCAACGCTAATGCCGGAACTATTGGTGCACCACCAAAAAATTCCGAAGTGAATCTGCTGCTAGAACCGGAGTGCACACCATTCCATAAAGAACCCAGCGGCCGTTATATTGTGCTCTACACATTCATAGCACGCGATGAAAATGATTTATCTGTGGAACGTGGCGAATTTGTTACAGTTTTGAATCGTGAAGATCCCGATTGGTTTTGGATTGTGCGCAGTGATGGTCAGGAGGGTTTCATACCGTCAGCTTTTGTCTTCCCAGCGGAAAGTGTGCTGCAAACACAACAGAAAATGTTGAATGTCTGCGGCACAGTACAAGATACGGCTGCTTTGATTAGTGGCGCCAACAACAATAACAGTGCCGTACACAAATCACAAACGCAATTAAATTTAGAGCTTACTGCGGCCAATTTGAATAGCAATTTAACATCGTTGGGTCAGACGCTAACCACATCGGCCGCACAACTGGATGCAACATGCATTAGTAACTTGCAACAACAAAATGCAGCTCAGCATCAGCAGCAGCAACAGCAAATTGGTGGCATTAGCGCAGATGATCTGCGTTACCACGGCACTGAGCTGGTGATGCTTTACGATTATAAGGTAAAAGTTTTACGAATAGCTATAAACTGTAAGTGTATAATCATTTTTGTATATGTTTGTTTGTAGGCGCAAGCGCCAGATGATTTGAATGTGCGCCGAGGCGATTGGATTTATGCAGATCTAAATAATCAAACGGTGGATGGTTGGTTGTGGGCCTACGCTCCAAAAACGAGGAAATATGGTTTTATACCGAAGGCCTACGCACGACCACCGGCCATGACCAGCCTTTAATAATATCCAAAATTTGTCAATTACTGTCTTCCGCTTGCCTGCAATAAATGCCTTAAAACTAGCTTAAGTAAATTAAAGAAAACTATTTTATGCGGTTTAGTTATTATTTTATTGTTTCTAAGTATCTTTATAAGGAAAGCAAGTGTATTTTAATTGAAAACATTATTATTGCATTTAACATTTATAGCTCTTTAGCAAAATTACGCTAATAAACTATCTTAACATAAGGAAAATAATCGAATATACATATATGATATTTTAACTATACATTACACATTGCATTTTGTTTTGTTTGAAAAATCTGTTGTTTAAAAATATTGTGTACTTTACTATAATATCGATTTTAAAACTAAAGCACTTCCTGTTTAACAAGACCAAATGTAGACTAAACTATTAAAAATACCACACAGTTCGAGAACGGAAATAGTTGAGCGTTATTGGAACGCAAATTGCATTTTGAGTTACGTCTGATTTTATCCAAATGAAAATAATTAAATTTAATTTAATTAAGAAATTCGAACTTTGCCCGAAGTTTTATTTTGCAATTATTGCAGCAGAATATCTTCTCTTTCAATTTTTAAATGTTTTCCTAATTGTCGACAGCTATGCTTTGCATAACACAAACAATCAATCAATCAATTAAACTTAATATCTTACGTGGTAATTATTTGTGTGAGATGTGTTGTACATGTTTTAGGGAGCACTCCGCTCCGCAGCAGCGCACTGCGCACAATTGGTGGATGCGTCTCTGCAAAAGTAGTTTAATTTTAGCATTTTGTTAAATAACTTGTATAAGATAAATATATCATTACTTGATTGCATTTTTTAGCTGCTCTTTTTCCGCGATTTCATCCCTTAGCTTTTGCTGTAAACTTAATATCAATTCGTTTTTGCTATTTATTTGCACCTTCAAATGTGCTATCGTTTCTTCTTGTGCTTCAAAAATTGCCTAAAATTAAAAATTTCGTTTAAAAGGAAAACAGTACTCTTATCAATTATATTTGACTTACCCTACACTCCTCCATAGATTCAGAGTAAGACGGCGGTTCATCTAGACAAAAGAATTCGCGCACCAATTTACATTTTCTTAACTCCTCCTTGGCCATTATGGAATTGACAAATATTTGTAGACCCTGTACACGATTATCCAGGAAGACGGCATTGAAATTGTCACCAAATATTTTTTTGCGCGGCAATAACAGCACAACATTTGGAAACAGCTGTTTAAGTTTCGTATTCAAACGCACGAAATCTGTGTAGCGTCGCAGCACTAACCAACAATCATTGGTCATTGGGTTTTCTACACGCAATTTGTACACAGTAAAACGCGCACGTTCCTCCATTACCTCATAACCGATTATGGGCACACGCATCACTGTGTTCGGCTCATTTGTGGCAGGGCTATTTGATGACAGTGTTAATACACTGCTGGACATTGCACTGGTGCGTTGCGAAAAGTTCGTACTCGAATTTAAACTACACTCGCTCATACGTCGGCTTGTTGGTGAAAGTGTGATGTCATACGTGCCGGTATTGGCGGCGTAAGCTGACTGTGAGAGGTCACGATGTGAGCGCGCACCGGACAACATATTGCCAGTGGTATTGGTTGTTGGATGATGTAGCGAACCAATAGGTTTAATAATATTTGTACGCAATGTTGTAGGTGATGTTGGAGTTGTATCACTTGATATAGATGTGGTTTGACTTCCGTCTTGGTAGCTGTGCGAAGAAATGGATTCTAAACACACCTCTGATTTAGCACCAATTAAGCCACGACCAGTAGTGTCAGCTGCATTACCCGTACAACTTTTTAGCAATGCACGCAAATCGCCATCTGATTTGGTGCGTACCACATGCGCGAGGCTTTCAACCGTATCGTTGTCCGCACTTTGCGGGTGACGTAGTTCCGGGCTGGAGTGTACGGCGCGATCGAGTAAGGTGTGTTGGTTCTGTAGATTGCGTAGTGAATGTAGACTATTTGATTGTTTAAAAATGGCAGTATTATTAGACTTCAAGATATTGTTACTGTTGTTAGCACCACTTGCCGTTAATAGCGGCTTGCGTTGTTGTGGAGATGTATTGGATTTCTTAAAGAGGGTTTGGCGTGCGCCAGTTGACGAAGTTTGCTGATTTTCACGTTTCTTAATTGCACGTAGAGACATCGCAGTTGGTTGACGTTTTTTGTGCTGGAATGTGTTTGAACAGGGAGGTAGTGCGTTGGGAATATAGACAAATATTTGCCATTTGCGAAAACATCACAACGATTCTGCTTTGCAAACAGCGTGAGAACAAAATATATTTAACTTTTTCTTATTAAACGTATCACAATAAAGATCACGTACAAAAAGTATACGTTCACTACAAACAAATCAACAAAGGAAAACTTGGAAAACAACGGCAATGTACTCCACAAAATCCGTCAGCAAAATTTTGTGTTCTGTTATTTCTGCTTTGATGCGCTATTCTTCATTAAGGCGTGTGCTGCGTTTGCATATTTGATAAAACGAATGGTGACATAGTGCAGAGGGAGATAATACTCGAAAAGCAGAGGAGTGGTGAAAATTCATCATTCTGTGTGACAAATATAACATGATCTATAATATTCGGGATATTATCAAAAGCATGCAAAGAAAGTGTACTCCATACATTTGTTAAAATAAGGAGTGGAAGCAAAAATAACGTAATCTTAAAATTTAATAAAAAAATTAAAAAGGAACCTCTCAGATGCAACCCTGAATTAAGCAGCACGAATGAGTTCAAAAAGCGTAATAAGAAGAAAATTTTTGTGATAACGCCAAGTAACGTTAATTGACTTGCATTTGAAATTTATTTGAATAGGCTAAGAAAACTCGTTTTTTACAAGTGCAACGTGTAGAATATCAAACTCATATTGCACTTAACAGATAAGCCGCTTGCGACAAGTTGGATTGAGTCTGTCAGCGGCAATTGGGTTATTTGTCTTGTCGAAGGTTAGTGAGCGCAGTTCTGCTGGTGCATCTTGCAGTGAGCGGTAGCACAAATGCTATTCGGATGCAAGTATGACCAATCCGAAAATAAAAAAATCAAATAAAAAATCTAGCGAGGCTATTGTAAATGTGCAACATCAACAAAATAATGATGAAAATAATGGGCTGCTAAATGTGCTAAATGACTCTGATGATGGTGTAGAATTGAATTTGGACGGTAAGCAAAAACATGCTTTGCAAACTATGTATTTATATATTCATGTGTGTTTATTTATGTGATATGGTTTAGATTACTCCTTTGGAGCTTCATCTAATTCTGAGGGTTTAGGGGAAGAGGAAGATGAAGCTAATTCCTGCTCATCCTTCAGCTTACAGGAATGCATAAATGAATTTCGTGCGCGGCGTATACGTCGGTTGTCCACACAAAGCCGTGAAGTAACTCAACTCGACGAATTGGCGAGTGGATTTGTAACAGAAAAAACTGAAACGAAAACTTTCCCCGATCCAGCCGATGCCGATTTGATAAATCAGAACCGTTCTAATAAAGAACATGAGCGCAAGTGTAAGCCCTGCCGTGATGGTTTCTGTTACTGTTTTACAAGTGATAGTGGCGAAGGGGGTGGTGTGTGCAATGCTGCATCAGCGAGCACACGTGCCGCACACGTGCGACATGCAAGACGACACAGACGTTCAGATTGTCAAGAGGTGTGTAAACGCATGGTTTTATTACTTTATTTAATTGCTAACTTTATCTTTTGTATTGTATATAGCCCGGTACATTAATGCCACGGTCCTACACGAAACCAGTGGACAATGGAAATGGTGGTCCAGTTAGCTTCAAGATGCCTACTGAAAAAGAGTCTCAAGCCTTGCCAAAAAATCCCCCAAAGCAAGAAAAAACTAAACGAAACTTCACTGCTGAAGCTACTTCCAATGCAAAAGAACTTACGGCGATCAGTCGTTTAGAGACCAGTGCGCCCGACGCCCCATTAATACATATCATCCAAGAGTTGCATAACAACTGTGTAATATCTGAGGTACGCGTTAACAAACACAAACTGCAAGCTAGTCGGCAACAAAGTCAAAGTTTAAATATTCCCCAAATAACCAAATCGTCGTCAGAGAAAGTTACACGCACACAATTGACTCGAAATATGTGTGAGCCTACTGCACCACCTTTAGATAGTTGGAACACCGCGAATAAACCAGTTAAAATGAAAAGAGAAACGTTTGCTGGTCCAGTTCTAGATAAAATAAGTGAATTTGATTCAATATCTGATGCATTCGCATATTCAACACCACTCACAAGCAGTTCAAAACATACTGATAGCGGTCGACGTAGACACAAAGGCGGAGGTCGTTTGTTGCAAAAGCGTTTAAGCCTATCATCAGTGCATTATAGGCCACGTCGATCACTACAAGCACCGCCACCTAAGCCGCCCCGCACTTACTTTTGCTTAGAGGAAAAATCTACTGTGTCTTCCCTATCTTCCACTTCGCCTTCGTTACGTGAAGCTGAACGCATACTCGATGAGTTCTTGATAAGAAAAGGTGCTATGGTAAGAGATGCTGAGAAACAAATTGAAAAACGCAATGGAAAATCGGACAAAGCTAATCAGGTGGAAATGGAGAAGGTGTTGTATGCGTCAGATAGGAGACGACAACAACGAAAATCTTGCCCAACGAGTAAGTTCTATTAAAACTCGTAAACAAATAGTAAATAAACAAATAGTAAAACAAGTAGTGCAATAGCGGTTTTTGGTTTTAGTTATGTAGTTAAATAACAGTTACATTTTTGGGATTGTTATGGTCATTAACTGTCATAAGAATAAAGTGCCTTGGCCTTATTTACAGACGTAATCATATATTTGTAGTTTTATTGATTGGTAAACTAAAACGAAGATCTCCTTTTTAGAATAGTGTTTGGTATTTTTCTCTTGCCTTCTTCTTTTCTATCTTGTAATGATTTGAAATATTATTACATTGCTTTATTTTGTCTACTAAAATCTAGATAACCTACTTTTCTTAAACTATCTGCTCAACTAGGTTACTTGGTCGTACCGTATATTGTTTTGCAATGCCTATGAATAATAGTCTTTGTTTTCCATTGGCTAATTTATGATTTATTTTTTATTTTTTTTTTTGTTCTCGTTGTTTTCTTGCATAGGCTTGACCGACGTAACGCCGCGGCGCTTGCCTATCTTACCATCTTGCCCCTCTCTCAGCGATCTCGAACGGTCCGCTATGGATTCCACTAAGAAATATTCTAATTATGAAAAAAATATACGGCAAATCGTTGAAAAGCCCGTCAAAGAACTCACATTCGGTTGGAAAGAACCGAAAATCACGGAAATGCTCAATTGTGACACTACCGTGAAGAAGAGACAATTTAGATCCCAAGCAGTGCAGGCTGAACCACAACAAACGATTGGTTGGCAAGTACCACCAAAGGTGGATCTCGACACCGTCGATGGCGTGTGTTCAAATCTGGCTGCGAATATTGCCACTAAAGACACACCTGTCAAATCACCGCCCATTTCTATGCCAAAGGGGGCACGCGAATCTCAAAAGTTTGTTTGGCGCGAACAATGGCGTAATCTCTTCACCATGGTGTAATAAACAATCCAAAGGTGGTGATCGCACCTTAAAAAGTAGCTTGAAATCATCATCACGCGGACTTTTGAACAGTTCGAAGAAGAAAATTTTACGTTTGGTTACGCCCAAACGTGATAATTTGCAGCCACGTAGGAACTACTCATCTCACAGTGTGGGCATTCAAACGTCTGCAGATGAGCTACAGCCCTATGAACCCAGCGTTACGCCACAATCACCACCAGGCAGCTATCATTCTGCTGTTCAAACCTCAACGCAGACTACAACTCCTACCTGCTCACAGAATACCAATGATACCGAACCACAAAATTTTGATTTCTCTCGCACAGTTCAAGCGCCTGCTAAAAAGGCTGCACGAGCTACTACGTCACGTAAATTGAATTTCCCACTTGGTGGCTGTGCAGAAGGAAACTGCACTTCTTGCGACGGTGGCACACTTAGTGCGTCTATGAAGACGAAAACTTATCGTTCGTATCATGGCGATTTGGATCAGGACGTGACGCTTTCCAAATTGGGTTATATACTTGGGAATATACGTGCAAAGTTGGAGGCCAGTGATGAACATGCGGTGCGAACTTTTGAGGTGAGTTTTGATGTTCCTATGTTTATTTTGAAAATTAGTTTTCACCAGTGCAAATTTTGTATTGAAGTTTCATTTTAAAAAGCGTACTTTTAGTTTATTGATTTTATGTGGTAATTTATTTATTTTGCAATAATTTGAAATCCAGTGCTAAAATACTGAGAATTTTATGCCTAACGAGTAATGGTCCGAACCTAGGTACTTGTTGGGTATAGCACCCGTACGTACGCAGTCATTAATATTTGGTAGCGAGTAGACAGATCGTATTTGAATTTTCTTCCGGTTCTTATCAACAGATTGTAGTACGTAGTCAACCGTTATCCATTTGTCCTGAAACGTTGAAGCAGTTTGCATACCGAAATCTAGTGGCATCATTTGCAGTCTATTTGCATCTTTGTCTGGTGCTTTTAAATAATATTCTCTGCTAGTTTGTTGCTGGCTATCACCAGCTACCTCAGATTCAGAAAACTTTTGAGCGGTTGGTGTAGATTTACACGGTTCAGATAACAGTTGATGTGGCCTGGTTTTGGGTTCAAAATTAAAATCGCCTGTTAAAATTACCGGAAGGAATGCACTATTTTCTTCCTCAGTTTCCGCAGAATACTGCTGAATGGCACCCATTAGTTTTTCCACTTGTGCGATGCGTACATCTTGCCTCTTAGGATTGTAAAGTAAGTGCGTTGTGGCTATAATGAATTTCTTTTGTGGTTCCTTCCTAACCGCAAATTTGGCTAGTAAAGCAATATTGTCGCGATTTAGAACGGCATCACCAGGGGTATAATACTCTACAGGGCGCTCTGACAGTAGTCTAAATTTACTTCTATCGTAGATAATTGCACAACCGTCTGTTCTGTGTCCAGTCTTCTTTTTGAATACATATTCTAGCTCTCTTTTAAAGCTGATGTGTCTGACCAAACTTTTTAGGTGATTAAATTGCATTTCTTGTAAACAGAGTATATCAGGTTTTATGTACTGAATCTCTTCCGTCAAACGTAAAAGCCTATGATCCCAACGCAACATTGATGGCTCTACGCCTATGTAAAGGTACAGATGTTCCGTTAATAAATCCTGTGCAAGTATATTGTATGACAACAAAGTATAAGTTTTGCTATTTCCAAATGCCGTCTCCGTTTCACTCTTCACTCGCTGCCACCTGCGTCCCATTTTGTTTGTTAATTGCCACCTGCTTATCGTTTGGAAATGCCACACTTGCTCAAAGATGTTTCCAAAAGGTTTTGTCGCGTTAAACAGTTGAATTGAATTTAAAACGCTAATAAGAATTTTGGACATCTCCCACAAATGTTAACCGAATCCAAGCAGGCTGGATTTTGGCGCGTTCAAGCGTTGAGTGAAGTTATGTGGTTTATTTTGCCAATTGGATAAAATTTTTCTTGTACGGCAGTGTAATATTTTCGTTATTCTGAAAGATTTAATCAGCTGTTTTTGATGGATAAAGGAAACAAAAAAATATTTCGCTCATGCTTCATTCCACTCATATTCGTATGTGCTAATGCAGGTATGTTATACATGCGTACGTCAAATTTGAATTTAAAAACGGAAAGCGCATGTAATAATATAAAACTTCCTGTACTTATCAATATATTCGAAAATATTTTCTATAATGTTTATAGGATTTGTAAAAAAAACAAAATATTATTAAACCTTTACATATGTACTCACTTTTAAACTCAAGGAAATTGGAAGGCGTGAACAGCGCGCTGTTGGGTTCGACTGCACAGATGGGCACCATCCTCACCAGGAAGCGAGTTCAGCGGCAAGACCGCGCCAAGAAAAACGCAATATTTACCAGCAGGAGCCGATTTATTCCGAAATTGAAGAAGACAGCATACACATAACAGGCACTCCGCAATATGACAATACAACTAGTGCCACAGAATTGCCAGTTAAACCGGATATAGAAGTGCTATATGCCAGGGTTAACAAGGCTAATAAAAAACCGAAATCTCAATCACCACAAAAATCACCTATCGCCTTGGGAAAGCTATTACATGATTCGCTGCGCAATTTAAACACTACTTCGCGTGCCAACCAATTGCCAACGCTACAGGAATTGTCAGCCAGCGACACTTCGTACATGTCGCCGCCGCAGCCACATGTCAGCGCTTCAGACACTTCGATGACGCTATCGCATTGTCAGTCGCTCAATAATGTGCGCATGCAGGAGCATCATTCGCCACCAAAACGAGATCGAAATTTGAGTAAATCGGATCTGTCACTGCATCGTAGTGAAATATTTTTAGACAATCTTTGTCGGAGTGAACTGGTTGCGGATAATGAAAACAGAGAGCTTACTGAAAAGAAAAACAATGTGAGTATGAAAGAATTTAGTAGAGGTTCAGTTCATAATATCTATCTTCTTATTTTAAAATTTTTTAGAGTGTTCTGAACAAATCTGGCAGTTCCTTGCGTTCTGATTCGATGAGCCACATAAATACTTATCGCCATTTCTCAACTTCTACACCAACTCCAAATGATTCCATCTCCTATGACACGCCAAATGATGCGGATTTTGATAACATTTCTCAGGCCGGGGTTAGTCAATTAGATTTAAGCTTGGCTAGCGAGTCGATGACTTCGGGTGCACAGAACACACCTAACAAGCAATTTGTTCCCAAATTTACAACTAAGGTAGAAATTTTCATTGACTCTTATTAGGTTTAAAGAGCTTACATTTTAGACACGCTTAAATATTAGGCTAAAATTGTTTTTCTTTATTTCCAATACCTGTAAATATCATCTATTTGTTACTAACTTTTTCAATGTTCGCATTATGCGTTTAACAATAATTGTTAAAATATTATTGCCAACTTACATTTCTTTATTACTAAAAACAATGGAAACAAAAAACATATCTCATGCAATTTTTATTTAATTTGGTTGACGGCGCATTACAAGTAAGATTTTTCTAACATCACTCATTCCTTCATTAATCTAACTTTTTGACTGTATTACTTTATTTTGAATACATTTTTATTTAATTATTTCTTCTTCTTTTTTTTTAATTCTTTTTGGAATTTCCAATCCCTTCCATTCACGTACACATCAAACTTTACCGTTATTACATCAGATATATTAATTTCCGTTCTGCGAATTTCAGTCAAATTTAAGCACTCAACGCTCGTCCAGCCGCAACCCTTCCAGCGACATTGCCTTTATCTCGCCTTCAACTAGACATCTGCAGAGCAGTAGTTGCCCTGCAACACCAAGAAAAGTGCAATCAGACTTGCCAGCACAACTACCACACACCTCTAGCCTTAAAGAAATCCATCAAATAATGGAGGAAGATCAACAAAGCATCGGAACAGAACAACGAAAACATTCCACACCAAACACCAGCACTTATGGTGACATACCACCAACCAACCACGCACAAAGCTGCATCGAAACACCCTCCAGTAGCAATAATTTTGCACGTTATCAACGTTTAAAGAACGCCTTGCGAAAATCATTTAAACGCAGCACAAAATTTGTCAAAAATGAGACGCGACGTCTGTCCAGCTCCTTCAGCTTTCCCACGCCAAATATTGCCTTAACGAAAAGCATGAATGCGCACAACCAAACCGATCCACAGCTACAGAGCACAACTTCCACTTACGACCTAGACACTTTGTTTGCATTGGATGAGCAAGCGCCAGTGGTGGAGCAATTGGCGCAAGCAGTAACTATATGCCGACAACTGCCGGAGGTGGAGATTTCACCTGAAATGGTGGAAGCTGAACGTTTGTTACTTTTCTCACGCCTCCGGCGCGATGTGTGGCCACAGCGGCCGCTGGCAGCGGCAACGAAAACAGCGACGCGCGCTGCTGAACAACACACGCATCGCTTCTACATAGACGGCATGCGTTTGCCGGTCAAAGTGGATGTCAATCAGGACTTCTTCTTCAACTATTTCTATATAGTGACGTTTGAATGTGGTGGTGTCATAAAATCCACACAATCCGCGGAGTGTCACAATGGCCAGGCGATATTTAGTGAATGTGGCATTGAATTCGCCAGTGGTCTGTCGGAAGAGGACGCTGTCGTGCGTTGCGATGTTTTTATGCTGCGCTTGCGCAAAGTGTCGACACTATCGCTCGAACCGAAGCGCGCCGTGGTGGTGAGTTCAACCCTTACTTTAGTGCTTAGTTTTTACGCAACTAATTTTACTTCATATTTTTTTTTAGAAACTCCCCACCGCACGCACTCCTGGCACAGCGTCCTCCTCTTCGTCTGCAGGATGAAATCGTCTCGCGTTTTCGTCTGCACGCCAGTTTCACTGTGAACGCTCGCAATTTTGTGCCTTACGAATATGTGGCATGTGAAACGAAGCACACAAATAAACTTTGTTTGCGTGCCAGCACTCAAAATTGCCTGCTACCGTTGACACCGCGCACAAAATCCACAAATCTCTGCGCGGAAATTCAATTATGCGGCCGTGCCGAGATACGTTTCCCCAAACACACCTACAGCGGCTTCTTAAACGTGCAAGATCCGCATACCCAGCATAATTGGAATCGCCGCTGGTGCAGCCTTGACGGCTTACACTTAAGTGTGTGGTCGGATGAAAATCAAATGGATGACAAACTGCTGCTTACGCTGGATATGCGTTCAAATGTGCAACCCCCGCCACTGCAGGCGGCTTCGCGTGAGCTGTGTGCACGCGCACGCTCCTTCTGTTTGCAGTGCGCGCTGCAGAAAGCTGGTGAAGCGGTGGATACCGCGACGGTCTTTTTCGCCGCGGACACGCAAGACGAGCTGGACGTGTGGTTGGCGCAGTTAAACGAAGTGCTGGCATTTGTGCACAAGTGGCTACGTGTGGTTGACGACGTTAGCGGTTAAAGCAGACCGTGTTGCGTAGCAAATGTTTGCATGAATTATATTTGTTAGTTGATTCTTTTGCTATAACTGCGTATAAATCATTTATTGGGGTGTTTAGTGTAGGCTTATAAAATTTTAGTAGCTATATGCTTGAGCATATGAAGCCTGCTACATGGAAATATAGTCTTTTATATATTTTATGAAGGGTTTTTATAAATTTTACGAAGGGTTTTTTTTATATTCTATGTTTTAAGGGTGATGAGGTGAATTTATAGCTGATTAGTTTAATTTTTTTTGTATAAATATTTTGCATATTTTTGGGTTCAAGATTTTTTTGTTATGTTATGTATTATTATTTTTTTATTCATTTATTATTTTTGTTTGTGTTTTTTTATTATTTTTCTTTGTATTTTTTTTTTTTTATTTTTGTTTGTATTTTTTTTATTATTTTTGTTTGTATTTTTTTTTATTATTTTTGTTTGTATTTTTTATTATTTTTATTTGTATTTTTTTTTTTATTTTTTTGGTTTATTATTTTTTAAATTTTTTACTTATGTTCTTTTTTTAATTTTATTGATTTATTTTTCACTTTCTTATTTTTTTATTTATTTATTTTTCTATAAATTTAGTATATTCCTGGATCCAAGAGTGTTTTTTATTTGATTATAGTTTTAATGAAATATTTGTTATTGTAACTTATTTATTTATTTGTTTATTTTCTTATAATTTTATTTTATTATTTTTAATATTTTTATTTTTTCAATTTATTTTTTTTTTATTTCTTTATTTGATATTTTCCATTTTTTTTTATTTATTTATTTTTTATTATTGTTTGTTTTTTTTTATTATTTTTTGATTTATTTGGTTGTTCTGTATTTTTTATTTGTTTATTTATTAGTTTTATTTATTTATTTTAATTTATTTTTCTTTTATATTTTCTATTTATTTTATCAAAAAGGCCGATGAGAGGCAAGCATTTTGAGATGAAAGAGCGGATCCAAGCACCAGGCACCTCCGCTCTTAAGGCTATTCCGGTTAGGCCTTCCGCGGCTTAGTCTTTGTCTTTTCTTTATTATTTTTATTTTAATTTTTTTCATTTATATCTTTTTATTATTTTTCTCATTTACTGTTTTTTATTTTTTTTTTAATATTTTTTTTTTAATTAATTAATTTTTTTTATATATTTTTTCTATTAATTTTTAAAACTAATTAATCTTTTTTTAAATTTAAAAAATTTTTTTTAATCAGTTTTTATTTTTTGGTTTTAAGTATTTTTTTTTTATTTTATTTTAATTTAATTTTTAAATTAATTTTTTATTGTTTTTAAATTTATTTTTTAATTTTTTAAAAACTAATTTTTTAATTTTTTTAACTAATTCTAAATTTATTTTAAATTAATCTCTTTGTTTTTTTAAATAATTATTTTTTTTTTCAATTGTTTTTTTTTTATTTTTTTTTTTAATTCATTTCTTATTTTTCGTTTTTTTAATTAAATTTCTATTTTTCTTTTTTAATTAAATTCTTATTTTTCTTATTTTATTAATTTTTTTTTAATTAATTTTTTTATTAGTTTTTTTTTCTTTATTTATTTATTTATTTTTTTTAATTTATTTTTTTTTAGTATTTCCTTTGTGAAGTTGTTTCCTCATAAAAACTTAACTTCCGTTAAATTCAAAATTTCCTTTTTCTGAATTTCCTTCCTCGCAAAATGAAACTCACCACAGCTCTATGGGGTAGACGACAATTTTATTTATTTATTAGTTTTGTTGATATAAGTTGTTTATAGGTTACTTTAACTTTAGGTACAGGGTTTACAGGATTCACAAATAAATTTATAATATTTTTTTTTTGCATCAGCATTTGCTTATGCATAAATACAAATTATAAATTAAAAAATCCAAAGCCACCGAAGCACAGACGAAGTGGGAAGAACCTTGTGTCTAGGAATGTTAGTGCAATTTGCTTGACACGACGGAGCAGAGACCACTTGCCATTTAGGCTAGAGCATATATTGTTGATTATAGTACTAGGGTGCGGCTGACCAATGTTTTGCTTTAATTTTAGTAACTAAAATTAGTTTGTTCGCCAATGCCATATTTACTTGTGTGTTTGCATTATTCCTATATGCTATTTATATTTCATACATTTCGCATTTGTTTGATTTAAGTGTTGTATTTCCAACTAACGGTATTGTGCTTTCCTATATAACTTTAATATTTAGTTTATTGTATTTATTTTAATGTATTCAAGAAATTGTTACTAGTGTCTTTAGGTTATAGTGAAATTCTTTTCGGTTATGGTTTACATATACGCACACACACATAGGTATGTAATAAGTACAGCTACTTGTGGTTACTTGCAAATATATTTAATGGAAGTTTTTGCGAAATTGCTATCAAATAATGTGTTGTTTGTTGTTATATTTGCTATTTCCCCTACGAGATATGACTTGAGTTGTTCCTTTGTTGTTTTTGCTTTATGTTGCAGCAATATAATTTGCATAATTTGTTAGTGTGTATGTGTTATTTACGAGGTAAAAATGTTTTACTTTAGGTTACATTTCTTGGTGCGAATCAAACGTTATGACCGTTATTTAGTTACTACATTTAATTTCGATTAAATTCATTGCAAGTTTGATATTTTGTTTTTGTTATATAATTTTGCGTGTACACTGGATTATTGTTGCTGTGGTTGATTTAAAAAACAATTATTTTGCTTTGCTCGTTCTCTCTCTTCAAACTTTCACACACCCTCGCACGACCTTGTCGCATCTACACCAACACCACTTAAACCAAAACATATTTCCATACTTTGTTGGTCTGATGATTTGTACCGATCTCGGTCACATACAGCGCTGAACCGTTGACACACACCGCAATTGAGTGCGGATTCTTGAATTCACCCCAATGGCCGATGATGGTCTCGGAGCGTGGATCGATGGTGAAACCGCGCACCGGCAACATCGATGTCGGCCCGTTTACAGCATAAACAATGTCACCGTAAGCGGCTACGCCGAAAACGCGACCCAAATCGGGCTCTTGTATGGTGGCAGCGGGCTGACCCTCACCCTGAGACGATTTCAAGCCGGCTCTATGGTGGAAAGCGTAATTGATTTAGAAAGTAATCATTATTATTGTAGACAAAAACTCACTTTGGACAAACGACGCGCATATTTTCACGATCGGCAATGCACAAGAGATCAAGGTGCTCCAGCAGAGTGATGCCATGCGGCACTTGTAGTGAGAGGAATTCTAAAATAGTTAAAATAAATAAAATTTATTAACGGCTGAAGGCCTAGTAGCCAGTGCTGCGATTTCATGTATTTATATAATAAATATTTCATTGTATAAATGATTATAAAAAAAAAAAAAAATTATTAAATGTATATATTTAATTAGCATGAAAATTATTATAATTATATATCTTGCGCTCTGCCTGCTTGCTCACCCGGTGGTTGTGGTATGGTGCGTAGAATGTGTCCAGCAGCGTTGAATTTCAATATGCGACTATTGCAGTAGCCGTCGGCGATAAAGAACTGAAACGAATGTGCAAAAAATTAGCAAAATTGTTGTTGTTTTAATATTATATAGCTGTTTCCAAAAAGGATTTTAAATAATCTATATGAAGAATGCATTTTTCTTTGCTTCCTAATCCAGTTAGCCAGTGCGTATGCGTAACATTTGCTTAAATATGTTTAATGCTCGAAAAGTTTAATTTTGTATGCATTTTATAACATAACAGTTATTTTATTATTTTTTATTTTATATTTTAATAATTTTATTTTAATAATTTTTTTTTTTAATATTTTTTTTTTTATATATTTTTTTTTTAATAATATTTTTTTTTTAATAATATTTTTTTTTTATATTTTTTTTTATATTTTTTTTTTATATTTTTTTTTTATAATATTTTTTATAATATTTTTTTATATTTTTTTATATTTTTTATATTTTTTTTTATAATATTTTTCATCTCAATACCTACCTCGCCTGTTGTTGCCACTGCAATGGAAGTGGGCTTGCAGAGATGATTGAGTGAAGAGCCGGGCTTGAATCGTTTTCCTATGGTTAGCAGCGGTTGGTTGTCAAATGGCTTGAACTAAAGGAAGTGGAAAATAGAAATGAGTTTCTTCTTTCAGTTACTTTTTTTTAAGTTTTTTTCGCAGCCTAAAAGTAGGCAACGTGTAGTATTTGCTTGTTTTAATTTTATTTTTATTATATTCTTTTTAGGTTGTGGTTATTTACTATTTTGTTATGTTTTTCTGATTAAATTTATCTTAACATTTTATATAATGTTTATAATTGATTTATTATTAATATTTCATATTTTCATTTCTTCTGTTTTTATTTGTTAAGTTTTTTTTTATAATTTTTTTCTGTCTTATCTTTCAACACTTCTTTAATTAAAATTATTTTTTTTTAACTTATTATTATTTTTAAATTTAATAAGTTTTGATATTAAAATTGTTTTTATTTAATATAAATAATTAAAAAAAATTTAATTTCATTTATCTACTTTATTTCTAAATTAATTACATTTTTTGTATGGTTTTTTAAATTATTTTATTCGTTAATTTTTGTATTTGTTTTATTTTTTGTATTTATTTTAGTATTTTTATTATATTTATTTTAATATTTTTTAAAAAAAAAAAAAAAAAAAAAAAAAAAAAAAAAAAAAAAAAAAAAAAAAAAAAAAAAAAAAAAAAAAAAAAAAAAAAAAAAAAAAAAAAAAAAAAAAAAAAAAAAAAAAAAAAAAAAAAAAAAAAAAAAAAAAAAAAAAAAAAAAAAAAAAAAAAAAAAAAAAAAAAAAAAAAAAAAAAAAAAAAAAAAAAAAAAAAAAAAAAAAAAAAAAAAAAAAAAAAAAAAAAAAAAAAAAAAAAAAAAAAAAAAAAAAAAAAAAAAAAAAAAAAAAAAAAAAAAAAAAAAAAAAAAAAAAAAAAAAAAAAAAAAAAAAAAAAAAAAAAAAAAAAAAAAAAAAAAAAAAAAAAAAAAAAAAAAAAAAAAAAAAAAAAAAAAAAAAAAAAAAAAAAAAAAAAAAAAAAAAAAAAAAAAAAAAAAAAAAAAAAAAAAAAAAAAAAAAAAAAAAAAAAAAAAAAAAAAAAAAAAAAAAAAAAAAAAAAAAAAAAAAAAAAAAAAAAAAAAAAAAAAAAAAAAAAAAAAAAAAAAAAAAAAACAAGTTTGATATTTTGTTTTTGTTATATAATTTTGCGTGTACACTGGATTATTGTTGCTGTGGTTGATTTAAAAAACAATTATTTTGCTTTGCTCGTTCTCTCTCTTCAAACTTTCACACACCCTCGCACGACCTTGTCGCATCTACACCAACACCACTTAAACCAAAACATATTTCCATACTTTGTTGGTCTGATGATTTGTACCGATCTCGGTCACATACAGCGCTGAACCGTTGACACACACCGCAATTGAGTGCGGATTCTTGAATTCACCCCAATGGCCGATGATGGTCTCGGAGCGTGGATCGATGGTGAAACCGCGCACCGGCAACATCGATGTCGGCCCGTTTACAGCATAAACAATGTCACCGTAAGCGGCTACGCCGAAAACGCGACCCAAATCGGGCTCTTGTATGGTGGCAGCGGGCTGACCCTCACCCTGAGACGATTTCAAGCCGGCTCTATGGTGGAAAGCGTAATTGATTTAGAAAGTAATCATTATTATTGTAGACAAAAACTCACTTTGGACAAACGACGCGCATATTTTCACGATCGGCAATGCACAAGAGATCAAGGTGCTCCAGCAGAGTGATGCCATGCGGCACTTGTAGTGAGAGGAATTCTAAAATAGTTAAAATAAATAAAATTTATTAACGGCTGAAGGCCTAGTAGCCAGTGCTGCGATTTCATGTATTTATATAATAAATATTTCATTGTATAAATGATTATAAAAAAAAAAAAAAAATTATTAAATGTATATATTTAATTAGCATGAAAATTATTATAATTATATATCTTGCGCTCTGCCTGCTTGCTCACCCGGTGGTTGTGGTATGGTGCGTAGAATGTGTCCAGCAGCGTTGAATTTCAATATGCGACTATTGCAGTAGCCGTCGGCGATAAAGAACTGAAACGAATGTGCAAAAAATTAGCAAAATTGTTGTTGTTTTAATATTATATAGCTGTTTCCAAAAAGGATTTTAAATAATCTATATGAAGAATGCATTTTTCTTTGCTTCCTAATCCAGTTAGCCAGTGCGTATGCGTAACATTTGCTTAAATATGTTTAATGCTCGAAAAGTTTAATTTTGTATGCATTTTATAACATAACAGTTATTTTATTATTTTTTATTTTATATTTTAATAATTTTATTTTAATAATTTTTTTTTTTAATATTTTTTTTTTTATATATTTTTTTTTTAATAATATTTTTTTTTTAATAATATTTTTTTTTTATATTTTTTTTTATATTTTTTTTTTATATTTTTTTTTTATAATATTTTTTATAATATTTTTTTATATTTTTTTATATTTTTTATATTTTTTTTTATAATATTTTTCATCTCAATACCTACCTCGCCTGTTGTTGCCACTGCAATGGAAGTGGGCTTGCAGAGATGATTGAGTGAAGAGCCGGGCTTGAATCGTTTTCCTATGGTTAGCAGCGGTTGGTTGTCAAATGGCTTGAACTAAAGGAAGTGGAAAATAGAAATGAGTTTCTTCTTTCAGTTACTTTTTTTTAAGTTTTTTTCGCAGCCTAAAAGTAGGCAACGTGTAGTATTTGCTTGTTTTAATTTTATTTTTATTATATTCTTTTTAGGTTGTGGTTATTTACTATTTTGTTATGTTTTTCTGATTAAATTTATCTTAACATTTTATATAATGTTTATAATTGATTTATTATTAATATTTCATATTTTCATTTCTTCTGTTTTTATTTGTTAAGTTTTTTTTTATAATTTTTTTCTGTCTTATCTTTCAACACTTCTTTAATTAAAATTATTTTTTTTTAACTTATTATTATTTTTAAATTTAATAAGTTTTGATATTAAAATTGTTTTTATTTAATATAAATAATTAAAAAAAATTTAATTTCATTTATCTACTTTATTTCTAAATTAATTACATTTTTTGTATGGTTTTTTAAATTATTTTATTCGTTAATTTTTGTATTTGTTTTATTTTTTGTATTTATTTTAGTATTTTTATTATATTTATTTTAATATTTTTTAACATTTATTTTATATGTTTCTTTAATTTTTATTATACATTTTTTAATTTTTTTAAATTAATTTTATTTTTTTTGTATTATTTTTATTTATTGTTAATTAATTTATAACTATTTTAATTAATTTATTTTTTTTATTCTTTTCTTAAATTTATATTGTCTTATTTTACTTTGTTTACATTTTAATTAGTTAGAACTTATTTTATAACATTTTATTAGTTTTTTTAATATATTTTTATTGGTATTTTTTATTTTTCTTTATTTAAAACTATTTGTTTTATGTAAATGTTTATTCGGTTTTTTTTATTTCCTTTTTAAGTGTTATTTTGCATTTTTTTTAAATTTATTTTTGTAATTATATTTTTCTTACACGTTTGTTTATTTAATTTTTTTAAATTAAATTAAATTATTTTATATATTTTTTTCTTTTTAATTTAATGCTTTCTAATTTGTTCATTCGTCACGTTTTTTGCTTAAATTTTATTTCTTTTATTTTTTTTTTAATTTATTCATTTTTGTTCTATTTTATTGGTTTTTTATTTTAGTTTTGTAAATGTATTTTTTGGTTTTTATTATATATTTTTTGTTTTATTTGAATTTTATTTTCTTCATTAAATTTTTATTTTTTCGTTTTCGTTTTTTAACTTAATTTTTTTTTAAATTTGATTTAATTTTATTTTAACTTTTTCAGTTTTTTTTTTTTTTCTAATTTAATTTAATTTTATTATTTATTTTTATTTTGTTGAATTTTTGTAATTATGTTTTTTTGTTTTTATTGTATATTTTATAGTTTATGGTTATTTGTTTTTCAATTTTCTTTTTTATTTAATTTTTTTTTTTATTTTTTTTTTTAATTTTTTTTTTAATTTTTTATTTTTAATATAATTTTTATTTTATTTTTTTCATTAATATTTTTACTTATTTTTTAAATTTAATTTTATTGTTTTTTATTTTCTTTTTTATTTAATTTTATGACTAACGCACCTTAAATGCCTGATGCATTGCCACATCTGTTATCCAGTAGTTGCCATGCACATCTATAGTCAAACCATGTGGCATGTAGAACATATCCTCACCCCAACCGGACTTTATGGCACCGGTTTTGGGATCCAGCACATAAATGGTCTTCTCCTTAATCGGACCATATTCGATCAAATAGAATATATTGCTGTCGTTAAAAGTGCTACAACAAAAAACAAAAAAGTCACACATTAAAAAATATTTAGGAACCACTGCACAACCACACACACTACTACTACCACTACTATAAAACACCAAAAAAAATTAGATATTGTAACAGCTGTTGACCTACTTAGCATCCCAATATCTGTCGGCGCGATGGAAGATGACCGGATTGCCTTGCGGGTCTATGGACACGGCTGTGACCTGTCCGAAGGAGTGGCTCTCGGTGGGCCAGTTCTCCACCAGCACGGGTGTTGGCACCAACGGTGGTGGCGTTACAACACTCCTACTAACACTGTCCTCTCCGCCCGCGCCATCACTGCTGCGTTCATAATTAGCTGCGAACTCATTGCTGTTACTGCCGCTGCCACCTCCGCCGACGCCGACGCCATTTTCATTGTCCATATGCAGCTCTTGCAACTGTGATGCGAATAATTATGGTTTAAAATTAAGCCGTTAGCTAAATAATCATCCGCTTACCGCGGCATTCTCCTTGATGCGCCGCTTTATCAGCGCCCGCACGTCGTTAAAGAACCGCTCGTTCAGCGTCAACGCATCCTCGGGATAATCGATGCGATGAGTTGGCAAGTGGCTACACGCGCTCCAGTCGAAAGCCAACGCGACCAAAATGAAAGCCAAACCGCACAACTTCTCCATGCTCGACATCTTGTTGTTGCTCATCCTGTTGCTGTGGAGTGAATGCGTTTAATTTGCGAAAGGTTCAAGTGTATTTACTCGGACTCCATATGTAAAATAACATATGTGTATATTATATTTAGTTTCTATGTCTATTTCGCTTGAAGCGTGTTGTCAATTCGCACTTACAGCTGTTTAAATGACTTTTTTGTGGACAAATGCCTAACCGACCATAGCCGTTGACTTGTAAATCTGTGTTGCAGTAAATTCGTGCGACAGTTTTCCTCTTGTTTCCGTTTTTGATTTCTTAGTACTCGTAGAGCTACTACTTTGTGTCTTAATGTTGTCGTAGATTAAGGTATAGTAGACCTAGGAAGCGGGAGTGCGCACGCGCCTCAAAGTTCGTCGACAGTGGTGCTTTATTAGAAAATGTGTGACCTAAAAATTGGTTACAAATATTATAAAAGTTCAACCGCAGGACGAGGATGTCAACGTATAAATATATTGTAGGGGTTTCTCCAAATTTGATCGTTTTTTTTAAAATAAACATGTGGAAGAGTATTATTCAATGTATAGCGCATTTGAAGCCAAAACATGTTGCTATGTTCTGGGCAATTTGTGGATTCCATCCCAAAGAATTAGGCTGGCTTGGCGGCCAAGAATGAATCGAACCAACTTTTGATAATCTGATTGCGATCTAGTTGTGATCTGAACCGTATTCCAGTAAGGGTGTCTTGCTTCGACCGAAATAAATGATAGACAGAAGAGACAAGGTCTGGTAAGGCCGAACTTCCCAGCCACTGTTCTCTAAATAATTTTTAACCGGCCTTGCAACATGGGGCCAAGCATTGTCATGATGGATAGTTATTACCTTGCAAATCCTGGGTTTCAGTTAACTGTAGAAGCTCATAATACAGCACCTCCTCTGATCACACCAAATTCCTTATCGAAATGGATATTTCGCTTTGCCGTTGATTCGGCTGGTTGGCCAGGTCTCACCTGTTATTTTTTCCGCGTAAGGTTGTTGTAATGAATTAATTTTTCATCGCCAGTCAGAATTCGATACAATGCAGAGTTCTTTTAGGAGCGTTCAAATAGCATTTTTTACTTGCAACACGTCTTTCTCAATTTTCAAACATAATCAAGTTACGCCATCTCTTGGCAAATCGTACGAATATAGCTATAGACCCGACTAAATAAGGTCAAATCTTTCTAACGATATTCTTAAAGGAATTTCTCTTTCAAAAACCTTTCAAGGTCCGCTCACCGCACTATGAACACTCTTTTTTTTTTTTATCAAAGTTATGATCTAAATCAGATCTATAACGGAATAGCTGAGATTTTTCGGTTTAGATTTTGGCTAAAGTCGAGACACAAACCACCCGTGGAAATAAAAATTCTACTTGACACCCAGACTAGGTTCAACTTGGTCAAATACGGCTGAAGGCCAAGCAAATACCAGCGATATGAAGCTGGAATATAAATACTTAGTCACTATCGCGGCGTTGTGATCCTTGCTTTCAAGATCAAAATCCTCCTTGAGCTCGGCACCGGCTTATCTACTTATTAAATAAAATGCCTTTCCAAAAAATATAAAAAAAAAAATACATTTTTTTCTGACTCACAAATAGTTATTTCCATGTAATATTAAAATACCCACTTTTTAGCCTTATTTGGCCCACTGTGCGTTATCAGCAATTGTTGCAGGGCTATTGATTTTCCAATATTTTGCTGACGTCAGCAGGTCGATGCAATGAATACACAAGAAAAACACACCAACACACATACACGCACGCACACCTTCAAAGCTTTACAAAGTGGCAACAATAATAAATTGATGTGCGTATGTGTGAGCGGAGGCGGCTGTATTTGTGAGCTATAAAAAGACAACAATAACGCTGGCCATTTCTAATCACAGTTAGCTTATCATGTGGGCACACATGATAGCCTTAGTAAGATCTAAGTATATCCTCATTATTATTAGCTCAGCTAACCGGTTTGAAGCGGAATAAATTAAATTGTCACTTCCACATGTATGTTTGTATGTAATTATATAATATATTTGCGTGTTTTCAAATTGGCAGATTTATTAATATGTCATTTAATAAAACGTCATCAACAATATCATACTTGACATAGCATTTGTATATATATTATATATGTATGTATGTGTGTGTATGTGAGTAGATATAATTAGCATAACGCTGACATGTGTGATATGTAGTAATAACAATATATTTTGTAACCGTTTGCTTAACTACAACTGTGCTGTGCATACATGTATGTAAGTATGAGTGTATGTATATTTCGATTGTGTTTGGCTTCGCCCACTAAACGGTATGACGTTGCAGCAATAAGTCTTTAGGGTTAACAAGGTAAAACGTTTTTGTGGATATGATCAATTTCGCATTTGCGTTGTGTTTTTCGATTGTTTGCATATATATGTATATACGTGTATGTATGTATACATATATGTATATATATATCTATGCCTTATCAATATATCAGTATGTATGTTTAGGGTATATATAAATAATGTACTCTCATTCTAATAATGTACATATAAGGTTCACTAATTTGGAAGCATAGTTGATTGGTCGTTCATGAAAGCTTTTCAGGATTTGGTGTGTGTATGTGTTTGTGCCGTTATATGTGTGGAATTCTATCATGTACTATGTATGAGATTTTTCTATATTTTGTGAGGTTAATGTTAAAGTGTAGTTCATAAATAAGGTTAGGTTAGGTTATTGCTTTTTAAAACCCCTATCCTCACAAAATCAAAGAATACGAAGCGAAATCTTGATGCCGAAACATTGAGGTCTTAAAAAATTAAATATTACATGTGTTCTAAAAAATAAAATTTTTTTATTGTCTTCCTAAATTCTACAATACCTCTAGAATATTCTTCTAAATTTTCAAGTTGATCCGTGTAATAGTTTCGGAGATACAGCCTTGAGAACTTGAACACTCGAGGCTAACAGGCTTAGTGCGTCGTCTTTAAACGCGTTTTTCTCGAAACTGTCGAAGTCAGTTGGCAAGATTTCTCAAGAACTACTTAACCGATGAAATTCATGAAATATTACACAGGTCTTTGAGATACAATTCTTAAAGACTTGGACGAAGAATTTTTTTTCGATTACAACTATTTGAACTATTGAAATTTTAATTTTTTTTTGTAAAAAATGTTTGCCAAAAATCCAATTTTAAGCTTTTTTCTTCATCCAAGTTCTAAGTTAAGGTTTTAACTAAAACACGTATGTTTTACTTTAGATGATCATGTGAGCAGCTATATCGCCAACGCAGGCGCAACTTTTTTCCGAGGGGTCATCGGAAATGGCGACGCATTGGCTGAGTTTAAAATATTTTTTTCCAAAAATTTCGGAATTTCTTTGTTAATAACCCCTTAAACACTCTTAGGACAGACTCTCAAGACATATGGATCTACGTAACCGGAACGAACCCACATTTTTACTCGACCAAGTACTGTCAACTTGACAGCATTCTTTTGAAATATTTGTGGAATGTTTTTTGGTCTTTACAACAACAAAAGCAAACGAATATTTCCCTACTATTTATGGTTCTTCCATAGTAGAGTGTGTAAAACTAAGATTTTTTTTAGAAAATCTTGACGTAAACCACCTCATTGTTGGGTGTTTATTAATATTATTTCTTAATAATGATTTGCGTGGGATTTTTTTGTCCCCTAGAAGGGTAAAAACATTATAACTGCTATGTTGAGTTCATTTATAGTTTGTTAATATGTTTTGTTGAGGTTCAGTACATAAATAAGCTTGTTGTTGGATATTTATGAACATTATTTCTTAGTAAAGCTCTGGAGATACTTTTCTGACCCCAAAAGGGTCTACAGTACATCTGATAAGACTACTGCTATGTTGAGATTCATTTATAGTATGGTTAATGTAGGATCTAAGGGATTAGTACTGGAAAAATAATTGAGCTTAGAAGTCAAGATTTTATGGTACATTTCCCATATTTTGAATTTCCATGATAAGAAATACTCGCGTAAACCAAATCGATAAAGTTTTTCTTGCTAAAATGTTTTTTTGATCGTTCAATCACGAATACCAGTATTTGAGTGGCACAAAGCATTTATTGAAGGTCGTAAAGTAATCGAAAGTTTGCCTTAATCGACTCGTGAGTCCAACTCTGTTAATAACACCGAAAAATATTAGAAATAGTATTTCAAAATTGTCGTATTGCATCAGAGTTATAGCAGAGGTTCTCAGCATTTGTTATGGATCAACTCAACACATTTTGGTTAATGTTTTGGGTATAAAGCGGGCCAATACTGAACTCATACCAAAAGTTCTGTATCTTTTGCGAAAATGACGTCAAGAGGTTGGGAGAGAGACGCCTGATAACGTAGCCGAGGACATTACATTCATCCATGGTAACAGTACTAGTGACGAGAAGTAAATATATGAATACGACGTCGAAACTAGCCAACAATCTAGCTGATGGTGCTTCAAAAATGAATCGAAACCGAAAAAAAACACAAAATTTAGTGAAGGTACTGAAGAACAAACTAGCCGAGGCTTATAAAAAGTATTGGATTAAGCATTGATATTCTTGTATTGGCTCAAGAACTAATAAAGATGTGTATTAAACATGAAAATATTCCGTCCGGTCCGGTTCAAATCTGATCAGCTGCTGAATATAGTTGTATCAACCGTCCCCACGTGAGTCGTGACCGGAAGGGACCCGGATTTTTTATATGGCCAAGTACTGCCAACTCGTCAGGATTCTGCCTCAACAACAACAAAAATAACATAGAGGTATTAACCATATATGAAAAGTAGCTCAAGCGCGGGCTCAAGGTAGACTATAAAAGTAGATATGCCTAAGCTGTCCTACAACTGCATGCATAAACTATTTTTGTGAATAACGGTACAATTATAATTCGTTGTATTTGTTTGTCAATGTGTTTTTGTTGTTTGTGTAATTTTTTTTTTAATTTGAATGTGTCTTTTAAAGCACCGTTAGTATGTCTGTGTTAATAATAAGCACTTGCTGTGCCAAGAGTAGCTTTAATATACACACATATGTATATTTATTTGTATGTAAGTATGTAAGACAATAATATATAATATATATATATATATATTTACGACTTTCATTGTTTTTCGTTCTCTTTGAATATTTTCTATCCTAACTATAGGCATATGTGGGTGCATAAGTATAAGTATGTGATATATACGTGTATGTGTTGGTGTGTGTTTAGCACTTAAATATGTAGGCAGTAGACCGGCGATGGCAGCATTCAAGGCACCCAGTCCCATGTTGGCTGCGTCCATATGTAGCCGGTGTCGGTCATTGAACAATACGCATTGTAGTAGCGTCCTGGTGAGCTGTTGCACATTGTGACCACACACACACAGCCACATGTGCGCGAACAAATTATGTAAGAGAAAAAAAACATATAAAGTGAGTTTTTGTTGTTTTTGTCAATAGTTGTGACAGTTAACTACCGGCAGTATGAGAATTGTGGACACTTGCAGCGGAAGAGATTTTGGAATTCCTCCTTGCACACCTCGTTCCACCAGCACGTACGCTGCGGTTGTTACATTTGTATGCAAAAAGCGTAGGCATTACTTCATTATATACATACATATGTGTATGTGTGTGTGAATGTGGGTGTATCTGTGTATTGAGCACTCACCTCTGTCTGGTAGCCGTGCACGCTTTGATCGGAGTAGCTGCGCTTCACAAGGCGTCCCGCCAGCGCCGTCGTCTGCCACAGCAGCAAAGTGCTGGCCAATATAGCCACGGGTAGCTTAAAGTAAAAACAAATTTCGGTTATTTTTAGACACATTTTGTATACAATTGAGTTTTTTGTTTATCCTGCGGCGCCACTTAATTTATTTATTTGATTTCCTGGAACATTTTTTTATTTGTTTTTATTGGCGTAAAAGCCACACGCACCTTTTTCATTGCGGCGTACACCGCTTCCACTTGGCACTCGCGCTTTGTTGTCTTCCGGTCGCCTTGCTCGCCTGCAAGTCCTTACGCGTCACGTTTCAGGCGGCCGCCTGTGGACCCTCTTCAATTTCAATTAATTTTTATGGCCGCCTTCAGCTTGGCTTTTCTGTTTTGTTTGCTGCTTTCTAGCCACACTAACTGTTATTGTTGTTGTAGCTCGCTTTTTATTGATTCCTGTTGCTCCTTTCGTTGGCCGCTGTTTTCGGCAGCAGCAGCTGCTCGGTTAAGCTCATCAATTTTATTCAATCGAATTCGTTCCGCAAAATCTCCTTTATTGTCTTGTTTGTTTTTGTTAACTGTTTTCCACTTCCTTTACACTTTGCTTCGTTTTACTTTATTTGCATATTATTTGATTTCCTCTTTTGTTCGCATTTGCCGTGCCACCTCCGCTTTGTCTCTTTTGTGCTGCGTGGCCTGCACTCACAAATGTGTGTTGCTGTTGTTGTAGTTTTGTGTGCTTTTTATTATTTATTTGTGCTGTCGTTTTGGCAAGCCGTCACGTCACTTGAACTCTTCAACTTTGATTGGCGATGCTGCACTCAACGTGTCAAAATGTCAAGTGTAATATGTTTTTGTCGTTTGACCCGTCGGCAGTCGAGTGCATGACGGTGTTGTTGTGGCGCAATGCAGCCCTACTCACAATCAGCTGTCACTTCGCATAGCCTTGAGTTGCCACTGGCGCTCTGCTCTTTATCTCTCTCTCTCGCTCTCTTGGACACGCTGTTTTCGGTAAGTGAGAGTGCAAAAGTGCGGCATGCAGTTTGTAGCAAGGAAAGATGCACTATTTCTATAAAAGAAATTTACTAAATTTGAAATATTTAATTGGTACTAAAATAACAAAAATAAAAAGTACGCAATAATGGAGTGCGATCCAAATTAATATCAATGTCAGAAATTTAATAGTGGCAAGAAGCTACCTCTCAAGACCCTATCTTACGTACTTTAATAATCGGCTATTAAATTTGGAAAAAAAATCCCCAGTAGGACCTCCGATAAGATTAATAAATGAGGAATGCACCGCGACCTTAGGTCTATTGTGCCCTATTGTGTTTTTTTTTAAAGGCACTGTGGTTCTGGGGCGCCAATACCGCAGAACTCACTAGAGGTGAGCATTCATTATTGGATGTTATTCGACCGAATAGACTACGTCTAGCAGGCAGTGAAGAAAATGAAGCAGCTATACCTAAGAGCGTACCCGAAGACCGTGGAGAGTCGTTATACCAAGATCGCTTCACTCTTTTAGCTCTTAAAAAGTTCCAGACGTTTTCGAGCCAAATTTTGCGCAGTGATGAGGCCTATTTCTGGCTGAATGGCTATGAAAACAAGCAAAATTGCTTAAATTTTTTTCTGTAAGCATATGTAAAGTCTGAAGTTTATGCGAACAATCCCGCTTCAAATCAGGCTTTGGAGCGAAATATCACGCGTGTCATTTTCCAGTTACCATTTAATCCAGCCATTATAGTAAGTTCACCTCGGAATTGGATATACCCATTTATATGTTTGTAAATACACAGACAGACTTCGATTTAGTCCAGTCATTTAAGCTTAAATGTCTGTGTATTTACAGAGATATAAATGGGTATATAGAATTCCGATATTCTTACCCAATTTCAGCTTAAATGACTGGATTAAATCGAAGTGCTCAAACAAGTCATAAAAATTGAACCCAACGAATAGACCGTCTAAAACAGACCGACTTTTGAAAGGGATAGTCTTCAAAAAATAAATACCAAAGAATGTTCGGTCGAAAGATAATAAACATTCCCCATTAAATTTAAGTCTCTGTGTTTTTCTGTTAAAATCTTCAAAAAGTAGCATCTGATAAAGTGAGGAGCCTCTAAACCAACTAAATACTATTCGGTTTACAATTTTTTAAAAAAGTAAAAATTTAAATTCGAAGATAAAGCTAGTTCCAGACATAGATAAGACTATGAAGAAGACTCTCAATTCATTCAAATTCTAATTAATTTCAGGTGAGTCGGTGAAAAATCTTGTGTATCGTTTTTGAAAAAGACAGTTCCGAAAAAACACGTTTCAAGTTTCAGTTCCAGCCGAACCAGTCTGTTTACCCTTTATATCTCGAAAATAATACCAATTTTGAAGAAAAAAAATTTTTTAGACATATGTATAGTTAAATTTTGAAAATATAAAAAAATGGATTTCGTTTTAATTTCAGAAATTTGCATTTCAGGTAATTTTTAAAGTGTCGTAAAACAGGCAATTAATATTTTTACTATCCATTTTTTTTTGTTTAGTTATTTGGTAATTTTAGAAGAGTAGAGAAAAAATTAAAAGCTAAAAAAAGTAAAAAATTTCAAAAATTATGAGCTGACGAAGTGGGGGGTCTCTAAAAATTTCCACGTGACCATACCCATGATTTCAATCCTCCTAGTTATCTGATACCAAAAAGAAAAAAATATTATTAATCTAGAATAATGTCGGAACTACGGAAAAGTAGGAAAAAAAATTTTCACAAAATGGCGACTGCCAAAAAAAGTTTTTTTGGATCACTTTTTCTGACTATTTCGAATTTTTTTTTAAATAATAAAAATAAAAATTTGGGGATGGGGCTAGTTTTAACCATAGACAAGCCTATAAAGAAGAATCTATAAAAATTTCAAGTAAATCGGTCCAGTAGAACCTGAGAAATCGTGGGTATCGTACCGAAAAAGTCAGTTTTGAGAAAACGCGTTTAATAATTTGAATAGTTAAACTTTGAAAATACAAAAAAAATTTCGATTTTTTTAAATTTCTAGACTAGAATACACCTTTGAAGTTCAGATGGAAGCTAGTTGCTGGAAAATATCAAAGTTTTGGAGAGTAAATATATTTACCATTGATATTTTAAATTAATAAATGTATATAACTCTTTAAAAAAATTTGTTTACAATTTTGACGTTATGGCTGTAACAGTAAAATAATCGCATTGAAGAAGAAATACACATTTAAAGACATATGCATTTACTTCGATGCCTTATACTATCAAAGTAATTGGAGCCTATGGTTTTTAAACCATTTATATTTGAAAACAGCTATTACACTTGCATAAAATGCTGTGCTTGAACAGTTTAGTGCAGCTGCTCAGATGTTTTCACTGAACAATAGAATAAAAAAGCTGCATGAGAACGAGTTTCCCTAGTTGAAAGCCCGTGATTTATCATAAAGCTTAAAGAAACTCTTTTCTATTTCGTCAAAGTTTTTCTTGCAGTGCTTTGTCGTTTTACAAAGTTTACTATGCTTAATACATATCTTTTTCTTCTTTATTTAATGTTTAATACTAATTAATAATATAATTAAGTGTACCAAATGGTAATGGGCCACATGTCGTATACGCAACATTTTAGCGTACGAGTAATCTCACAACTCTTTGGAAACTCTTTTTTTTAATAATATAAAGTTTTGTTATAAACATAAGGTAATAAATCATAATATTCATGGATTCATTAATCTTTTTTTTAGGAAGTTTGCTTAAAAAATATTTTGGAGAAATACAATTGAAGTATTCATTGCAATCGAAAACTGACTTCAAGCAAGGCGTGTGCTTTTGTTGGGCAGGTTTTGGCACCTAAATCATAAGCAACTTTATGGCATCAGTTCAAAAGAAGTTTGTTAGAAAATATTTTAACTTGTAAATCGATTAATTATATTGACAGACCGTAAAGTTTCCTTCCAGAACCAAAAACATTTCTAAAGTATTAATGTTTCAGCTGAGTGCTGAGTTTTGAAATCTGAAAAATCTATGTGGTAATTATATTATTTTTTACATTGAATAGTAGTTACCAAAATGGCTTGATTTTCGCAAAATGGTAGAAATAGTGTAGTCTTCGAAGAGAGACACGCTTTTAGAAAAGAAAGTTCATGAAAATTATACTAAAAATTTCAAAATTATTCTACAATATGGGGAAAAAATATATTTTATCTTATTTTATCTTTATTTTAATCTCTCGACGGCCGCCAAAGTTGATTTTCAAATTAAAAGTTGCTGCTGCAACAATACATAGTTGGTGGGCATCAGATAGTAGCTAATAAAATTGCAAACAATGCACAGTGTTTAGGTTTTTATTTCCAAATTGCAAATTCCACATCAAATGCATGTTTATCTTTCATTCGCACCTACTAACACATGCGAAAAGTAACACACGAAAGTACATACAAGCGAATAAATAAACATATGCAGTTATATAGGAATGCCTTTCTCAATCGTGGCGCTTCTGGAAAGACCAAGTACATATACTTTATGTTTATATTTGTATGTATGTGAAATTTTCATTTCATTTGCCGCCCATAAAAATTGTTCAGCACATTTTACAAGAATTTAATTTCGATTAGCCATAAAATGAGAATTATTTTCCCACAGCGAAGACAACAAGCAGCTGCTGAATTAAAATCACAAGCCGAGTGATATTTTCTGTTATGAATAGCATGTTTGCTCATACATTTATATCACTATACTCGTATAGTATGTTTTCTCATATATGAAATGTATGTCTGTATATAATCTACATTATAGATATATATCACTATGTATCCGCAAAGGTGAAAATTTGAAAAATTATGAAGCGAAAGAGAAAGCAACGGAATTATTATTTTTTTTTTAATAACAAAGAAAAATTTGTCTGCAAATTTGAAAACAAAAATTAAATGAAATAAAAACACAAATAAATAAAACTAAAATTAAAAAATACATATTTATTTATTGCCACAACGTCATGCTGCCAAGTGACTCAGCATTCAATGGCGACATACATACACATACATTTAAATATATACATAGATTGATAGTTTCTCAGTTCTTGGGTAGGCACAAATACTCATGCTTGAAAACTACTCTATGAGTTAAGACTGTTTCAAGAGGACAAGATAATTTGTTTGTTTTATATCATTTACGATTGGTGTAAACACTGGCTATTGACTTCATATTCTTCATATTTGATTATACCTATTTATGTGAGTTATACCTGTTGTTTGTTCGATTCGCTTTACTACTATTCGCTATTCTACTTTAGCAATGTTTCTTCCAATTTTCGAAACAGTTGTTAAAATCAATTTCCGGCAAAGCTTTCAATACAAAGACATTGCTGACAGTCATACCAACCTAGAAAAAAAATATTTCGACAAATGGATTTTCACGCGAAACTCAAATAAAAAGTCTTACTATTTTCTGTCCAAGGTAATATATCATTTAAGATTGGTATAAACGCTTACCCTTCTACTTAATTATACTGAAATTTTCAACATTTGGGACTCGTGTAAACGCTTGCTATTGACTCCATATTTTTCACAACTGATTATACCAATTTAGGTGAGTTATACCAGTTGTTTGTTCGATTCACTGTACTACAAGTTATGCCAAATTCTTAAACAGAAAATCCATTTTCTTTTCTTATCCAACATGAAATAAATACATACTTAAGAATACACACCCTGTATATCTATGAGTTGCTCTATTTGACACATCTGTTTAGCATTTTATTGGCTCATCTCTTAATTTATGTTTATGCCTGCCAATTGGTCTGCTTAAGCAGCACCTTTCGAAAAGTGTAGAAAAAACATTGCAATATTTCTTTTTCTATTTTCAGCAACGCTTGTTTATATTTTATTTTTACTTCGCCTACCTATGCGAATTGCTCACGTTGTGAACTCATTGTTGTGCTCACAAGTTAATTGTTTCGTTGTTAGTCATTTTGACGTGAAATTTTTGTAAAATGGCTCAAAAATATTCTAGAAATGTTGCAACAAAAACACAAACAATATCTAATATTTGCACACGACATACATGGATATATGTATATATGTGGGTATGTATGTACATCAAAAGATTTAGTGTAAGTTATTGCCTTGCTTCTTCTTCTTATATCTAAATGGAATTTAAAGGTGGGTTGTTTCAGGTCGGAAGTAAGATATTACTAAATATATAAAAATGTGGGCAGATATTTATATACATAGATATGTGTTTTACTTCTTCTGCCCCCAAGCTTTTGCTAAAATTAGCTTATTTCTGGAAAACCAAAAATATACATACGCTTTCCTAAGAGGTAGTAAAATTTTCAGCCTCTTTTCTGCTTCTAGTTCGTTCCAAATGATTCAGTATTTATGTATGTATGTATGTATGTTTGTAAGCGACACTTGTTCATTATATACATACGTATGTGGGTGTCACGATAAACTCAAGTTACCTCAAAAAAAGCACAATTGTTTATTTGCGGAAAATTTTGTAAACAAATGCTTGTATTAAGGCAATAATAAGTGAATATTATTTTTATATGACAAACAATTCCAAAGTTGAATAACACATTTTTAACTGAAAGAAAATAAATAATACTGGTTAAGGAACCCGCGGGAAACATTCAAGGTTTTTGAAGGTTTCTCACGCAGTGTGTTCAAAAAACTTACCTATAATAATTGACAGTAAGGTCGACTCATTTTAGTGAAAAGAAGAGAACACGAGCTAAAAACCAGCTAAAGTTCTTATTATTCCGATAATATTTTATTCGAATTTCTGGACTCCCTTCTTTTTATGACCAATAATATGGTTACCTTGGCCTTTATATATATCAGGGTCTTAACTTTAGTATTATATTAAACTGTATCCTTCTCATCGAAAATTTTTCTAATATATCCCCAAACCGATTTCAGGTTTCATATATTTTTTCTACAGAGCAACCGAGTTTATAAAAGCGCGCCGGTTGTCCTTCCCTTTCATTGTTTTGCGCCAATTGGAAATTCCAAGTGTAGCCAGATCCTTCTCCACCTGGTCTTTCCAACAGATTGAAGGTATTCCTCTTCCTCTGCTTCCTCCGACGGATACTGTGCCGAATACTCTCAAAGCTGGAATGTTTTCAACCATTTGGACCACGTGACCTAGCCAGCGTAGCCGCTGTCGTTTAATACGCTGCACCATGTCATTGTGGTCGTATATCATATACAACTCATCGTTCCATCGACTGCAGTTTTCGCGGTTGTCAATGCGCAAAAGACCATACATAAATCTTCTTCAGAATCTTTCTCTCGAAAAGTCGTAACGTCGCCTCATCAGATCTTGTCCTCGTCCATGCCTCTGCAGGACGGGAATGATGGGTGACTTGTAGAATTTGGTCTTTGTTCGGTGAGAGAAGACTTTACTTCTCAATTGCCTAATCAGTCCGAAGTAACACCTTTTGGCAGGAGCTATTCTGCGTTGGATTTCGAGGCTGACGCTGTTGTTGGTGTTAATGCTGGTTCCAAGATAGACGAGACTATCTATGACTGTCAACAGTGACGTGAGAGCCTAGTCGCGAATGCGACGACTATTTGGTATATTTCGTCTTGCCCTCATTCACTACCAGACCCATTTGCATCGTTTCTTTGTCCAACCTGGGGAAAGCAGAACTAACACCGCGGTTGTTATGGCCAATGATATCGATTGGGAGATTGTACTTTCTCTGTTTAGGTCTGCAGCTCGAATTATTTTCTCCAGCAGCAGATTGAAGAAATCGCATGATAGGAAGTCGCCTTGTCCGAAACCTCGTTTGGTATCGAACGGCGCGGAGAGGTCCTTACCGAATCTGAGGGAGATTTTGGTATTACTCAATGTCAGTATACACAGCCGTATTAGTTTTGCGGTGATCCTAAATGAAGACATACTGGCATAAATGTAGCTCCTTATGTATACTAAGTTTAGACTTGGTAGAATGGGCATCGAAGACGGTGAATGCTGGTAACAACCGACGAAAACATCAAATAAGTCCACAACAAAATTTGGATGACCATAAAGTGAAGTTATTTGAAGATAGCAGGCACTCCAAAGATCATATTGTTCACGAATATTTGGGTATGAGAAAGCTCTGTGCTAAGTGGGTGCCGCCCGAGCTCACTTTTGACCATTTGCAGATATTCAAATGTAATAAACCCAAATTTTTGAGTCGATATGTGACAATAGATGAAACATAATTTCATCATTTCACTCTGCAGTCTAATCAATAGTCATCTGAGTGGATTGCAAATGACGAATCTGCTCCTAAATGTGGAAAAATGTAACGACCGACTGTTAGGCTAGGTCATGGCATCTATATTTTGGGATGTGCATGGAATAATTTTTATTGATTACCGTGAAAAAGGAAAGATCATCAACAGTGACTATTCACTGAATAACGGCCGCATTTGAAGAAAAAGAAAGTGCTACTTCACCATGACAATGCATCGCCTCACAACTCAGTGAACTAAGGCAAAAATTAATGAATTGGTTTTCGAGCTGCTGCTGCATCCACCGCATTCTCCAGATTTGGCCGTCAGCGACTATTTTCGGTACTCAGAGCTCAACAGAAAATTCGCTGAGAAAAAAATTCGACAAATTTATACAAAAACAAGAAAAACCCAAGCACTAGCGTCCTGCATTTCTTACAGGAACTTTATAGGTAACTAAATCTTAAACCATAACCGGCCAACATTTACATTCAGTGGCACATGTTCTTCAATTGTTTGATATTAACAACTTCTTGAAAAATTCAGATTACTTCGTAAGGAAAAAAGCTCTTTAACATGTCTTTGATCGGTCAATTAGAATGGTAACTACATACTCGCATATGCTAAAGTGGTCCGATCTGGACAACATGTTTGGGAATTGCTGTATACCATAATCTATGTCAAATTTCGCGAAGTTCTTAAAGAAAAATGTAAAATTAATAGCTTCTTGGAGAGAAAAGGACGTGTTAAAATTTTCAGATTAATTTCTCAAACTCTGATGGACTAGTTCGCATTTTTGCAGATAGACGGGCAGAAAGGCCGACATGGCTATATCGACTCAGTTTGTCTCGCTGATCATTGATATATGTATATACTTTCTAGTGTATCCGACGTTTGCTTTTACGTGTAATATATCCGGTTCAAGGTATAAAATATATTGAATGGATTAATTGATTTTCGAGATCCAAATTTTATTTCAAAACCTCCACCAAAATCACAAAAATTGGGCAAAATTGACCAATTAACACAAGATTCGAATACCTTTTAGCCTTAAAACTTTATAAATGTTATCGACTTCAATACAAATATTTGCAAGCATCATTTCCAATCAATTAAAAGTAGAAAAGTTGATACACCTCTTGACCCACGCACGTCGTTAATTTCCCAAACAACCACATCCATTCGGATTGGCGTGAAAAGCCAACAACATGAAATGACGCTTCGCTAAAAATAGCTACAAATATATTCATATAATATTTTTAAACGAAAATCATCTTGAAAATCGGCTAAAAAGATCGACAACACAAACAAATCCGCTGGCATATAAAATGAACGAGCGCCGAAACTGTTCAGTTCAAAAACGCAGCGAACGCGTAGCAGTAAAGACGAGCACGAGCACGAGCGGAAAATCGCGAAAAAGCGCGGAAGTACAAAAACCAAATTGTGAAATTTTATTATCTTCATTAAGTGCAAATAAAAGGTGAATCACTGTGGAAATTTACTGAAAATTATTTAAAAAAAATAGCAACAAAATTTAAATTTATTTAAAAAGTGCTTATTTTCGGCTTGAACTCATAAATAATAATGAATTTTTCGTGGTGATTTTATTAATTACCATTAGTGTTCTTCTCTACTTTCCATTTCACTGCCAATTGTGACCTTGTAACCTTGTGTAACGGTACACCACAAATTTCTGGATTTCGTTGTTGAACCGTAGATGTCAGTAGTGCCCCTAATGTTCCGTGACTGGTGGGATGATTTTGAATTTCCAACGCGCACTTCGCGCCTCTTGGACCAACACTTCGGCACAGGACTAAGGTAGTAAAATTACAAAAAGATTAATGGAGTCCTTCCTACAAGATGTAACGAGTTTAACCTCAATCCGTAATTCTTTGTAGACGCGATGACCTGCTGTCATCCGTTTGGAACTCCCGCCCAACAATGTTGCGTTCCGGCTACCTGCGCCCATGGCAGCGCTCACCCACCAGCTTGCAGAAGCAAGAGTCCGGTTCCACATTGAATATTGACAACGAGAAATTCGAAGTCATTTTGGATGTACAACAATTCACACCCAATGAGATCACCGTCAAGGTGACCGACAAGTTTGTGCTCGTTGAGGGTAAGCACGAGGAGCGCCAGGATGAGCACGGTTTCGTGTCCAGACAGTTCTCCAGACGTTACATGCTGCCAAGTAAGTGTAAAACTAAACCAAAGCTTCATTTTATATTAGAAATATTTATTATATTAATTTTCATTATGTTGATAATTTTTTAGGCGACGTTAACCCCGACAACGTGACCTCATCCCTGTCTTCGGACGGTCTGCTCACCATCACCGCCCCCATGAAGAAGCTGCCTCCTCCTGCCACTGAACGTGTGGTGCCCATCTCGCAAACCGGTCCATCCTCGAAGGAAGACAATGCCAAGAAAATCGAGACCACCACCGCCTAAGTCACTTGTATGACTTCGGTTGAAACAGACTGTTTTCCATTTTCTAATACTCATGCCGTCGCAAATGGCTCATCATTGTTAGTCATGCATTCAAAATGCATTTTCAGTTATTTAGCATAAATAATAATCATTTACAATTTTATAATTTATTTTTTTTATACTAAAGAAAAAAGTAAAAAATAACAAAAACCTAGTGCACGACTTTTAAATTTAGAGATTATACAGTTAGGCAAACTCTATTTAGTAGTTTTAACCAAAGCTTTCACTATTCAGAATCTGTTAACTATAGAACGATATGACCTCATCCTCTTGATAAAATTGATATTCCAACTTTCGATACAATTTCATATTACGATTGATTTCCTTGCTGCGAGTATTTTCTTGAGGTTTTGGAAAATTAAATCATGTGTGGAGCTCAGTTCCGGAGAATACGGTGGTTTTCAAAAAATTAAAAAGTATAACACAATGAACTGAACGATTGTGATATTTGGCGGCATCTGCTCTTCACAGACTTTGTCTGCCGTCGAAGCCGATCATTATATGCAGTATATATCTGCCATACAAACAGATCGTTGAAAATTAAGTCCTTATATGGGAAACTTTTAATTTGACGATACATCTTCACGATATCATGGATGGATTAATATCTAAGGAAACGCTTTATAATCTCTAAAAAATTCTTCAGATCGCACTTTTAAGTATTTCATATAGTTGCCATACATACTGACTGATCAAAATCAAGACAAATACCACTAAATACTTTTTTGCGAACCTGTGGTTCGGTGCAACCGAAGTTGACTCTTTTCTCGTTTAGGCTAATAAGCCACGCATAGACCAGTTTTGGTCATTTGCGATTCTAGATATAGTTCCATTACTAGGTCCATGAGGATACTATAGAATACCTGCGTTGGGCGAGAATTTTAACAGACTTTGCCAAGAAGATGGTCCATTGTTTCCCTGATGCCCTGCTCTAGAGATATCCTGCAGTATTTTCGATCTATCAGTCCTATTCTACGGGCGTGTGTCGCCACGAGAAAATGGTCAGTAAGTATACCGATCATATTTCTACAGTATCTTCTATCGAGTGCGAATAGGAATTTTGTATACTTCCGATCTACCGTTTTGGACATGACTTTTGCAGTTTTGCATCTAGGGGTGGACCAGTACTTCTGGTCGATTTTCGATGTGAGGTTATTGCCTTGATTGAGGCCAGCGAACCTCAGCTGATGCTAGAAAGTGGCCATGAACAGCAAGGAATCCTAAGTAGTTTAGCGAATTTCAGAAACAAAAGTTGCTGATGAAAGCGTAAAAAGCTCTACATCTTTCTCGAGATATTAGAGGAAAGTATTGGAAAAACTTAGGAATGCGAAATCTGCATGACTAGGGGATGCCGTTCAAGTAATAACAATGCCAACGGTTTTTTGTTTTAGATATGTCAATGAGGCATTGATTTTTTCGGAGTTAAGTTGGTTTGTAATTTTATAATGATTTTACTCCCAAAAAAATAATGGTTCGGTTCGAGCGAGGTATCTCGCTCTGCATCTTAAATTCGTTTGACGTAATTTCACAGCTGTCTTCATTCACTTTATGGAAGATTTTACGGCAGGATTTTGGTTTGCGAGATTAAAAAACCTAATTCATGCAAGAATTGAAGCCGTACGACCAACAACCGTGTCGCACTTTCGTTAAATGAGCCCAAAACGAGATTGCTACCGATCTCGATTTTCACAAGGCCTTTATTAAGCAAAATTTCCGCATTTGAAGTGATGATAATGCACAAGCCATTGTTGACACACCGATACATTCTCAAAAAGTCACTGTGTTAACTTTGGTCCACATTTCTTCAAAAATGCAGACGGCTATAATGGTACAGTCAACGGGGAACGCTTAAAAGTCATGATTAATGGCTCTTTCGTGTCTGCAATAGAGGATGCTGATGTGATCGGCTTTTGGTTCCAACAAGACGTCGCTAGATGCCACACAGCCAACGAAACAATCAAATTATTAAAAGATGAGCGCACTATCTAGCGTTGTGGATCTGTAGCGAGTCCTGAAAGATCGTACGGTTTAATACCGCTGAACTATTTTTTGTGAGGTTATGTTAACGCGCTTGTTCCCGCAGTTAAGCCTGATGTGACTTACACCTTAGAAGAGAATATACGCCGCTCATTGCTGCAAAAAGTGGTCACTTGGCCAACACTTTTTTCAAACACAGTGGCCAACCCTAAGTTTTATAACATATGTATGTAATTAAATTGTTGATCATAACATTAAATTACATCCATTTTTTTCTTGAAAACCAAATGTCTGAATGTTTATTTGTAAAATCTGTTAAGCGAAACTGCTAAAAGCTCTATTGACAAAAGCTTTTTAACAGCAAAAAATAAAAGCTCTGCTCCATACAAATATTTTTGTACAGAGAATGTCAATATAACATTGTATTAACATGCTCCGGTTTGTTTTACAGCGATTACATTAAAAAATGTAACGAAGGCCTCAAAAAGCATAAATCGCTTTTAAAGAAAAGAACGTGACTGACCTTATTCATTATAATCTGTATTTTACGTGACATTTGGGTATAATTTATTTTTTATTTTATTAAAGCTTACATAATAAACCAATTATTATATAAACTAGAGTACGCAGCGCTAGCATCATAGGCTTTCGGCTGATTGAGTATAATTATTTTTCAAAATTATTAGCAATAATATTTTAACATGTTTAACGTGATTAAATAATTCCGAAAAATTTTATACAAGTTATGGAGTTTACTCGAACTCCTAAAATATTATTTAATGACTCAAAAGAGACTAATAAAATACAAAAAAGTTAATAGAAACGTTTGAGAATGATCCCACGACAGTCGGGTCTACATAATCGGAACAGACCTTGATTTTTTGTCCGGTCAAGGACTATCAACTCGGCAAAAATCTGCCGCTACAATAGCAACAGAATACGACGAAAGAGTTTCTAGTAGACGGTTCAGCAGTTTCGAGTTCGTAGAACATGCTCCGTCATCCTTGGATTTGTTATCCATGGAAAAAATTTCAGATCCACAAAAAATGAAGAATTCATCGTAGACGGATGTATGGTCAAAATTCTGGTCTTCTCCGTATGTGAAAGAGCTTCAAAGAAGTGGAAGCTTCTTCTACTACTATTGGAGCGGTTATTAAGGCTATGAGAGGACCTATAATGCTGGGCTTCTTCATGGCAGAAATCCGCTTGGAGGTTTACTATTTCTGTCAAAGGGAAATCGTTTTTAGGTGATAGTCGTAAAATTAGATACGAACAGCAAAGACTTTTCTGGACGATCTCTACATTTCGATTATAGAAAAGTGTTTGAAAAAGTATGCCAAAAACCTTAATTATATTAATTTTTATTACAATTATAAAAAGGTATTTACAAAATACATATAAAAAAGTATAAAACTTAAATGTAAGCTGAAAACAGTTAGTACTTGGAATAGTTTATAAAATCATCGATAGTCAGTTGATAGTCCTTCAAGTTGTCCTCCGTCCAATCGTCGAATTCTTGTATAGCTGTTTGCGGCATTTCATCCTTATGGCTACCAACTATGCCGCGGCGTACAAATCTGCTTTAAAATGTCAAAAATTTACTGTTATTATTGCTTGTCTATTTAAAAGCATGAACTCTTTTACCTAAATTCCTCGACCTCCCTACCAGCTGCCGCCTTCATACTCTCAAACTCTTTGACGTGATTACACGCGGGATTATCCTTCATTTTATCGAACGAAAGATGATCCACAAGCTGTGTCAGCTGCTCCTGCTCAATTTCACGCTCTAAGAATTTGCATACATCCTTGATGACACCGCCCAAGTCACGCTTCATGCGCTCATAGCTGGTGAAGAAGATTTGCGGTTCATCACGCAGCTGCCAGAAGTCGAGCACATGCGGCCAGAATGGGTTGAAGTTGACGTGACCGTCAATGTAGGAATGCATGAAGTCCTCTTTTGTACCCTTATAGCCGACCATGCCGCGCCAATGATGGAAGTACGAGATAGCCGCGTCTTTCGGATTGCGGAACACATAGATGATCTAAAATGATTCTTGAATAATTTTATTCTTTTTATTGTCATATATTTTAGACGCACCTTTGGCTTCTTAGTCCACACTTGTTTCGGCAGCAGCCAAGCGGGCAGATGAGATTTTATCAAACGCGGTGATGGCAATTTGTTTAAGGCCTCAATTGTGTCATGTGGCACATTCGGTACAACGCCGTTGAATCTGAAATAATTCATTTAATTAGCGCTAGTTTGTTTTTGAGATTTTTTTTTGCTTCTAACTCACTCCAAAAATGGTGAACGTATGGTGAGATCGTCTGTTTTTGCTTTCTCGAAATCGAAATTGTTCAAAATCAGCCAAGTCATTTCCTGCGTCCATGTTGTGCCACATTTGGTGCTCGTCACAATCCAAACATCATCTTCACGCACCTCAAAATTATGCACACGATCCAAGACGGGTTGGAAGGTGTCCGCAAGTGAGCAATAGCGGCTCTGCCAGTCTCCGACAACATCAACGCTGGGCTTTGCTGTGGCATAAATCGCGGAGTAACCGCCGCTAATGGCGAGCTTTTCGATTTGATCGAATGGTACGCTTTCGGCGTAGAATGTGGCACTCGGCATCTAGATTAGGAGAGAGAAGAGGTTTTTTTATTTTCTCGAATAGACAACTCCTACAGTATTAAGTATCGACTTTCTATATTTATATTGTCGATATTTGTTTACCCTGGTTTGATGCTGGTAATACACAATATTAAGTTTAATGGTAAAGAATAATGACGAAAAAAGCGAGATGAGCTGAGTCGGTTTAACCACGCTCGTCTATCTTTCCGTCCATCTGTCGGTATACATACAAGTGCACGAATCTTTTAGTTTTCGAGATATTGATCTGAAATTTTGCACACGTTCTTTTCTCTCGCAGAAAGCAGCTCAATTGTTCGAACCGTCGATATCAGTCAACTATAGGATATAGCTGCTATACAAAATGATCGATCGAAACGAAGTCCACGATAGGAATACATTTTTATTTGACAAGATATCTTCACGAAAAAATAACTTACTTTAATTTTTAAAGAGAGATTCACAATACAACTTTTGAAACGTAACATTACAACAATTAGATATATATAACAACAATTGAACGAACAACATGAACCGGTCACAATGTGATTCGCTTGTTCAATAGCAACTTAATGAATGACCTACTTTCGATTTGCATAAAAAGAAAATAACACAAAATGTATGATAAGCGATCAAAACATTACAGCACTATTCAGAATGCACAAGCAGTTCATTGACGCGCTTTGGGAATTTCGTTCACTCTTCCTTTCTTTCCCCTCTAAAATATATATACACATATGAGTGCTTACATTTGATTTATTGAGGAATTTCACTCAGCGTCGAAATTTTAAACAAATTAAATAAAATAGTGAATAAATAAATTTTAGTTTTGGAATGGTGTTTATATGGCCACCGTTGCGATCGAACTGCACGCGACGACTGAAAATACAAACTGAATGCGAAGTATCGCCCGAAGCGCAGCAGCACTCGCTCTCGCGAGTGACCAACGGTGAGCATAAACTGCTGCTAACAAACAAAAGCAGAAGATTTAAATAAAAATAAATAAATAAAAGTAATAAATAGTGAACATAAATCTGAAGTTAAGGCATACAAAGCGGTGCCAGCGAATATATTATGCCTATAGATGGTTCTTGATGGATGCTAGAACTGACCTTCCGATGTTATATTGAAGAAATAAGTTGGACCCTAGCGTCGGACTTTTTGCTGCAGTCATTTCAAAATATATTTAGTTGATCCTTGGAAAGTGAGGAGTGTCTCTGATAACTATCATCTTTTACCACTACGAGTAAAAAATAGTAAGACTTTGTTCATGATTTTTAAAATCTTAACTTCTTCTTCAAGATCTATGACGTCCCCATCAAAATATGAAGTCAAACGGGGGTTAATCACGCGAATATGGTGGTTGCGGCCAATATTGATTGGAAATTTGGCGAAAAGCTCACGAAATATCAATGCACTATGCGACGGTGCATCATCGTGGTGACTAAACCAATAGTTGTTGGGCCATAATTCCGACCTCTTTTTACGACAAGCTTCACGCAAATCCTTGTTGACAGTTTGGTCGGTCGGAAGGAATTCCGAGTGCACCACACCTCGATAATCGAATGAATTTGTCAACATTATTTTGATTTTTGACGTCTTTGCCGTGGTTTTTCGGCTTCGGTTCACCTTTGCCACCATATTCGGCCGATGGATCGTCTGTTTCCGTGTCGTAAGCATATTTTCAAGACTCGTCGTCAGTAATAATACGTTTCATGACATCCTGGTAGTCGCAAAGCATTGGCGTTAACGCGACGATATTTTTCGTAAAAATGTAGTGATTTTGGAACCAATCAGTTCTGTACTGTTCTTAGGTACAAATGAGTTTACAAAATCGTTTTCACTGATCCTCATTCCAACGATGCCCGTAAGATCTCTAATGTAAATCGTCGAATATCAAACACCATTTCCTTTATTTATTGGCGTTGATCATCAGTTAATGTTGATGGCTGTCCTGGACGTGGTTCGCCGTCAATGCGTTCTTTACCCTCTTTGAATACTTTGTATTAATCAAAAACACTTACTCGCGACAAAGAATTGTCACTGAAGGCCTTTTCCAATATGTATTCTGAACCTTTCGGAACCAGACATTTGATTCCGCACACAAAATTTATTGGAACTTCTTTCTGGAGTAATTTCACTCATCGTAAAAATCGCCGAGTTCACTTTATGTACTTCAGAAAGACAAGCTTATAATATACTTATCACTAATGATTACTTTGATGTGACATTTGGCATAGATGTCACTGACATTCATACCAACCTAGAAAAAATATATTTCGACAAATGGGGTTTCACGCGAAATTTGAATTAAAAAATCTAACTATGTTTTGCCGGAATTTTTCGTTTGTCTATGCTATTGAAAGTTTAATACATTATGATCAGCTGATATACTTGTATTATATATGGGTCATGTATGTGTAATAAAGTATTCTGTGGGTACAAAAATAGTTTCCTGGTCTCAATAATCGATCGTGTTGAGATCGAGAGTGCTGCTAAGTAGATCGTAGTTTTAAATTGGTACAGTGATAACATCTAAAATATACTAAAATATTTGCAATTGTACTTCAGCTCCATTAAACTTATGAAAATTAACATTCCTAACTAATAATAACCAATAATAAACCAGACTGTGACTAGCCAAAAGTTAGAACAATATACCGCATTCATATCTTGAATACAAGGTACTTAATTTCATACTGAGGAATACATAACTTAAAAACGTCTACAGAATTGGTATTGGCAACTTGCCAAAGTAGAGTATTTTTGTAGTTTTGGAAATAGCATTAAAAACATACAAATTGAGAATATACTCGTATTAGATATACGCACATATCTTCGTACCCACTTGGATTTCAAAGAATAAGAAAATATTAGTTTATTGGCTCATTTTTAGTTATATTTAATTAAAGTCCACAATTTTAAAGCAAATCCTGTTGATGAAATCTATTTTTAAAACTAATTCTCTTTTTTTTTATAACTAAACAGGTGTCTTCAATTTGCGTGATTCATGGCAATATGCAAATTGTTTAACTCTTTCTATTTTACAGCATCATTATTACCTTATTGCATAACTTTTAAATATTCGTAAAGTTCAAATAACAGCAATAAAGACGTAATACCTTTAACACCTCTTCATTCAGTTTCTACACATTTCTTTCTTTGCTCTCTTTTGTTTATTTAACAAGTTTTGGTATCAATAACTTTGGTTCAATAAAAATGAAAGTTTCTCTCGCTGCCGCTTTCGACAGTCTCTCTGTGTATGACAAAAGGCTTTTTGTTTGGCTATTCTGCTTTTTCTTTGCTTTTTGTGTTTTTTTTTTTCGTCGAACTTTTGTTTATTATGCGTATTTATTTTATTTATTGGGAGCGCTGTGTTGATGAAGACTTTCTTTCTTTTCCAGCGTTTTATTTGCCAACTGATGAGTTGGGCGCCAGTCTTGAACTTGTCAAACAACATTTAGCGGCCTCTACTTTTGTTGTGAACAAAGCGTCATACACACTTTATAACAATTTGAGTAATTTGCTTAGCTAATGATGAAGCTCAGCTTTGAAGATAGTTTTCGCGTCTGTTAATGAACGTAAAAGCACCCTACAGTCGGTGCTTGTTTATGTAAAAATTTTTGGAAATCTTCTCAACATACCATAGTTGAAAAGGTGCTGGATGAGAATAGTGATGAACTAAGGTATGATTATGAGAAAACATGAGATTGTGGAAACAAATCAAGCCAGATTCGATAGGTGGGCAAAGCCGTGGCTATGGGTTTATCAAAGCCAAGTTTCTAGGTTTATCAAAGCCCTGAAAAATGCCAATCGTTTCTAAATTACAAGACTGTATGCTATCTCGATTAACATCAATGTATTAGAACAAAGTGCAGATGAAGTCGAAGGTAGGCTTCGAAAAAAAGCATATCATCTCTTATATCAGTTTTTGTCTTCAATCTGTCCAGGCAGCGATTTATACCAAAATAATCATCGTTAAGTTTAGTTTAGCGAGAGATCAATTAAAAAGGTTCACACTTCAGTGATTTGATGATGTAAATAAAGTTTCTTCCAGCTTACAAAATATAAGAAAGAGACTTTGCAGCGTACTTAGAAATAAAAGAAAGCTGTAACCTTCATTTCAGGCGTTGACTCCGAAAGCAACTTTAATAAATAACCATTTCATCTGATCGTCGGAAAAATTGCTTACCATCAGTAAACAAATATTTGTAAGTGTGTATGTCGGCATAAATTATGGTTTTTGCTTGAAGGCGATAATTTTTTTGCAATTAGTGAATATTAAATCATGAGATAATCCATAAGCGCTGTCATTATATACGCGATAATGATGGTAATTACAACTCAATAGTTACTTGGCATGTCATTAACTTTCTTTTAATATTATTTAATTATATATATTACTTAATTATTTTAAATGTTTGAGCCGCTTGAAACAGGTTTAAGCGGCCTTTGTGAAACACTTTTCGGTATATTTTTAAATTTAATGTCTTTCTTCCCTTTCCGAGCGGGCAGAAATTAGGATCCTCGCTATTAACTGCTTTCAAATCTTAGAAAATACTGTGTTGCTTATGAAAATTTAACTTTGAAGATTTAACTTTGAAGACATTTGTAAAGAAAAAGGACATTTGACATATCCAGGCTACGATTAGACATTACGGATCAATAATGGACTAACAAGTCTTTCTGAAAAGCTGTTTGTCTAAATCTACGTTCTGTAAAGTTCAACTTATGGTCAACATAATCGGCCTACTGAGTACTATTAACAATACCATCACTCATCTTGAGACCCAGCATTCATTATTGGACAATATTCGACCGAACTGACCGCTTCCAGCACGCAGCGAAGACCGTGGAGAGTCGATTCGGTGCCGTTCGCAGCAACTTGGACTGACATATGGAACCGCTTGGCGCGTTTTACATTGAGATCTTAGCTTGAAAGCGTACAAAAAAAGCTTGTACAAGAACTGAAGCTGCTCGACATTCCCAAGCTCTTGAAATTTTTCAAGAAGATCAGACGTTTTCGACCCTATTTTGTTCAGCGATGAGACCTAGTTTTGGCTCAATGGCTATGTAAACAAGCAAAATTACCACATTCAGGACGAAGAGCAACGTGAAAAGGTTTAAGAGCTGGTATTTCATAAAAACAACAACGATTTGGTGTACTTTGTGGGCCGGTAGAATCATCGCAGCGCCGTGATAACTTTTGGTTTCAACAAGATGGTGCAACTTTGCATCAATTAATGGATTTATTGAGAGAACTCTTCGGAAAGCATAATTTCACGTTGCAAGCCGGTCGATTAGCCACCAAGAACGTGAGATGTCACACCGTTAGAACTTTTCCTTCAGGAACTATTTAGTTACCAGTCGAAATGCTGGAAAAAGTCATCGAAAATTGGGCTCAACGGATACACCGTCTGAGACGTAGCCGCGGCCAACATTTGAAAAATATTATCTTAAAAAAATAAATGCCGAAGAATGTTCTTTCAAATGATAATATATATTAATATGAAGTTTCTGTGGTTTTTCTTTAAAAAACTAGAGAACCTCGAAATTGATCACCCTTTATTAAAATTAGGCCACTATTTTGATATTTACTATTTTAGCCAAGTTTAAAACCCACAAACTACATTGGTTATACCAGTGGTTCACATACATGCTATTTAAACAACATTTTTAAAGAAATAAACATTATTTCATTCATTTTAAACATATTTTTATTTTGTAGATTTGTCGGTATGTAACATTTAGCACACATAAGTATAATATGCATTTTACATTCAATGTAACATTCTATAGAAGAATTATGTTTTCATTTTCAATGTACAATTTTAGAAGTCCATTATTACATAATATAATACAATATGCTATATAATTATATCAGTGTTATATATCATAGTAATATCCGTATTCATAACACAATAAATAAATTTCATACTTTTCAGAGCAAAATGCCAATATATTTGTCTATATATCAAAGTATATGGTATGTAGGTATGTATAGGAGTACGCGTACCATGACCAGCATAGTCACTAGTTTAGTATTCAGAGGTTTTATACAATATCTAATATTATTAAAATATTATAAATTTTGCTAATACAATACATCGATAGAAAAGGGTTATATACTTACAAATACGCATACATATAAACCGTTAGTTGCGTTTACTTACATTTATAAATAGTTTGATCTTACTCAGTAAATATTTGCAGGATTTTAAGGATGTTTCAGTTACTTGTTCGACATTAGTTTTAAATGCACATCATATAGTGGGTCTTTACGGGTTCTAATATGTTTGCCAAAAATAGTTGTGGGTTTCATATTAATTTATGCAAATATTTTTGTTTTGTTTTCTTATCAAAAATATGGTTTTTCGAATATACAGATATTATATAAGTTAAGCAAAATTTTAAATAATGTGGATAAATTTTCGATTGCACTCTACTAAAAAATATTTTTTTTGCGTCCAGAAAATATTTGCGAAAACCGAGTGTCAGGTGTTAAGATCACGAATTTATTCATGAAAGTCCTGAATGTCCTCTAGTATTCATTTTTATTTCATATCTTTATTAACAAAATTTATTTTTTAGTCATGATAAGATTTGTCCCACCTTTTTCGCGCTTGCAAACATCACATTTTCCCAATTCTCAGGCTCTTTTTCGAAAATACTTCATAGAAGGTTTTAGGGTTTAAATACACTCACAGTTTACTCAATTTTACTGAATAACAAACTCAATTTGCGTTTCACAGGTTATTCCCATTAGCTCAGAAACAATGAAGGAAAGTTCCCAGAAATCAGTAGGATCAACCAGTAAAAGGATAGTAATTTTCTCAAAATTAACTCAGTGATTTAATACGTTTAGGTAAGGAATGATAAAGCAACCTACCAAACCGATCTATGTGCACAGATGTAGTTTTAATTAAATTTATAAAAAATTACCTAAGCTTGAAAAAGTTGTGCTTGATAGTCGAGAATTTTCTGGACAATCCCTTAGTAGCAAATTATGAAGAAATTGTCGGATTCTAGAAGCAAACTGAATTATCAAGTTAGACTATCTCTGTTATAATCTGAATAAGTTTTCTGACAATCAACGAAAGCAAAGTAAAGGACAGATAGATCAGCTTCAACTGGATCCATATTTGATAGAAGACAGATACTAAAGTCAACGGGATCGTCATATAACGGCAGGTTACTTGTAGTTCTAAAAAAGAGGGTATCAATTCAGTGGCCTTTTTTTAAGATCACCTGAGAGAATGTGTTTCGCGCGACCTAGCAAGCATTATAAGAGTGCAGTGAAGAAAATATAGCAGACCGTGGAGAGTCGATTCGATGCCGTTAGCAGCAACTCGAACTGTCGTATGGAACGACTTGGCGCTTTTTACGTCAATATCTTAACTTGAAAGCGTACAAAATACAATTTGTGCAAGAACTGAAACCGCTCGGCCTTCCCAAGTGACATCGCTTCGCTCAGTGTGCTCAAAAATGATGCCAGCGGGAACGTAACCGTCAATGGCGACCGTCATCGTGCCATGGTAACAGACGATTTGATGCCTGAAATTGAAGCTTGGGACCTCGGCAACATTTGGTTTCAACAAGATGGCGCCACTTCCCACACATCGCATCAATCAATGGATTTAATGAGAGAACACTTCGGTGAGCGGAAAATTTCACGTTTTGAGTTGGTGTTTTTTTTTCAAGTGCTTACAAGCTCTGCGGAAACACAATATTTTTATATCTCAAAGTTAAGCGAGTTAATGAGAGTTTCATTAATGAAGAGGAAAATAAGAAGCTGCCACTGTCATAAAAAGATACCTTCGATTTCAATGACAAGTCAGCCAAGAAGTTTGGCTTATATGCTAAAAAAAACTATTAGACATACAGAGGTAATTCAAAAGTTGTAGAACTTGCCATTTGTAAAAAAAACACCGAGGCACTAAAAATTATTAGTTTTGAGCAGGGTTACCAAATGTATGAAAATTTGTATTGCAAAAATGCTTAAATGCAAAAATTAAAAAACTGGACAGCAAAGCCAAGAGTCCTGGGAAAGTCTGCAAATGAATATTTTTGAGCAGGGTTGCCAATTGTTTCAAACTTTTTATGCTAACAACCCCAACGTATTTCGAGAATATGGATAACAAGCAAACGAAATATTTTTGAAAGGTGAAAGTTGAACCAATTATTCGTCTTAATGTGTTACTTCCAAAAATATGTTTCCAGTGTTGCCACATTGTTATGAAAATAATTTTAAACAGCTATAGGGTTATTTGTGCAAGAAATATATTTAATAAGAGTTGCCATCTATTAGAAACATTTTAAACATTGAAAATACGAAATTAGTAACAATAAGATTTAAAAACAAGATTTAAGATATTTTTGATATATTTAGAAATATTTTTAATAGAATGACTGAGGAAACCAAACATAGAATTTTTCAAAAATGGCAAACGAACAATTGAATAAAATCTATTTTCATAAAAGTAGAAGATAACTTGACAGTAACTGCAAATAATCAATTAAAGAGCAAAGCACGAAATGAAAAAAATGCATTTATCTATTAAACACAATAAATAAATAAAAACATAAAATAAAAAATTGTTTTTCTAGTTTCTTTTATTTCTTATAATAAAATTCACTAAAGCTTAACATACATTTTCTTTTTATCCTTAACCTGCAAGGAGCAAACAAATATTTTAGTTTATTTTTTATTTGTTTTGTGTTTTTTCTCATTTTTCATCTTTCACTTTGTTATTTGTTGTGGTTTTTAGTACAATGAAACTTAAATTTTAAAAAGTTTTAGTTAAAAATTTAGCTTTTTTGTGTTCACCTAAGTTACTAAGCTAAATTTACAATTTTTGAAACGAAATTTCTTAACTAATTTGTTTTGTAATCAACGGCGTTTGATAAGTTTGCCGCGCACATGCATACATACTAAATTGCCAAGAGACTCTGCACAAAACGCCGAGCGTTTTGCAAATTTCAGTCACGTTGTTTGGTTTTTGAAAGTTTTGGTGCACCACAGAGAGGAAAAGAACCTAGATTTTTGGCACCAGCAAACAAGTTTCTAAATCCGTTAGATTTTCTTAATTTCCTTTTAGGCTAAATTTTAATTAAATTAATCAGTTAATTATACGATTCTTTATAGCTAATTGTTTAGTCATTTTTACACCAATAAGAAAATTTGCATAGCTTAAAAATTAATATTTGATTTAATTTCGTTTTGTTATTGTTGCTTTAACTAATTTGTAGATTTTATTTGATTTTATGCGAAATATTTGTTATGTTTTGTTTAATATTGAAAGTTTACCAAACTTATTGTTTAAAATAATTTTTTTTTTAATGTTGCTAGATTTTAATTTTTTTAATTTCTTTGTTGGATAGACTTTTTATATAGTTTGCTTCGGTATTTTACATATATTTTACTAAAAAGTTGTTCAAAAAAGACTTCAAAAACATTCAGTTTTATTAGTTGCTGCAGTTTTGTTTCATTTTCTGTAGTTAGATCAGTCATTTAGGTTAAAAATGGTTCAAGAATAACATTTGTATAGTTACAGTTATATTATATAATTACTATATATTAGTTAGCAGCCTAAATTACTTTGTTTTTTTTTTTGTTGTTGCTGAAATATATGGCTTGCGTTATTACCATAAATTACTTTGGAAAAAATTAAATTTTAAAATAAAAAATTGTTTGAAAAATTATTTAAAACAAAATTTAATATTAAAAAAAAAATCTTAATTAAAAAAATGGAAAAAAATAAAAAAGAAAATTATTAAATTGAAATTGAATAATTTTGATAAAAAAAAGAATTAAGAAAGAAATTCATTTAAATTATATTGGAAAAAATTAAAAGAAAATAATTTTTTGAATATTTTTAAAAAAAAAGAGTTAATTACTAGCTTAAAAAATATTGGAAAAAATTTAAATAAAATATATATTTTAAGAAATTAATATTAAAAAAAATATTTTGAATTTTTTTCTAATATTTTGTAAATAAATTTATTTTTGTGTTTTTTTTTCAAAATTATTTAACTCTCATTCGAACACATTTTTTTTGGAATTTTTTTTCTAATTTTTTTTTTTTTAATTAATTTATATTGGAAAAAATTAAAAAAAACATTCTTGAATAATTTTGAAACAGAAGAAGTAAAAAATAAATTAGCTTAAAGAATAAAAAAAAATTAATATTTTCAAAATTTAATATTTTAAAAATATTTATTACTAAAATACTTTTTAACTAATTTATTTTTTCATTCTTGTTTTTTCAAAGTTATTTCATTTTCATTCGAGAACATTTCTTATTTAATTTTTTTCTAATATTTTTTAAATTTATTTATTTTTTAACTAGTTTTTTTTTTCAAAATCATTCAGTTTCTAATTAATGAAAAAATTATTTTTTTAAATTAAAAAAGAAAAATGTTAACGTTTTTTAAAATTTTGGAAAATATTAAAAAAAATATATATGTATAAAAGAACCAAAAACAATTTTAATATGAATTTTTAAATTTAAATTGAAATTTTTAAATTGTTTTTCAAGTCAAGTTTTTTGTAAAGTTTTTAAAAAGATTTGAAAAAACTGAAAAACAAATTTTAAAACTGATTTTTTAAATAGACTTTTTTATGAAAATATTAAAAATTTTGAAATTGTTTTTCAAGTAGAATTTAACAAAAAAAATTGGATAAATCAAAAAAAAAATTTAAAAATTTTGAAAGCTTGAAACTCTTTTTTAAGTAAATTTTTTTTGCAAAAATAAATGGCTTGAGTTACAATAAAATTTATTATTTTGAAAAAATAAATTAAAAAATAAATTAATAAATTGTTTTTCAAGTAAAATTAAAAAAAAAGTTTGGATAAACCAAATAATAATTTTAAAATTTTTAAAGTTTGAAACTGTTTTTTAAGTAATTTTGTTTTTAAATAAATGGTTTGAGTTATTACAATAAAATTTATATTTTATTTATTTATAAAATTTAAAAATTATTTAATTTAAAAAAATTAGAAAACAAATTAAAAAAGGAATTGTTTGTTTTTAAATTATGAATAAAAAACATTTTAAGAAAAAAAAAAAATAAGAAAAAATTTTTAAGTTTTGGAAAACATTAAATGAATTTAAGGGGAAAAAATTAGTAGTAAAATTTTTTGTAAAGTTTCGGAAAAAAAACCTATTTATAATTCAATTTCAATTTTAAAATAAAAAAATAAATTTATGTAAAAAATGTTAGAAGAAAATAAAAAAGGGTTTTCTAAATTCTTTATTAAAAAAAGTTTTCGGAAAAAGTTTAAAAAATTAATTTTTTGTAAAACCATTTGCCTAAACGTGCTTGTTGTCCAATGAAACAAGGAAAAATTTGCTAAAAAGTCTTCGAATTTCGCTTAAAACCGTTCAATTCATAACGTTCAACAACATTTATTACAATATAATTATTATATTTAACAATAACTTTTTTATTTATAATTTCAAGAAATCATCTTAAAATATTTTTTTTGCGTGTTAAAAGTGTAGAAAACATCTTTTTTTGTATACATTTTTTTCTTTTGGTCATTTTGTGATTTTTTTTGCTTGTTTTGTGAAAATTTTCAATTTTGAGTCCAGCCCAAGAAAAATGAACATTTAGTATTATACTTGTATTGTATTATTGTATGTATGTGTGTGTGTGTACAGCCGGTGCAGGCCACAATCGGCGCGAGTTGCCGCCAATGCTTGAGAGACTTATAGCAAGTTTTGAGTTTTCATGAATATATACCACCACACGGGTAATTTACAGAGTTTTTCACATTTTCCAACACGCGACAGTTGGGATCTTCAGATCTTCATACAGCTGAGCAAATCAATTGCGTTTTGTCTTAATTTTTTTCTCAAAAAATTGGTAGCCAATAAACGACATTTTATTCTGCTGAAATCACAAGCTTCAAGCCCGTACGTCAGTCGCTGCTGCAGAAAACAATTAAGCCACTTCATACAACACATAACCTCAACTAATCGCTTTTCAAAAAACCCCATAGATAAAAACCTTGCATGCATTTGCCCTTTGTTCCAGCGTTAGCTGTTTTATGTCGCTCTCTCAAATTGTATGTGGACTTTGCCGCATCATTTTCCTTCAACTCTCTCTCTTACATTTTCCGGGTTTTCGCTGTTTTCTCAAAAGCCTCACGATCCTATTGTCTCTCTCTGTATTTATTTTTGCAAACAATATTCCATTTCATTTTCGCCAATTGTCAACGCACATGGAGGCTGGACCGGCTGTGGCTTTAATAGCCCTGAGAACAACCTCTTAAATGCCAAATGCTATTTGGCACTCTTCTTCACACTCAAACTGTGTTGTTTGCTCTTCACATCTGCCAGTGTGTGTACACCCTGCTCTTCGAATTTCTTCCACTGTGAGTAGTTGATCTGCATGTAGGTGACCAGTTGTGGCATGTCGATGAAACCTTAAAAGTAAAGTTTGATTTTAGTATTTAATTTTTTTTTTTCAATGGACACATATTCGCGAATTTTTCGAAAATTAATGACTTAGCCCTGGTTTGAATTGTCTCAAAACGAATACAAATGTTTTTACGACTACAAGGGAAGGAATATGGAAAACCAACACGGGTTTCGAAAACTCGGGTACCCTTAGAAAAAGTATCTTTTACATATTCAAAAATACTTCGAAAATTAATAATTTAAGCTTGTTTATAATGGTGCAGTGTCTAAACTTATTCTAATTTCCCACCAAATCGTTTTTCTAACCTCAAAACAAGGATGATTAATTTCCCGATACCAGAGAGCGGGTAGTTTCCATGCCCAACTAATAGTGAAAATATGTATTTAAAACCAGAATTTAAAGCTATCATCACTTAGAGGAAGCTAAAATACCGGCTACTTGAAAAGACGGGTAGTGAAACCTCGAAGATTTTGGCAAGATTGATTTCTTAAGGATGTTTTGGTCTCGGAAATAATCTTTTATAAATAATACTACAATAGAAGAGACTTGATATCATATCAGCAATTGGAGGAAGTAAAAATACCAGCTATCTGAAATACGGATAGTGAAGTCTCGAAGTATTTCCAAGATTGTTTGATTCACATCAAAAGGACATTATTTTCGAAACGGTTTTCAAGGAAGCTCAGGTTCGGAAAGTATTTACTAATAATATTCAATGGAAGGCACTTGACACAGCGCAATAAGAACTCGATTATCATTAGATCATAGATTATACTTACTATCCCACGCATGCATCATGTCCTGTATAATGTACTCAATGAAACCGATTTGACTCTTAGGTATGCTGCACGTATTCCTATCGAACATTGGCATAACAATGGGTAAAGTCTTAGCCTTTTCCTCGTCAGTTTGTGTGAAATACTCCTCAGCAATGCGTCGTGCCCATTCGATACAGTACGAAGGCTGGCGCGAAGGATTGCTCACATCAGCCACTTTGATCATCATGCGACGAATAAGAATCGAACTCTCTTCCTCCGACTGTACGATCTGTAAGAGAGCAAAACGTTTGAGCGTGAGAATGCCGCAATGAGAAGAGAGAAAAACTGCACAAACTAACATCCTTGGGTTCCTCATCCGAGCCGAAGATGCTGACAAACTTGGCCAAATGCTCGAAATGCCGCGTCATTTCTGTGGCTAAAATCATATCGATCACCACGCTGCGTACCGATTTGTAACTCTCAGTATCTAAATTCTTGAAGATGTTGACTTTATCATCACCTAGTTTGGTACAGGAAGAGTGTTTTTAGTGAAGTTAGTTCATATACAAGGTAGGCATTTGTGGGCTGGCTACTTACTTAAAGTAAGTCTAAAGGTAATTGAAGCATGATGCGACTCCAAGACGCACAGATCATTGTAGAGCAGCGCCAGTGTATTGCGCGAGTTGCAGAGAAAGGCGGAGGAGCGTCCCGGATGATCGACATCGTGTGCGGCGGCCGCAATCAGCGCGATGGCCTCATCTGTGCGGTCCATGCCCATATCCTTGGCTGCGAGCTGAGTTAGGAAACAGCCCGTGGCCTGTTAATTCAGAGAGAGATATTTGTATATTTTTACTTATATGAATAACGGTTGATATAACAGTAATGTACCTGCATGACGTCAGCAGCATGTGTACTATTGTGATATGAATTATTCGCATGATAATTCGCCTCGATGACGGCCAGCCAGCTCTTGCAGACATTCTCATCGATATTCAGCGTTGCGAAGACATTGAAACGTCGGAACATTTCCATGCCCAAATAGAGTAGCGGTCGCTTTTCGGTGATTTCTTCCAGTTTGAAAATATCAAATTCCCAACTTAGAGATTCTTCCAGTAATTCCATAATGTGTGGCGTGGCCTATGGAGAGCAAAAGTTGGAGTATTTAGATAAGTGTCTAAATGGAGCTAAGTCAGCAGGTTTACCTTCATTTTGGCGGGCATGCAAGTGGATTGGCGACCACCCACGCGTATAATGGAGTCATTTGAGCTGCGGCGTGACGAATAAAGACTTGGTCCCTAAATGCAGAGCACATACAAAGAAAATGTGTTATAAATATCCAAAACTCTTTGATTTCGTGGAACTTACCGTTAATAGTGCGCCAATCAAATCTGTCGCTATGGGATCATCTGTGCGTATTTCCTTCATTTGTGGACTATAAAGTCCCTCACGTTTCAAGAACTCCATCACCTTATCTATTAGCCGTGCTTCGTCCGGCGAACAATTCTCCTGTACTTGGGAGAGTAAATTGATTATCTAAATAGCGAGCGTAGTTGTTTGATTGATTGATTGATTTGGTTGGTGGTTGGTTGGTTGATTGATTGATTGATTGTTTGGTTGGTTCATTTGGTTGATTTGATTTGGTTGTGAGAGCATTTAACGAAAAAACGAAACCAAACGAAAACAAAACGAACGAACGAACGAGCGAGCGAGCGAGCAGCGAGAGAGCAAAACAGTTGTTCGGTTCATATGTATGAATGTAATCATATTGATATATATTTTTTTCAAACATAAAACCAAGAAAAACACATATAACGGTAAAAATGTAATAAAAAGAGAGAAAAAGAGAAAAAACAAAGTTTTAGAGTGCATTAGAAATTATTAATTGGCAAACACAGTTTATTAAAGTTAGTTCATTCTATTTGAAATATTTGCTACATACACTGAGAAAAATTTGGAATATTATATTAATGTTTGTAGATGTGTGAGTAAGATTTAGGGAACCAATTTTTGATACAAATTTATAATTTTTAAGATTGAGCTTTTATTTTTCTCAGTGCATTCAAGTGTGTAATCTAAGGCAGTTTTATTTTTCAAAATACAGTTACTAATATAATGGCTGGGTTAACTCTCAAGAAAATTTCCTCATCAGAAATTTTTTCTGCTAATTTATTTGATGGGAGTTTTTGGAAATTTTGAATTTTTGGCCGAAAGTTTTGAATTCAAATCTAAAAATTTGAATTTTGAATTGTTTTCGAAATTTCTAATGTTTTCCGAAAATTTTGATTTTTTCCGAAAATTTGAGTTTTTTTCGAAAATTTAATTTCTTTTTCGAAAATTTTGAGTTTTTCCAGAGTTTTCGGAATTTTTTTCCGAAAATTTTGAAACCAATTTTATTGCTACTTTTCTTGAGAACTAAGAATATTGGAATAGTTTACTTGTGTTAAAATCAAAAACCTGACAAAATTGTAAAGGTATGAGTTTCGTGTGTTTAAGAAAATTGTTGTAGTAATGAGTCTAAAAATTTGTTATTACTGTCATGTATAGAGTTGCCAGATATGTAATGCATATATTTTCATATAAAATTAGTGTTTACTAGAGCAGTGCCCGGTTTTTATGAAACATATGCATAGAAACCGTCGAAAAAACAATGATTTTAGGAGCTCATCCATATTATATACCTACTTTTGCCTAGTAATTACGAAATTTTTTTCTCAGAGTACTAAAAATTCTCCATATTTATGTTTCTGAATCCCAAAATATACTCCTTAACGTTTGTGCATTTAGTAGGAAAGGTAGGAAAATTTGGGAAGGACAAGGTGATTCTGCCTTATATACAGCTACTTCTTGCAGCAATGGAACCCTTTTTCTTGGTCGAAAATAATTTTCACTTTTAAGTAAAGTTTAAGAAGTTGTATATAACTATAAAATGTGGTTTTGGACATTTTGTGTTTCTCGGGAAGATTACTGGTCGAAATAAGGCCTCTAAGGTTTCTTGGACACTAGATTGGTTTTTTAATATATTAAAAACGTGTGCACTTTTTGAGATATCGAACTGAAATCATGAACACGTTTTTTTCTCCCTAAAAAGCTGCTAATTTGTCAGAACTGCCGATATCGGACCGTTCAAAATCCGGGGTTTTTGTATAGGGGAAACCTTTCCATATGACGAGATATCTTCACGAAATTTGGCGCAGATTATTTTCTAAAGCAGTGCTACAATCTCTGAAAACAATGTTTAGATCAGACGACTATAGCATTAGCTGTCATACAAATTGATCGCTTCAAAGCAGGTCCATATATGGAAAACTTTTTTATTTGATAAGATATCTTGCAGAAATTTGGCATGAATTATTTTCTAAAGCAACGCTACAATCTCTAAACAAAGTCTTCAAATTGGACCTCTACAGCTTAAAGCTGCCATACTGACTGAATGTCAAGATAAAATATCTCTTTTCCTTATTAAGTAGTCATAATTCGATTTCGAGATTATTTTTATTAAAGAACGTGGCTGGCAGAATCTAAGAATTTAAAATTTACTAACATTTTCTGTTCTTTTGCAAAAAAATATTTTCGCAAAATAATTTTTTTCAGTGTATTGCTATGCTTGCATTTGCGGCACATCCTCAACTTTTTGAAGCATGTTTTTGTACGACTGCTGTTATCTGTTTGTGTGTGTGTATGTGTAGCTGCATGCCTGTAGAGCAATATGCTCACTATAAGCCAAATGGTTAGTTCAATTTTAGTAATATTAATCACAGCTCTCTTCCGAGCAGCTGCAAACACTCTTTAAGCCAAAATCCAATTCACTTTAAAATCACGCAAAATGCAAAAAGTGCAAATTTCATTAAACATTTGCAAGACACAGAAGCATACACACGCACACATACACAGACACTAAACTGAAACGTTGGCGGGCGTTTGGATGGGTTTTCGTATGAGACGGCACAACAAAATCTACTACTGGGTTAGTTTACTACGCTTAAATACTACCGTTAGCATTTTACTTGTGCACTGCTTTGTTATTGCATTTTTGCTACTATTTGCTATATGGTTTTTATTGTTTTTGTTAGTAATAAATCCTACTTTTGTAATGGGCGCCTCCAATGGCAGTGATGTCAACTTGGCCAGACTGGTGCGCCGCAGGCCATCCGAGGCCACCGAGCGCACGTCGACGCTGCCGCGGCGTATGGAGTGCTGCGAGCCGCGCGGTGCCTCTCTGGCTTGTGGTAGTGTGGCGACGAAGTCACCATGTGATCCAGGTACATCGAGATTGAAGACATAATGTGTGGGCGTGCTGTGGAGTGCCGGAATTAGAAATATAGCATTAAAGTTTTAAGATAATGAATTATTTTGTTATTTTTTAGGATTTATATTAAATACTACTAAATAAATATTTTTTGTAACGTCACTTACCGGCCTATGCATGCGACTGGTATGACGCGTACATGCATTGCTACATCTTCCTGCCCCTTGCGCCGCACCGTCAAGATCTCATCGAATTCCTTATTCTTGCGGCCGTGTATCATAATTGTCGAGACGTCCGAAATGAATATGTCCGCCAACGGTTTGCTGATTATTTCATCCTAATTAAGGGAGAGAGAGAAATATTCTTAAACAAATATTTTGGCAGAAGGGTATATTACTATTAGAAAAATATTTTCTTCGATTCTAAAAAATATGTCTCGCAGATTGCTCGATATTTTCGATAAAAAGTCATTTGGAGGCACTGAGCTCAATATATTCAATATTTTGAGGCTCGAGAAGTTATTGTTCTATTTTGATAATTTTTAGTCTTGAGATACCTTAAAGACAATTTGTGCCAATTTTAGTATACTTGATTTGTAAGGTGGGTGGTGGGATGGGTAAGGCTGAAAGCTGGCGGACAGCTTATGATAAGTATATTAGCTGCGAATGGTAATACACAGCCTCTGACCAAAAGCTGCAGGAGAGACGGGCTTGGATCAAAATCCTCCAGCGAATAAGAGAAAAGATGCCGCCTCTAAATAAGCGTCCACAATCCCCACCGAGGTTGTACCGAGGGAGGACGTAACCACGAGAGGAAGGCAACAAATCAGCAAGGGAACAACACAGCGAGCAGCACCAAATCAGAATCGAGGACAGTGAAATTCTGATTTTCTAATATGAATTACTAGAAACTCGGAACGGATTAGCTTGACAAAGGATAAAGGTGGCAGTATTCTGTTACTTCAGTAAGTAAGACTGACATCGTACCGAAATGGCTGGCAGGTTAATACTGTTCTCCCCTCCGTATCGTTAAAACCCTGGCAGGTCTTCAAGTACGTTCAATGTACGTCACCATAATTTTTTGGTTCAGTTGAGACGAACTCCTGATTCGTGCTCGGGCCCGGCTCTGAACAGAAGATTCTATAAGGACTTGTGTCAACTCTCGTGTAGCCTCCCTGCTTGGGTAAATAACCAAGGGGTTTATAAAGGGCAACTGTTAAAACGTGCGGAGATAGCGGCTTGAAGCGGAGATGCATTGGAACAAAAATGTATACACAAACAAAATAAAGATACCAAGACGAGAAATACGGGATCATCTTTCGTAGAAGCAGTAGGATACTTAGATCCTTTCCGCTCACCATTACTCTTAAAAGAGAAAGCTACAGAGGACAGCCTCAAGGCAAGATCCGGTACCCTGTTTCCACCATAGAAGTCTAGGTCATGTCATCCGAATGGATGAAACACACAAGCTCTGATTGTACTCGACGCAGTATTTGCCGGGGAAGCTCAGGAAGAGGAAGACCTCCAGTCGAGTCAGAGGAGGAGTCAGAGGAGGTGCCGAAAGGATTTGTCTCAGCAAACCTGGTTGCCTTAGTTTGATGGTTTGGGATATATGTACTTTAAATCTATAAGGCGATTCGTTCTATCAAAGTCGTCTGTTTTGTATTTAATTGCGGAGTTTAGACATAACATTTTATATATTTTCGAGTGATGATATTTTGTGGGCGTGAAAATAGTCCCATTGCGCAAATACTAATCTTTACTAGACTAAAGTCTGATATCCTATACTGATTATTTTGATAGCCATAGTCACGTTGATAAATAATCGATTGATTGTGGGTAGGTGACTTGGCTCAAACGAGATCACAAAATACTTTTATGAAAGTATAACCTAATTTAAAAAGGCCCTTACCAACGACCATTTACTAATAAGGGTTTATAAGTAAATTTCAGAATTTAACATTTTTCTACATTAGCATTAAAGCAAATACTTACCAAACGCATGTTGAGCAAACGTTCAGCTGCCCGATTGGCATATTGAATGCGCAGGTGGTTGTCTGTGATAAGGATGACTTCCTTTAGTCGATGCAACGCTGTGTAGAGCGCCTGCAGAATAAAAAAAGTTTTAATTTTCTTTAAACTAGACTTCACTAAATTTAGAAAAGATGCAGTAGAAAATTAACTGTTCTACACTACACTTTGATAAATTTAATTTTGATATTCATACTTCCTCTTCTTCTTCTTCTTACTCACTTGCTGCGTTGACATAACATTGTGTGGTCGCACAATTGAATGCAGGATTTGCTTTAGCTCAATGTTGCACATCGAAAGATTTGTGGTCTCGGGAACGCACTACACGAGCACAACAACAACAACAACAATAACAACCACAATCACATCCGTATCCGCAACAGCATCAACATCCGAAGGCGCAGCGGCAGCAGATCGTAGGCGTGAGCATGTTGTGTTGTGGGTGTGGCAAATGGGTGTGTGTCGATGAATTGAATTTTGTGGTTGAAGTTGCAGCGATGCGAGCGTCCAGCAGGTTGTGGATATTTTCAAACAGCACAAAGAGTCGTGTATGCCAGACGAATGTGTGAATGGGAAAAGAAAGAAAATAGTTAATTAACATTTTGAAATGTTGCCAGCGCACACATACACAGGCACCGTTGGATAAACCGCAACACATGTCAAACGTGGTCAACAACAACAATGGACCAAAGCGTATGCGATTGCTTGCGCTAGCATTGCAACTACAAGAACTACAACAAAAGTGTTCTTTTGACTTGCGACTTACCCTATTAACGCCAGCGTCTAATAGTGCGATTAGTACATCATCCTTTTCAAAGAAACTGCAATGAGAGTGGAGAGCATTTTAAGAGAGCGCTTAATGTAATTTATGTAGTTATAAAATGCTATAATATTATATAGTGAAAAATAGAATAATTAAAAATAATAATTTTCTAAATTAAATTTTAAAGCAAAGTTTAAAAACATATAATTTTATATAATTTAGTTGATAAATTTTTTGGCGTTATAAAACTATATAGTACTTTTTATATGGGGTTTCAATACAGCAAAACAAATAATTTTTAGTTACAATTGCTTAAATTTTATTTAATCTTTTTCAACTGTAAAATTTTTCCCTTTAAATAAAAATATAAAATTTTAAATTTAATTAATTAAATTATTTTAATTTTTTAATTAAGTAAATTAAAATTAATGACATTTTTTTAAGTAAGTTAATTTTTTTTAATAATTGTTTAGTAATTTAAAATTAAATAAGTTAAAATTTTTCATTTGAAATATAAAGGTTACGATGGCTTTATCTTTTTAATTTTAAGTTTAATTAATTAAATAACTCAAAACTAATTATTTCTTTTTTAATTAAGTAAATTAAAGTTAATTAAATTTTTTTTATTATTATAATTTTTCTGAAATAATTAATTTTTTTTTTTCATTAACTGAAAATGAATTATAATAAATTTTTTTTAAATAAAAATGTTATTATGGTTTAATTTCCTAATTTTAAGTTTAATTAATTAAATTATTTAAAGTTAATTTAATTATTTAATTAATAAAGTTAAAATCGATTAAATTTTTTAATTAAGATAATTTTTCTGAATTAATTTATTTGGTTTTTTTAATAATTAAAAATTAATTCATTTAAAATTTTTCCCATTTGGCTACTATGGTTTAATTTTTTTTAATTTTAAGTTAAATTAATTAAATTATTTAAAATTTATTTAATTTTTTTAATTAAGTACATTAAAGTTAATAATTTTTTTAATTAAGTTATTTTTTCAAATTAATTTAATTTTTTTTAATTTAATAAGTCTGTGTAACATTTTGGTTTGTTTTTCAATTTACGACTTTTTACTCTTCAAAAATATAGGTATATATTTAGAGTTGGTTTTTTGAAACTGGCATTGAAATATTTTTTTTATATAAACATGATATTTTATAAAAAAAATATATATATTTAATAAATAATATTATTTTTTTTATTTATTTGAAAAAAAAAAATCATAATTTCATAATTTAAAATTATTTACATTTTTTTTAAATTTTTTTTTATTTTTTAAATCCTTTTGATTTTACTTTCAATGGAAAAAGAAAAATATATATACTATAATTCGACTTTTAATTTAATTTTTTTTAGTTCTAATTTTATTTTTATTTTTATTTTTTTAATTGTTTAATGCTTTTATGAATTTCACAATTTAAAATTTTAAATTATAATAATTTTATAAAATGTTTTTTTAATAAATGAATAATATATATAATTATTAAAATTTTAAAAATTTTTTACTTTTAATTTTAACTTTAATTATATTATTATTTTTTTAAATTTAATTCCAAATTTTTATTTTTTCAAACCTTCTTCTATAACAACTATTCTACATTTCTGAAAGTTCCTAAACCTAAATTTATTTTGAAATTTATTTTTGTTCATTTTTAAATTAAAAATTAAATTTAAATTTTAAAAAATTTTATATTTAAAAAAAAAGTTTATGTTTTTAATCCAATATCATTTTTAAAGTAATGAATTATTTTCTTAAGTTGTTTAAAACTTCAAATTAAGATTTTTTTATCATATGGCAACTTCTCTGTATTTTTTAAAGTTTTTGAGCTTAAATTTTCCTTACAACTCACAAAGCGCCGTAAAATTCAGCTGAAAACTTTGCTTTAATGACCACTCTGCATCGTTTTGCGCTTACACTTACTTAAATTTATGCATACATACATACTGCATACATATAAATGCAGCAAACAACATTTTAAGTAAGAAAGTGTGTATATTTTGTGTGTATTTTGTGGCAACTTGGCCGTTAAAGTTTTACGATTTTCCGTTTTCCATTCAATAATATATGTATATGGATAACAGAAGGTTTTACAGATTACAGCGCGTACATTTTCTGGGCGCATTAATACACTCACCAAAATATAATACTTATAATACTTGTATTACATTACATACATATATATTGGCCCTATAAATTGGCTTTGGTTTTAAAAATAATATAAATTTTGTGGTTAAATCATACATGGTACTTTTTCTTAAAATAATCACTCATACCGTGACATATATACTTACATTAGGGTGTTTATTAAAGGCTATAAGAACCTCCTTTTACTCAATTAAATAAATTTCGATTTTTTCCAATTTCCACATAGCTAATTAATGTATTTCGGTGTCAAAGAAGGATACCGTCCATATGTTCATGTTTCCAAAATTAATCATAACTAATATCACGGTATAGTTGGAACTAATTTGAGGCTTGTACTGTGATCTTATTTTTATTGTGCACTTTTAAAAACAATGTCATGTTATACATATACAAATCTAGCCTTTTCTACTACCGTTTATTAGGGTCACCCTTTAAAATCCATTAACTTTGTGCAAAACCATCAGCTTATTTACTTCCACCATCATCTTAATTACAAATCACCCCTTAAAATGAGTATTAACTAAAGTGACTGTCCCCTATCAACAAAACCGGATACACTTTCTATTGCAGCGTAATTGGTCGGACTGCAAGGACAGCCAGCTGGATAGCAAACAACGGTTCTGTGTGTTCTCTTGTGTACTACGTTTCCGTTACAAGTTGTGTTGGAAATTAATTTCAATGCTTCGATGGACTCGCTTATTGTACCGAAAAAGCTTAAGAGTTCCACAGCGCACACAGAAGACCAAAGCGGATGGGTGGAAACGAAATGAATGTAGTTGCTGGCTAACAAGGAGCAGAAGTTTAAAATTGTCATATCAGGATGTAGTTTTCGTTGCAAGAGATTTAATTAAAGGTGTCGCATTACAGCTGAGCAAAATGCTATTTCAAAGTGGGGTAGAAGTAAGCTTACAGTAAAGTTAGGGTGAAATGGGTGGATTAAATATTTAAGATGTGCAAGGGAGTTGATATTTTGAAACGCTTTAAGGTATGCCGATATATAAATGTATATCATCGCACTTGTGTAAGGTTAAAATATCGATTCCAAAACGGCTTCCATTTGGACAGCTGAGTTTTTAAGTCTTGATCTCCCATACGCGGGACAGTCAAGAAAAAAGTATTGTGTTGTTTCCACCTCATCTTCTTCCCAACAGCTTTTTCAAACGGCGTCTGGTAAGATGCCCCACAACTAGGGAGAGGCTAGCCTTACTGAGGGCAAAGAGGTCACTAGATCTTCTACGATCAATCTTACGCCAAAAGGCTTTTGCGATGGCGCCAGTACCGACTGTAATCCAGCTATGTACTAGTACCCATACCAGTCCTGAAAGCAGGTAGACCAGAAGGAATATGCAGTGCTACAAGAACTAGTAGTTGACCCTTCTGGTAAGCTTACACAGGGTCCGGAGGCTTAAAGCTAGAACACAAGAGAGCAAAGAGGAGTCCAAACTCTTTCTCAATTCGATATATCAGATGAGCCTGGCAATAAATTAGCTTGATGCTATCGATAGTGAGGACATACCTCCTTGACTATCTTTGAGCGGACAGTGAATCAACTCAAAGCTAGTATTACCGCTCTGCTGTCGGATTGAAGCCTCATCTCACTGAAAGAAACTTTCCTTCTGAGCAATACATCTAATGTTATGTTAAGGGTAGCTACAACTGTCAGCGCTGCAGTAATCTGATAGCCTAAAAATTATGCTTGTGGTATAGCCTTTTACACGAAACTTCCTCTCCTAACACTCATTTAAGTTTCGATCCATCCGGGAAAGAAAATTTTATAATTTCTTAACGTACTGTATAAACTTGAGTTTTGAGACAATTTTATTTACAAAAAAAAAAAAAAAAAATTCAGACCTAGAAATTGTGGTATTTAAATTTTAAATTAGAAAATAATTAAATGTGATGAAAGTCCGAAAACGTATGAAAAAGTTATTTAATCAACTTGGATATAAAATAAGACCTACATTAAGGCGCACATAAATGTGTAATATTAGAAAAATATATATTTATTTCGAATAATATTGCGAATTGGCGGCTACAATGTTATCAAGGTATTATATTTACTACTTAAACTGAGTTGAATGAATAATAATTCAAGGTTACGCTTTCCAATGACTTCACTAACGCACGAGAATATTGTAGCCTACATTTTGGCGCAATGAAAAAAATTCAAAAATTGCTGTTTTGGGTTCGCTTTGCTTTAAAGCTAAATCACGTTGAAAATCACCCATTTTTCTGCACTCACTGTTATTATTATTATTATTTTTTTTTTTGTTTGTTTGAATTGCCAACTATCACTTAATTTCCGCCATAATTGCGCTTTTCTGTACTTTGAAATCTCTTCCATCAACAGTGAGTGCGATTAACTTGCGCTGAGCATCGACAAGTTGCCAGCCACAATTAGCGCACGATCAATGAGTGCTCTGCACTTATTAGCTTCCACGTTTAATAAGTTATTCACTCGCTTAACGATGGGCAATAAAGAATTAATCTCCAACTCGCTCGTTTATCGCACTTTTATTTATTCCAACTTTTTTCTACTAAATCTCCACTCATCCCTGCCAGCAGATACTACTGCCAGCGATTATCTTGCATTGCAGCAACAAGGCGGCCCTTCAAAGAGCAGCTGAGCGCGTGTAAGTAAGTAAGCATAAACAAGGAGCGTTGCTGACGATAGGAAATCGCTTATTGCATTACTTTATTAATTAAGCCGGCGTTAATACCTACGAGCGTTAGCTGGCTATGTAGCTCGCTTCAGGTATTTTTAATGTTTTTATTTTTTTACTTTTGTATTTGGCGCCCGCGGCTTCAGCAGCTTGTTGCCACTGGCAACCAGTGTGATTTGCTGTTCATTTCAGTGCAACTTGATTAAAAGTTTTAATGAAAACGTCTTAAAGTGATATGTCTTCGACTTGTTGAGCGTGTGTGTGTGTGTATAGATGTGTTCTTTCTAGCGTGTGTAGTTGTGTAAGGGCGCATACATATGTGCATGTGGCTAGCACACGTTGCCAGGTAGCACATAGACTAAATCAAAACTTTTAATTTGTTAAGCCAAGTTGTGGAAATAATCTTATTTTTCTTTTACTTTCTTTGGCTTTGAGCTCATACAGGTGTTAGGTAAATATTAGAAATAAATAAAAGTTGAAAAAGTACCTGTTGATTGAAGCGCTGTTAAGAGGTGATTGTGGCAAGTTGCGGGAGAAAATTGTATATTTATGAATATTAGGGTGATTCATAAATATTAGAGAAAATTTTCAATTTAATTTGTATGCCTTCAACAAGATATATCAGGTTTGCCGAAAATTGTAATACCCAGGGAGAAACGCCGAAGACCCTATACCATATATGTATAGGTACATATCCGTATATATGTATGCGAATTAGGTTTTCAGTTTTGGAGATATGTTTCTGAAATTTTACACACGGCTTTTTCTTGTCAAAGATCTGCACATTTGTCGAAAAAGTCGATATGGGGCCATTATGGGATATAGCTGCCATACATCCTGTAGATCAAAATTAAGTCCCTGTATGGAAAACTTTTTTATTTGAGGAGATATCTTCACGAAATTTGACATGGATTATTTTCTAAAGCAACGGTACAATCTACGAAGAAATTGTTTAGATCGAACTACTATGGAATATAGCAGTCATATCAACTTGCATATCAGAATCACGAGAAAGATCTTTTTATGCTGGAAAATGCACTTTCGAGGGGTATTATTGCTTCGGTGCAATCGAAATTAAGTTTTTTTTCATTAAACTTCAACTGGTAGCATGAGTCCAACTCATGTGAAAATGTATACATTTTTATCTCGTTTGGGGAAGATTAAAATTTCTCGATAAAATATATTGTTTTACTTCTCATAGGAAAATCTCTTCTTCGACGTTTAAGTGACATGCTCTGTCCTTTCAACGGAGTTAAAATGTATTTTTTATATTTTGGTTTTAACCAAAGCTCCGATTTAGAGGAAGAAATTTGAAAAAAAATATAGTTAACTTTTTAAGGATCACCCTAATACGAAAATTTATTCTTCAAATTTTTATTTATTTTCACATTTTTATTTTAAAGTAGCTCCGACTTAGTTTAAGAATTTAAAAAAAGATATAGTGAACTGTTTAAAGACCACCCTAATACGAAAATTTATTTTTAATATTTTCATACTTTTATTTAATTTTTATATTTTAATTTTAATCATAGCTCCGATTTAGTGGAAGAAACTAAGAAAAAAATATTTAACTTTTTAAGGATCACCCTAATAAAAAATATACATAATTTTATATAAAAATAATTTTACATGGTTCTTTTTAAGTTTTGTGTGAAATATTTTTTAAGCACCACCCTAATAATGAAATGCAAACTCACTTTTACATTGGTAAAAACCACCCTAATAATAAAAATTAAACTGACTTATGTATTTGTAATGATTAATGTATAATATTTCCACAAACATGATTTTTTTTCAAGTTTTTACAGACCAATACCACATATTGTACCTCCCTGTATTGATGTGACTTACTTTTCTAAATTTTTTTCTTAACGTAAAATTTGAAAAAATTTGAACCGTCCTAAAAGAGTTCAATAACTGCAAATAACTAAAAATAAATGTTTCCTAAATAAAAGAAAAATTCTCTGCTTAAATAGTTGGCAACGCCGGCAAGGTACTCACCTCTTTTTAACCACAGCAATTATTGTCGTAAAATGATGGCCATTTGTGTGACGAATTGATCTAAAGAAATGGACGAACAGATAAGTCAGCATTAATCAAGTGAAAGAAAAAGGAAAAAGAAAAAGTCCACTCAGCGCACAATGGCTGAGGCAAGCGACAAGCCAAGGTTGCTTAAACTAAAGACAGCACTTTGCGTGAGAGCGCAAGCGGCGCTGTTGGCTCGTCAACTATTAACTGTTGTGAGCTGTCCTTTATATAATATAATATTCTAGATATGAGTAAGCAACCTTGTCACTATTAGCCGGCCATCATTTATCACCCACCTGGCTATATATTCAGCATCCAAGTGCTTTGTCGAGCGTGCATCAATTATAATCAAATGATAGAACTCCTCATTGGTATTGGTCAGGGTGTCGAGGGCGCCCTCTTTGGTGCGCGCCACCGTTACATCGAGCTGCTGTCGGTGGCATGCCTCCGTTACCACTTCGCAGATGTTGTCCGACTTGTGGAAAACCAATAAAGCCTGGAGAAATGGTTAATATATTATTCGCTTGCATATAGTTTGTGGTAATAAGGCGACAAATAGTTTTGAGAAATTTCGCATACGATTTCGCACTAACCTTGAGTTGGGGATTCGGTGGTAATACGGTTGGAAATTTCACGTCCATGAGAGATCGCTGCAAAGATAGTGACGGAAAGAGAAAAAACATTATTTTTTAGCGAAAATTTTTGATAAAAAAATATTTTCAATTATTTCACTTGGCAAATTATGCTTTTTTATTAAGTAAGGGGATATTTTTCGCAAACACACACACACATTGTTTGCATGGCCTTAGCGCGCGCTTTGTCAGCAAAAAGCCACACAAATTGAATTTGGTAGCATGGCAGATCCATTTAGTATTCAATGTTCGTAGCTTAAGTTACGCATTAAAATGCTTTTAGCATTGTGAGCAAAGTGAGACATTACGACTACATTATGCGTGTGTGTATGTGTGTTATATTTATAGGAAAGGGATATACTTTCTGCTAGTCAGCGCATAAATTATTGTTTTTGTTGTCGTGCTGACATTTTATACGAAGATAAATTATAAGTTCAGCAAAGCAGTTTAGCGCTGCTGGGGTATGGTCGCTGAGTGGTGACTAAGTGATTTCAAATTGCTCAAAAGCATAAAATGTGTTAAAGTATTGTTGCTTAGTACTTGGAGGGGTTTTAGAAATTATGAGAAATCTGTTTTCGTCTATATAAAATTAAAATAATCGAAGTATAAATATGAACTTCACAAGGGGTTTAAAGAATTTTAAAAAATCTTGATTGCGTTATTTTATGTAACACATGGGAAGACAATAAAAAATAGTTTTTAGAGGGGGAATTTATTATGTAAATTAAAAAAAAAAGCGAAACATGAGGAAGTGGGAAGCGTTTAGTCTCTATAAAGTATATATTTTATATTTTTTTCAAAAATTTATTTTGTGTTCTACGAAATGTGAAAAAATTGGTAAGAAATTGATAGTAAAAATATTAATTTTCTTTTTCATTATCATCTGGTCCTGAATATTATTTATGTTTAATTTTTCAATGAGAAAATATTGAAGATAGACCTAAATATAGATATTCATGCTCAAAAAATATGAAAAAGGCGAAAAGTTTAAATGAAAAATATATAAAAAAATTTTTAAAAAAAGCGAGCAATAAAATTGAAATTTTGTTGTTTTTTACAAAAAATATATAAAATAATATATAAAAAAATATATTAAAAATCTATATCAATACTCGTATTTCACTCACAAAATCAATTATAGTCGGAAAAACATATTTATTTATTAAAAAAAAGTCCTTATAAAATTTTTTCTAGAATAACAGCTTATAAAATATTTTTTAATTTTTTTTTCTCAATTTCTTTCAGCTTGAAAAAATTTTATTTTGAAACTGTTACTTAAAAAATATTTTTTTTCAAGCTTATTGAAGCAAATTATGTTTCTCATTTTAAATGCTAAAAAAGGCTCCAACTGCTACGGTGATGCCAGACTTTTCTGTGTATGAAACCTTTCGTTTATTGAAATCTAAGTAGTCGAAAAAAATCAAAAACTGAAGAATTGTCAAAATGCTGACAAGAAATCGATTTATAATTTTAGTGTCTTATTTTTAAAGTTACCTTCTACCAAAATAATTATTTTTTTTTCGTTCTAAAATTTGACATCCAGTGTAATAAATTATGAAAATTTATGTTATAACACTTCAAAATATTTTAAGAAACTTTCTTCTAAAAATACCTACGCCTGCTCATTTCTTGTTGCTTTGGCGAAAACTTTCACTCAGTCCCTTAAATCTATTTAAACTTGCGTTAACAGCAACGACTCTAAATGAAGTGAGTAACTTGCGCTTCGTGACGTGAAAGTTATAAAAAGTCGATTACAGCATATTTTCGCTTATTTTTAGGCATCGCAAAGCGTTGCGCCTTTTTAGCATAACAGTTTTCACATATTTAGGTTTGCAGAAGCTGAAGTTCAATGTTTTTAGTATGTATTAGGATTTTTTGTCGGTAGCTCAGACACTTTTTTAAAGAGTGTCAAATTAGCAGAAATGAGCAAAAAAGACTAAATGATTATAAATTGCTTTTTTTTAGGTTTGCTTAACTTTTGAGTACTTTTCGGGCTCTCAATCAAATATATCTTTGTTCACTTGAGTATATATGCATTTTCATTTATATCAGTAGTACATTAGCTCACGTAATTGGCAACACTTGCCAGGAAGTCTTTTTAATATCGAATTCATTTCATTAATATTTTTTAATATTATATGTTTATTTAGGATACTGGTGCGTATGAGTAACTGAAACTAGAGTATGAGTGATGGCACACGTGGCGTATGAGCAACCTATGTAAGTATTGTGTGGGAAAGTGGTTCAATGGGTATATATTTAACATATAACAAACCACTCTAGCAGTTATAACTTTTTACTCTACACTCTACTTCTCTACTCTATACTTTTGTAGAAGTAATTGCTTTCTTTAGAGTTGCCGGTTCGACCAAGTTGTGCTTAGCATATGAATGGAAAATGTCAAAATATTTGATAAGAAAGCTAAACACCAAAATATTGAACAAGAAAGTGTAAATTAGTAAGTTGATTAAAACTTTTAAAAATTTTTCCTTGTGAATTCGAAGTTTTAAAGGCACCTCATGTGGACAAAGATGAAAACTGCGTCCAATGCCAACAAAATATTAAATAATTTTCATATTATATATTAGAATATTTCTTAATGTGAATTACACTTTAAACATAAAGTGCAGTGTCATTTTCTGCACTGTTTTTTTTATAGATTTTATTCTGAAAGTGTAGATATTGTCGAAATAAAAAAATAATAATAATTTTGCAATCCTTAAAAGTGTCAGAGTAAAATCTGCCACTAAATTCACTTAAAGATTTTATTATTTTTATTATATTTGCTTGTGTGATAATAAAACAGCTTAAAGTTCTATTAATCTCTTACACTGCTTTCATATTTCTGCACATGAAAAATGAACAGAGACGCTCTTGAGAAAATCCCAACAAAAGCAGCCAATTGCAATTCAACCGAAAAAGTGAAATTTTAAGGCTTCAATTTCGGTGTGTTTAGTGCGCATTTCCAATTTCGTGTTAATACTTTTACGACTTCATCCTGGAGCATTAAAGTATATACGTATGTACAGATGAAATATATAAAATATTATATATGTTTATATGTAGACAGTACGGTGAGTATATATCAATAAGCTTATGTTATGGGTATTAAGGCAGGTTAAATTTAATTTTGGGGCTTATTTTAAGCGCTTATATTAAGCTGATAAATATTATGTTACTAAAATTTGAAATTGCGAAGACAAGCTAAAAGCTCTGTTTGACTTGATGTTAACAATTTTAAATCAGCCAAAATTTGCGTGGAATCGTTTCAAAGCTCTGATTAATAATACCAAAAAAAAAAAAAAAATTTCAGAAAAAATCAACGAATATTACAAAAAAATTGTGCTACTTCAGAAAAAGCGCAAAATATCTAGATTGGCTTCAAAGTAATATTAGAATTAAGGTAAAAAAAAATAATTTAATTGTTAGAAAAAACCGAAATGTGTAAATTTAGATTTTTTTGTGAAACAAATTTCTTATTATAAAAGCAAAATGTGCCACCCTAAGGTAAATCACAAGCCTAAATCCCATTACGACAAATTATTACGCGCCCAATATATCGCTTGCAGGCGCAGGTTATAAGCTTTAAGCTTGCACCTTTGTGCGCCTATAATAACCCAGTGAACAATTTTGACAAACATTCGCAGTCTAAAGTTGGTATACTATATGAATAGTGAATATAAAGCAAGTCGAGGAGGTAGAAGGATCGATGCGGCAATCGTTTAAATACAGAAATTAATAACAAATACATTCGATTAGCGATAAAAATGCACTCAAATTGAAACCCCACCCATTTTCACTTTTAATACTCCACGGGAGACTTAAACATTTGGAAGTAAACTGCGCTTTCCGAAAAAAGCAAAAAAAAAAAACAAAAAAACAAAGAAAAAACGGAAACCCAAAAAAATAACAAAGCCTAATGTTTGCTGAGTTATCTTTATTGTATAAATCTGCCTCCATATTTTAAACAATAAAATTTCACCTTTTGAATGTTTCGCCTTCCAAAGGCTTCGCATTATGCTCACCCTTTAGCCCAATACAACACTGGTGCGCTGTTTTCTTTTGTGAACCCATTTACTTTTGACTTAAACGCGTCGAATTTCAAGGAAATGGTATGATTAAAGGATTTCATTATTTCAGTTTATTTGCGCTTTTCGTTACAATTCGAGGCTTTATATTGTCAAACAAAGGGACTACAACAGAAAGGTGTAGCAGAACATTTTCATTTGAATGCCTGCAAAGCGCATGGAATGACAAGGTAAGCAGACGTCAAACAAAGCCGCTTTTAAGAATAAAAAGAGAATTAAATCTATAGAAAAATTCGAAAATATTAAATTCTTATAATTGAAGTATTAACTTGGTTTAGTAATTCATTATTAAAGCAAGGTAAAATGTTAATTTCAAAAGCACCAAAGATTTGGTATCCTACACAGTTGCTTTGCTTATTGTAGCTATATGCTATAGTGATCCACATTGAACAATTCCTTCGGAGATTGTAGAGATGCCTTGAACAATCATTCATGCCAAGTTTCGTGAAGATATCTTGGGAAATAAAATAGTTTTCCATACAAGAATTTGATTTTGATTGTTCAGTTTGTATGACAGCTATAGGCTATAGTCCTCCGATCTGAACAATTTATTTGGAGATTGTGTAGTTGCTTTGGCTTAGTTTTGTGAAAATATCGTGTCAAATAAAAAAGTTTTCCATATGAGAACCTGATCTGGGTCGATCCGTTTGTATGGCAGCTATATGCTATAGTCGTCCGATCTGAGCAATATTTGCAGAGATTGTAGCATTGTTTTAGAAAATAATCTGTGCCGAGTTTTGTGAAGTTACCTCGTCATATAAAAATACTTTCTATACAGAAACTTGATTTTGATCGGTCAGTTTGTACAGACAATCTACGTACAAGTACATACATACATAGATTTTTACTGTTTCAGACGTTTCTTTCTTATTGTTGCATAGTTTATATAGTTAAAATAGAATTTGAGACCCATCAGAGTTATAATAACTTAAGAATATCGCCTAAATCCATAGCAAATCAATTTTCTACACTCAAATTTCCATAATTTCACATCCTCCTTCACAAATTAAATGCCAGTAATGACAACTGCAAACAATGTCATTTGACATAAGTGCTAAAACAAACATATACACGGCATAAGCAGTAAATTGACGCCATACTTTTGTTTCGAGGGCGTGATTTCCCAGCGTCAAGTCAGCGCTTATAAATAGAACGCAGCGCATTTGAATACAACTTTGCGTACGTTTTTCGTTAACAAGCCGAATTCATTTCACTTAAAAGTGTGCGGATTATGAGTGGCTGAGCAAAAGCATAAAAAGTGCTTTAAATTTTAATATTTGCAAATTCAAGTATTCGAAATTCCGGTAATTACTTGCGTGTTTACTCATGGCTTGTATGCTCCAGTGGCGAGTGCGGCGGCAGCGTACGATTTCTGTTTACGCAATTACGAATATTTGTTTACATTTATTGAGCGCTTATTTCGCAATATTTTACTTTTTATACAGAAATTATTGAATGTACACGCTTGAGGGCCCTTTTTGGCATGCGGTGAATTTTGATTTCTATTTCTAAGCGAATGTATTCTTTTTTGAAAACATTTGTTCGCGAAATTTTTTAAGTGTTAATTTAATAATTTTTAGTTGGAATTGGATGTGAAGCCATTAGGCGAAATTTATTGTTGCACAAGTCGATAAAATTGTTTGAGTTGTTAAAAGATTTGGGGGTTTGAGGAATTGTAAATGAGAGTGAAATTGCGATTATTAAATTTTTCTGCTAAAAACTGAATAATATTGAAATTTCAGTTGCAGTATATTTTTTCAACATAACAATATATAAAACCTTTTCAAAAGTTTACTCTGATAAATCAAATTACCTTAGGAAGTGCTTACATATTATTTTCAATATGAATTTAGCAAAAAACTGAATGATTTTAGGCTTTGGTCAGACTAACAAGCGGAACTTTACATAGTACAACAGCTGTCTTGAAGTAACCAAAGCTAAGACACATACCGCCATCTTAGCTAAGACACAAATCACCGATGAAACTCAGCTAAGTGATAGCTGATTTTAAACTATTAAAGTTACTATGCAAGGTTAAGTTCTATGGTTGATTCTAAAGAAGTTGATCAGACTGCTATTAAAAATCCTCTGTAAATACTGAAACAAAAGCTTTTGCACTGCCGTTTTATAAGCCAACAAAGCGTCTTGAGACTATTAAGACTATGCTTAGGAGTTTTATTTATATTCCGAGCTTCGAGATATTTCAGACTTGATGTGAAAGATGCACCTCGCTCTAGCCGACCTATCGTTGAAAAAGTCAATGAAATTATGAAACAGTTTGACCAGGAGCGTCACACAAGCAGCCATGACATCGCTAAGGAACTTGACATTCAACATCAAACGGTTCTGAACCATTTAAAAAACGCTGGCTACAAAAAGAAGCTCGTTGTTTGAGTACCTCAGCGATTGCCTGTTAAAAATTGAATGGACCGAATTAAAATCTTCGATTTTTTGCTGAAAAGAAATATAATCGAACCATTTCTGAAGCGAATGGTCACAGGAGACGAAAAGTGGATTAAATACGACAATAATGTGCGAAAAAGATCATGGTCCAAGCATGGTAAAGCTCAACAAATGGTCGCTAAGCCAATATTGACGTTTCGAAAGGTTATGCTGAGTGTTTCGTGGGATTGAGAAGGAATCATCCACTACGAGCTGCTCCAGCCTGGTTGAACGATTGATTCTACTTTTTACAGTCAACAACTGATGAGATTGAAGCAAGCAATCGAAAAAATGGACAGAACTGATTAACAGAATAGGCTTCGTTTTCCATCAGGACAACGCTAGACCACACACTTCTTTGATGATTCGGCAAAAACTAGGAGAGCTTTGCTGAGAAGTTTTGATACATCCAACATATAGCCCTGACCTTGTACCATCGGACTATCATTTGTTTCGGCCAAAGCAGAACTCCCTTAATGGAGTTAAGTTGGCTTCAAGAGAAGTCTGTGAAAATTACTTGTCGCAGTTTTTTGACGAGAAACCAGAAAAGTTTTACACTGATAGAATAATGTCTCTAGCGGAAAAATGGCAAAAAGTGGTCGACCAACGTGGTACACATTTGGTTCATTAAAGTTCATTACAAATATAAAAAAATAAGTTGAAGTTTGATTAGAAATACGAAAAGACTTTTCAACTACCAATATATATATGCGAGTTTATCTTCGAAGGGAAAATTTTTAAGAAATAAATAATGTCTTTACTAGCAAAGTAACCATATAGAATATAGAGAAATGTTCAAACTAAAAATTTCGTTAAAATAGATATTATTTAAGCCTCATTCCCACCATTCCTACCTCTCCACTGCCTTCGTCGCGATTATTGCTCTGTTGCGATCGCACCAACAACTTCAATTTCGGACACTCCGGCTGGCGGCGCTCGTAGAGACATGTGGAAATGGTGACCTTCTCACCGTCAGGATAGTCGACGAATTTACGACGCAAAACCACCTCCACATGCTCATCATCAGAGTCGCAAGTAGACTCACCTATACCGCCAACCTCACCTTGCATTTGCTGCGTTGCGCCGACAGCTGACGCCTGCAACACGATGCGGTTTTCCATCGCCAAACGCAACGGATTCAAGGCACTGCGCGAACCGGAGGAACGACGCAACGAATTGTGTTGCTGTTGCTGTTGGGCGGAGTGAGCATGATGGTTTTGATGATGTGGATGATGCACTTGCTTATCCTTATCTGATTGTTGCGGTTGTTCGAAGCGACGCATCAGCTCAATCTTCTCCTCAACAGTCATATTGTTGATGCGCAAAGTATTCGCATCCAAATTGCGTATCATCTCAGCAATATCGGAGGCGAGCGGACGAGCCGTGGTCAGCGATTTGCGGCCCGAAGAGAAAGTGAGATTGTTTGGCAATGGTGTCATTACATCGGCACTCTCTGCCGCCACATTGGCCTCATATTCGATCTCCTCCGGCGTTTTGGGTGTTTCGGTGCGATACTTCGTTAAGTCGATGCGCGCTTCGGTTGAGTGTACGCGTGAGTGGCGTTCGCTTGTTTTGCGATTAAGCGCTTGCTCGAAATTGAAGGCTTCCGTTTCGGGGAATGGCGTGCCAATTAAATTTGGCTTTTCATCCTCAACAAAGGACTTGTACTCGGAAATGTAGCTGCGTTCATCGTGCGCCTTGGTTGTTTTGTTACTCGCAACGCCTGCGGCACCTTTGGCGTCTACTATTGACTCGGTCACAGTGTCCACGCTTCCGTTAGGGCGATAACGATGTGTGTCATCATGCGCGGCAGCAGCTTTGTCGCCCTCAGCGTTGGCAAAGGTGTGAGTGCTGCTTTTATTACCCGCACTTTTATCATCCGGTTTGTCCAGTAGTCGCGCTTTTACAGCCGTTGTGTTGCCTGAAGTTTCGTTGACTTTCATCAATGCTTTTAACTCATCCTCATCGAACCCCAACTGCTGCTGCTCCATCACCGCCAGCGGCGCTTTCTCCTCCCGCGCGCTATATCTATCCCGCCCCTTCATATCGCCATGTTTTTCCTGCTTATTTTCTTTATTTCTTGCCATCTCAGCTTCACTCCCACCATCGTGGTCCTTTTTCTTCTTCTTGGTACTGCCCAAAAACAGTCTGAATATGCCACTGCTCCGTCCACTGCTCCGCGCACTGCTGCGGCCACTGTTTCTATTATCGCCCATACCTCCGTACTCGTGACTACTCCTGTAGACCGCAATATCACCCATATCGCTGGTGCTCAACAGCGCCGCATTGCCAACGCACGTGCTCTTCTCTGGCTGGCCTTGCTCCCCCAGACTCGGCGACGTTGCGCTGCGCATGAAATACTTGGACTTATCTTTCTTTTTCTTCTTTTCCATCACCTTCGCGCGCTCCCCAGCCGCCACCGCACGCCCAGCGTACACTTCATTGACGTTGCCATCGATGCGCGTTGCTTTCGCAATCGCATTTGTGGATTTTGTCGTGGTGTTGGCGCTGTCGGTGGCCTTATCGTCGCTATCAGCGCTCTTATCATTGCACTCCTTAAGCTTATCACTCGCTTGATTATTGGTGCGCTTGGCTGTGACGGCCGCTGTTCGTGCACTGGTTTTGTCGTTGTTGGCGGCGCTCACCTCCCGCTCTTTGACGCGCCTGGCGCTCTCATCGTCCTCATACGCGTTGCTGTGACGCACATGCCCCTCCACTGCCGGCGCGTCGTTGTAGTGTTCACCCGCTGGTGTTGCGTACGCGGGTTTGTGGCGAAAGGCATTCGAGATTTTCACAAAACACTTTCGCATTTTCATAAGGAAATCCTACACAGTGCTGGATTTAAGGAATTTTATGCTTGTTTTCACTTAACTTTTGCACTAAGAATAATTTTTGTGTGAAGTTTTTAGAAATGCACACTTTGAAGTTTCGATTTTTAGTTTATTCAAGTTAGTCACATATTAGTATTTGTTGGTTGTTTAGATTTCTAAATAAAATTTGCTGCTTTTTGAGTAAATCGGTATAAGAAAATTTTAATTTTTGTAATGAATATATATTTTTTTTTGGTAATAATTTTGTATTTCACAAAATAATATTTACAATTTCACTTCACTTTCATTGCATTTTGGCAACAAATTTTTTCTCCTTGCGAATAACTGGCGTTTCGAATTCACGAATTCACCTTTGCTCATTTTTTCTACGGCTCTCGCAACATGTTCCGTTCGCAACGCTTTTGAAAAGTTAACTAACGAAACGCTTAAGGCGGTAAGAAAAAAATATTCCACGAGTTCTCAAATAAGCAATCGCTTGCCAAACAATAATTTATTAATTTAAATAGCTTGTAAACACAATCAAGAACAAGCCTTCAATCAGCAAAATGTCCACAAACTGTTAACACTGTATGCGTGGTTAAAAGTGGCCCTGTAGGGCAGAGGTGTGAAAAAATTTTAAGAAATTTTGGAACTTACGAGATCTTGGATTAATCAAGAGAAAAAAACTATAAATCCTTAGTAACCTTGGTTCTTGAAATAAAATTTTTATTTCATCTAAAAGCATCGTGGTCTATAGTAGGCATTAGTATCATAAAGCATGACACTATTACTCAAAACAAATATCAAAAAAATGCTTCCTAAAATTTATTGTAGAAAAAATATCAAACCTCAAATGTTGAGCAGTACTTTCATGTATTGTTCGTAAATTTTAAAGCAAACATTTTCAGCAAAAACATAGTTCATAAAACACATGATAGTCTATATTTGTATGAATTTGATCTTTGAACGAGCTTTGGCAGTTATATGGTCAAATGACAAAATACTATTCTCCAGACATTTGGTGGTTCGTAACTTATTGCTGTTTCCGATTTCCAAATACCTGATATAAGAGCTAAACCATGAGCCAACTGAAGCCATAAAAGGAAATAAACCGAAGGTGTTGAGGGCCGTGATAACTAAAAAAGGCTGTGGAAAATGTTGGCATTGCCTATATTGTATTCAATATGGCCTAACAAATGGAAGATCATCAGGAAAAATTTATTACAGAAAAATTTTACTTATACTGGGTGTCAGGTCACAAAGGCATCGAGAACAATGAATTAATGGACGAGATTGTTAAGAATGGTGTAAGGCAAACACCAGAAAACGTGATCAACTCTGGAAAACACATGTATTATTTATGTATATGACGATCTGGACAGAAGCATGGAAAAGAAAATCAAAAACTCTGGGTATAAAACTGCAAAAGTGATGTGCAAAAAAATAGTTTGGAAGTACACAAAATCCTTATTGGCAGTCGATAGAAGAGACTGTAAGAATATGATCGGAATACTAACTGGTCTCTGCCTGGTGGCGACACTCGCCCGTGGAATGGAGCTGACAGATCGAGAAGACTTCAGGAAATGTCTAACATAAGTCACCAGGGAAACAATGAAGTATCTGTTATGATCTTGCCCGACATTGTCAAGACTACGATGCAAGCATCTGGGGTCCCCACGGTATGATACACTGCAGGAGGTATCAACAATGAGGCCACAGAGTCTGTTAAAATTCGCGTCAAGCGCCATTCTAAACGATGACTACTCCTCATGGCCCTAATACCTGAACTCTATCTGATATCGCACGGCAGCAAAACTGGTCTATGCACGGCTCATTGGCCTACCAGATTAACCTAACCTGAGCTAATAAACAGACGGATTCTCGACACATTATTTTTAGAATAATAAAATTCGACAGTATTTTGGGCCTGTTTTTGCGACAGTCGGGTCTATGCAACCGGAACGGACACTGGATTTGTACGCTGCCAAGCACTGTCAACTCGACAACATTCCTCCAAATAACTTTATGGATATTTTTTGCCGCTACAACAACCACAATAATATAAAAATCGTATTCTCATAATATAATATCAAAATCAGGGCTGATCAGAAATAGAACTTCAATAGTTCATTTCCTCTCGGGTGTGTCTACGCAATCAGCACAAACCGCTTTAAATTATTGGCGTAAACGTATTTATAGGCTTTATCGCTAGAACAGTTATAAAAACTTTACACACACACATGCATACATAACGGGAAATACACATGTTGGTACAAGCGTTTTTGGTTGTAAATTGTTGTTGCTTTTGCCTATTCACCACTGCTTGTATTGTATTTGTATTTGCCTATTTGCACATTTCTTTGATCGATTGATGTTTTTACTTTTATTTTTGTGATTTCTTGTCAGTTACGCATATTTCTAATTTTAACGCTGAAATTCATAACAAAACAATTACAGCTATGAGCATTATCAATCAATCTAATTAAATGTTACACGCTGGTATAATGAGCGCACTTCGCGCTGTTGCACATTCCAAGAACACAAACACATGTGAGTGCGCGTTTGTGTGTACAAATGTGTATACGTGTGTTTATATGTATTTGTGCGCCTTTTTTGCTTTTAAAAAACGCTTGAAATACTTGCGGAAAATAAACTATTAAGAGCAATTAAAATATATTGGCCAATTGTTGGAAGAGTTGCAAGTGGCAGCGCTTGCGTCATGCTTTTTCTTAGCAACAAAACACGCATACACTCATGTAGATACGAATATAAATATATAAAAACATATGATATGCAGATAATTCAAAGAAATGTTCTCTTCCGCTCAGGTTCTCAGGTAATTTGTGGGTGAGGATGTGATAAGCATGCTAAAGAGCTCGCCGGTGAGTAATGTGCAGCTATGCTGAAGGGAACGTGAAATTTTTAATGCATTTAATGGTTCAAAAATAATTAACAAAATTTATTTTATGCAGAAAACGTCGCCATTTGAAATATAATTGGGTTAGTCTTCAAAAATAACACCGGATATTATGACACATACCAACTGATCAAATTTGAGCCGGACTAACAAACAAAAATACATTTTCATGTAAACAAACCACTGCCAAACGCACGCTAATTGATATATGTGACCTGGTCTACGAAAAGGGGGCTTAGGTGTCAAAAAATCAATTTTTTTTTTCAATTTTTTATTTTTTTTTTTTATTTTTTTTTTAATTTTTTTTTTTTTTATTTATTATTGTTTATTTATTATTGTTTTTTTTTTGACACCTAAGCCCCTTTTTCGTAGACCAGGTCACATATAGAGTTTAAGCTTAACACGAACATAAGGATGGTGTATCAATTTAAGTAGTTTTTAATTTTTATTTTACATGGATCAGTCCGGCTCATGCAGATTTCATAGTATTTTGTCCCTTCCTCATTGCTTCAGTATATTTTTTGCATATATAAGCCAGAAATTACCGTTATTATGCTGTCAAAAATAAGTATTGTTTTTGAAATTCAGTCACACTAACAAAAAAAGTTGCATTACTTGAAAATAACCTTGCGATTTATTATTTATTAGCGGCTAATAAAATATAATCACAAATATATGACCAGACTGAGCCAAATTATAAATTATAAAATAAATATTGACTAAGGTGAAAGCACTTGTGGCTGTCAAAAGCTGTAAACAAGCATATTATTGGTGGCGAAATCTTTGAAATAATAAATTAATTAAAATTAAAAAAAAATAAAATTTTAAGTCATTTCATGCAGTGATTTTCCTTTGAATTTCGTACTGAGACAGTTCTGCTGATAATTTCTTGCTTTTTTGTCTTAAAAAATATACACATTTTTGTCAGTAAAAGTCTACTAAAACGACACTTTCTTCGAATACTTCAAATGTACCGTTATTGTCTTTGTTTTGCTAAATATTTTTATATATTTGCGGTTTGCACAACAAATATGCATGCTTAAGCCTTTTATGACTAACTTTTTATTTTGGGAAATTCACTAAAAATTAAAATATTTTATCTCGTTATTCCCACGAACGAGCAGTCTACAAATACTAATCCTTAAATATAAGTATTTATGTATGTGCAAGTGCAAATCCAGATAATCCGCCAAAAAAAAAATCCAAGAAACTAAAGCGCTTAGAATCATTTCAGCGTTTATCTCACAGAAAGGGTGCTTAGTGGGCGCGAATTATTTGTTGTTTAAACACCATTTCACGTCACAACATTTTTATGGCTTACAAATAAGCGCAGCGTTAACAGAAAATAATAAAAACAAACAACTATAAATAAATAAAAACAAAAACAAAGTGCATGAAAATGAATTAATTGCTGTTAACCGAAATCTGTTTTTCAGTAACAATTATGCACAGTGGGAGGCTTTACACTTTCTGGTTGTGGTGAAAAATCTAAATCTATTTGTGTGCCTGGCAGACAGGCGGGGGATTTCATATATGACTGAGAGAGATGCAGATAAATAAGAAAAAGTAAAAAAAAAATAGATATATAACATATAAAAAAATAGAAAAGCCATGAAGAAGCTTCAGAAAAAATCAGAAAAATCATGCAAAAAATAAATAAACGAAAATAGATAACAAAAAACGAAGAAACTCTAAAATTGTGGACTTAGACAATATAAATAACATATAAGCAGCAAAAAAGAAAAAATACAAACAAAAAAATACAAAAAAAAAAAATAAAAAAAAAAAAATAATAAAAAAATAGGTAAATAAGTAAATAAAAAACAAATGAAAATAAAAATAAAAGAAAAGACAAATTAGAAATTTGTAGTAAAAGAGGCAATGGTTTTCAAGTGAGATTAGTTGAAATAAGTACAAAAAATATTTATATCAATTATTTCAATTATTTAGAATATAAAATATAATTTTTAAAATAGCAAGGAAATAGCAAATATAAACTTTGAAAAAACAAAAAAAAATATATATGTATATAAAAATCTAATAAAGCTAAAAGACATTTAAAATCAAAACGAAGTTTCATTATTAAAACAATGAATAAAATAAAAATAAAAGTAAAAGTAATTTTAAATTAAACTGCAACACACAGACGTCTAAATGCTAAAAAAGGTTTTATTGGGCAAAAATAGTAAGACTTTTTAATTTAAATCTCGCGGGAAAACCAAATCAAGGACTATTTTTTTAAGGTTGGTGTGACTGTTATTGACATCTGTGACATCATGTGAAATGTCAAATTGTCACATTCTGCCGCTACAACAACAAATGTCACATCTATATAATCATTTAGAAATATGAACAAAGTCCTACTATTCTTTGCTTATATTTAGTAGTATATCAAAATTAAAGAATTAAAAAAAGGCAAGAACTTTTCCTGCTTGTACTTAAGTGGTTACATGGGTTTACGGGTTTCAAAAAATCGATTTTTTTATTATCTTGTTAAATGCTATAACATCTTTAAAATATTGTCTTAAATATTTAAGTTGATTCTTGTATTAGTTTCGGAGATACAATCTTGAGAACTTATTCTCTCGAGGCTAACTAGGCTAAGTGCGCCTGTTTTAACCACATTTTTCTCGAAACTGTGTTTTTGAACTCTGCTGGGAAGATTTATCGAGAACTACTCCGATATTCATGAAATTTTACACAGGTCTTTGAAACATAATTTTTAAAAACTTGGACGAAGGATTGAAAAAAAAATATCGCGAAATTTTTTTATTTTTACCAAAAATCCATTTTTCGGTTTTTCTTCGTCGAAGTTCTAAGTTAAGGTTTTAACTAAAACGCGTATTTTTTTGCTTTAGATGATCCTGCAAGGAGTTTTCCTACCAACGCGAGCGCATCATTTTTCTGAGAACGGAAATGGCGTCCCAATGGGCGAGTTAAAATTTTTTTTTCCAAAAATTTCAGAAATTTTTTTGGTAATAGTATATGTTTGTAAAAATAAAAAGTTTTAATAAAACATTTCATTTTTTATACGAGAAAAAAATTTTTGAAAACATACTGCTTTACCCGAGGAAACCCATGTAATCCCTTAAGATAAAAGTTGTTTTTTAACCAAAACAATATTAAATAAATTAAAGGTAAATTTAAAAATAATTTTTAAATTAAATTATAACGCAATGAACAATTTTTAATATAAAGGGATTAAAAAACTAAAAAAAGATAGCAAATTTTCTTGATTGGCCTTAAGTACAAACAATAGACAAGCTTTCTAGCCATATTTTTATACAAATAACAATGTTATTTAAATAAATTAGAGAAATTGTTTACTAAAAAATAAAGAAATAATAAAGTTTAATAAAAAATAGAAAAATAAATTGTTAAAATACGAAAAAATCATATAAAAAATATGAATAAGGAAATAATGGACAGAACCACTGATCATTTATTGCAAAGTACAGCTATTGTTATCCCAAAAAGGCAATCAAATGACGATGTTTTTGCGTTTAAAAAATAATAAAGTAAATTTAGACAATAAAAATCAAGAAAAAACGTTAACTTCCGGAATTCCATGCAGAAATAAAAAAATGTTCCTTATAAGCACTTGATTTTGAACGATCAGTTTGTATGGCAGCTAGATGCTAAAGTAACTCAATCTGAATAATATCCATGCTAAGATATTTCAACAATGAGCCCGGTGAAGATATCTCCTCAAATAGGAAAATCCTTGTATACAAGGACCTGATTCCGATCGTTCAGTTTGTAGTGCAGCCCCATGCCAAAGTAGACCACTATCGGTGGTTCCGACTATACACCGATATATGTATATACAGACAGACAGACGGTCATATAGACGGTCAAGACTAAATCGACTCAGCTCGTCATGTTGACCACATATTATATATATATATACAGGGTCTCTGAAGACTCTGTGTCATCGTGACAAATGCTCAAGTCGACTTAAACATGAACAATTGAAATAAAAAATATTAATAAGTAAATAATGGGTTACAGCACTAGTAATTTATTTGATAAATCTTTTTATCCCGACTACGTTTTATTTAAAAAAAAAAAAACTAAATAAATAAAATATAATAAAAACATTCAATAATATTAACACAAAATGGATAGTATAAAGAAAAGGAATCAATAAAAATAATATTAAGAAAAATTAAAAAAAAAAATAATTGAGAAATTATTGAGTAAAGCAATTGTTATTATCAAAAACACATTGTTATTTCAACAAAAAAAGTAATATTGAAAATTAATTAAAAAAAAATTTATTGTTTAAAAAAAAGTTAAGCAAATTTGAATTACTAGAAAAAAAAAATTAAGAAGAAATTGGCGATGAAAAAATAAATTTACAAAAAAATGTTTAAATTAATTTAAAAAAATTGGCGATGCATTTTGTAAAAGAAATCACTAAAAAACGAAGAATTTTCGCTTACAGACAGTGAATTACACTGAAAAGTAAATAAAACTGTGAAATCACATATTTGTGTGCCACATTTGGCAAGCATGAAGTAATGTAAACACAAAAAAAAAAAAAAAATAAAAAAAAATAAATCGCACAGTTTTCACGCTTATCATGCTGTAACATTATTTGCGTGGTACACTTTACAACGCTTTCACTTTTCTTGCGCAGCCTTGGAACGGAATATGCGAAATTTTCCAATTAAAAATGAGCAAAAATAAATTTCAAAATATTTTATATAATTTATTTGTAAAAAAATATATTTTATAATAATTTTTGAATAAAAAATATATTTTTAAAACATAATTATATTTTATAATAAATTATTGAGTTTTATTATATATTATACATTTAATACGCGGTATTACTTAATTAAAAATGAGCAAGGGTGATGTTTTTTCATTAATTCTACAAATTTAATTTTTTATATATTTTTTTTTTTGTTTTTATTTTATTATTTTATTATTTTAATTTTTTAATTACTTAATTTATAATCAAAAAAATGTATTTTATTAATTTTTTTGTTTTATTTCTTTAAATTTTTTTTCACTTTAATTTTTTTCACTTTTCCTTATTGCGCCCACAATCACTGGCGTGACTGTGATGAACTCACTACAATAAACAGCAAATTGACTTGCATTATTTTTAACCGTTTAGCAGCGCATTATATTTGCCTTCACGTTTGACACAATTTTTTGTGGATTTTAGAACAAATACTTTTGATTCGCTTTCAGCTGATTCTCTAATAACACTTAACGCCTCGTTGATCCTTATCACTTAAAGAACACACACACGCATAGAAACACAATAAAATAGCTAAACTTTTTCACTTTTGCTTTAATTATGTATTAGTTATTAATGTACAACAACAATAGCAATGTCATCGCCATGGACACTTGGGATTTTCATTGCTTCACACTTTTCGTATTGTTTTCGCGTTGTTCACACGATCTTAGCCACCATCTCTCTGCTATCAGCGCGAGCAGCACTTCTTGACTGAAATTTCAACTTTCGCAGCTTTGCTACGGCACAGACCTGCGGCGAGTTGCGCGGCGTATTATAGCGGTTTGTCGTCGCCGCTCTAATTGTTATGCCAATTGATTTAAGCGACTTGGCATTGTAGGTGTGCGCGCGCGTTTATGCCTGCGCTTGTGTGTGTGTGTGTGTCGGTGATTTCAGAGTTTTATGTTGGTATTGGTGCTGCACACAAACACATCTGTGTAAATATGTATGTTCGCTTGTTTCCATGTTGTGAGGTGTGGTTGTTGCGCCCTATTGTTCTTCCTATTGTTGTTGGCACGTTGCGAAAACATTTTTTGAAAATAATTTCACGTTGCAATTTACAATGAATTACTCTCAGCGCTACTCTTTACTCGCGGCAAGTGTTTTCACCAAAATTTTCTATAGATTTTCTGCTTACATTTCGATTGTTTTTGTTTTTGTTATTGCTATTTATTTGTATGTTCTTTGATAGAGTTTGATTGACATTGTCAAGACTTGTTATCATCGCAGCTACATGTGTTTGTTGGCAAGCAGTGTATTTGTATTGCTTGAAAAAAAATCTTGCTTTAAAGTGTCTACACAAGCACAAAGGTCTACGCATTAGAGCGGATCGATTTTTTAAGGTGATATATTTTGGCACCAGAAATCTCTTACATGCTTTGAGGAAGTTCACGCAAGTGAGGAAAGCTCTCTGAGCGCCATTCACTTGGGAGTGACCAGAAACAATTATTTTACATATAGCTCAAGCAGCTTCCGGCTTCCGGTCTTAGACCAAGTATCCTCTGGGTAGCCAAAAAACATCGGTTTGAAGGCGAGCTAAATAGTGAAGGCGAATCATGCCTCCCCAGGTTTGTGCTTTGAATTTGGGACCCAAAAAAACCCACGTAAAAAGCACCCGCAATGAAAAGTGCAAAATTGCTTCGGATGAGAGACCCCCCTTTTGATGACGACCATTTATTTAATTCACTTCCAGGACTTTCCTCAACCTATAACTTATGCTTCACTTATTTCTTTTGTATTGTCATATGAAGTTTTTAGTGGTTCTAAGTAGCCACTACTAATATCAGAATCATGCTAAACAAAATTTAGACTCTACAGTGTCTCAGAGACCTTCAGTTAGATATATGCATTTTCTTCGCTTACTCCTTTCATGTTTTTTATATTTTTTTCATATTTTTATTTTCTATTTCGTGTGTCTAGGTAGCAACTGGCAATATCAGCAGCACACTCACTTCAGCTAAATCAACAACGATTACTTGGCTTTACTCGAAATTTCGTTTGCACGAGTATGATCTCTAAGTGAGTGTGAAGCATGCCTGCCATATATACTAGACTCATTAGATAGTATTTATTAATAATGACTGTAATAAAAATGTTTGCAGCGATTTTAAAATTCTACACAATTAAAAGTGAACCGTTTAAGTAGACGCTGGAAGCAAAGCGTCGGCGTATTTGTTTAATTTAATGCTCGCGCTCTTCCTGTTTTATTGCTGTGTCGCGGGTTTTGAGCGCTGAGTAAGTGTAATGAATTGAAAACAGTAATAATATTAATAAAATTATAAATGGAAGAATATATTTTTTTTGAAAAACAGGAATTGTAGGCGGTGCGATATAATTTGACCTCTACCAGAAGAAAGTTAAAGAAAAAAGTTATATTCACTTGTACAGGGGTTTCCAATAAGTGTGTTAAAAAAAACGCATTAGAACACTCAGGAGCGAATTCGATGAATCCCATTTTGGTGTGCTTTTTCCACTCAAACAGATTTTGGTTTATTGCTACCTCCCAATGACTTCGAATGACTCCACAATAAGTAGTCTAATGACGTTAAATCACAACTTATTGAAGGTTATTCAATGTCACAATTTCCCGAAATAATCGAATCTCCAAACTTTTCTCGCAAATATTTCAGGTTGTTGCATGTGCTGTGTAACACGTAGGCCCGTCTTGTTGAAACTAGATATTGTCCAGATCAACTTCTTCCAATTACAGTCTTAAAAAGCTGGTTATCATCGATCTGTACCGTTTTCCATTGACATTAATGGTGCCAGCAACTTCATTTCGAAAGCAGTACGAATCGATAATTTCACCAAACCAAAACCCCACAAAAAAACTGTCAATTTAGGTGAATGTAATGGTTGTTCATGAAAAATTTGTGAATATACTTTGCACTAGAATCTACTGTTTTTTTTTTCAGTTTTTTTTTTTATTTACTGCATCACTCAGATGAAGGTGAGCTTCATCAGAGAAGATGAATTTCTTAAAAAAATCGTTATCGTTTTCAAGTTGTTCCAAGACATAATTAGTAAATTCACGACTTTTACGATGGTCCAATAGTTTCAGTTCTTGAGTGAAAACAATTTTAAACGGATGCCTTTATTTAAAATCCACCAGGTTGTGGTTTGAGACAGTCCCCAATTCATCTTGGAGCCGACGAAACTGCGGTCTTCAGCAACACTTGCTTGAACGGTAGTAATATTTTCATAACTTAGTGCGGTTCTTTGTCTTATTGACAGTTGAACATAACGTAAAGAAAGTGTACGCCCGAAATTTTCAACAATTCGACGACAATGACATATTAAAAATGGCCGAAATGACACTTAGAAATCATATCATCCCTATTGAGAAACCCGGTATATAGTATTAAAAAAAATCGGCAAAATTTTTTTTTCGCAGAGTTGCCATATTGTAAAAATGTTTTGTTTTTTTGTGTCGTGACCTATATTATATAGATTTAATTACTATTAATATTTTGTGTTTGCCGTTAAATTGAATAACTGTTATTTTTTTTAATTAAAAAATTGAGATTTAAAATTATTTCCTATTAGGGACGTCTTAAAATTCATTAATACAATTTATTACATTGAACTTTTATTCATTATTCTACAGCTAAAAACTGTGTTGGTTCTTGCAGTAAATGTAGCATACCTTTAGGCTGCTAGCTCACTGAGTATCTAGTTACTAGCGCACTAATGCGTAATCTAGCGAATTAATTTCAAAGGCTTAAATGTGAAGAGTGACAAATAACATAATTTATAGTAATATTTAAATATTAAATAATAATTTTTATTTTTCTTTATACGAGTATATTTTTTCTTAAATATTGTTTCAACTAATTTTATGAAAAATATATGAGTTTCTACTATTTGAGCACCCTTTCAAAAAGTTGTTTAAAATTCGTTAAATAATTAAATAAATATTTTTCTTTATATTTTTATCATCGATATCTTTAGTAGCATATATCAGTCACTAGAAATACATACATACATATATACTCGTACACTTACTACCAAGTCGCACTAATACTGCCAGTCAGCAAAGGATTTATTTCGTTGCTCGAAAGCAGCACTTTGACGTCAGCCGTGTCGTGTGACTCTCGTCTTGCACTTACTACAAATACATGTGTTTCTAATTGATATCTACTATATAAATTTGTTGTTGTATTAGCAGTAATAAGTTGGCGATAAAGAAAAGCTTTCATGGTCAACGCTTATCTAAGCATTTACAGGCCTTTGTTGCTATAGAAAATTTAGACGCTACAATGACTCAGAGCGAAAAACTTCAGCTGATATATATTATATATATATATATATGCATGTGCTGTATACATACGTATACAGTTGTAAGCCAACACGAAGCCTTCAAGGCAGACAAACAGCTGTCGCTGAACTGTTGCAGCCGCTTTTGGAGACCTCCAATGGACGCGCAGTTTTCTTAATTGCCGTAGGTTATGGTGAGAATGATTTGGAAATATTTTCACACATATGTATGTATAATATGTATGCGCGTGCGAGTGCCAGCAGCTTATTGCACTGTGCTTTTGGCATATTTTATTGCTGAATTTTGTTGTTGTTACTGTCCGTACTCTCGTTCTGTGGGGCTGAAATGTCTTAACTATATACAATGTCATTTTCGTTTTTATTGTGGGTGGCTGTCAGTGTTTATTAGTTATCGCGTTAATGTCGTTTTCGTGACAAAGGCGCAATAAAATTGACAAATCTGCAAGTGTGTGTGAGTGTGTTCTTCTGCGGTGAAACAAAGCAGGTGAGTACACTTGGCAATAAAAATAAAAGAGACACTTCCGTGTAAGTGTAAATACAATTGTTTAATAATATTGTGCCACACTTGTAATCTTACATAAACATTTCTAGATTTGTGTGTTTGTGTTTTTGTTTGTGTAGTTATGTGCATTTGCAAGGCAGTTATCATATCGTGGTTAGCATGGAAATGTACTAGATATGCGACCTTCATAAATCTATATGTGTTAATAAAATTGAAATTCTGTTAGGCTAATAAAATTGTGAATTTTAATCAAATGTGGAAATTTAAACCTTAGGCAGACACATGTGAGATATATTTTAAATAACTTTATAAAATTTTATATATAATTCTTTTTAAATTTTAACTTTCATGAAAAATTTTTATAAATATTCATTTTAATTTTGGCAAGTAATGCTTTTAACCTTTATAAATAAATTTTATAGTTCAATCCAACTTAATATAAAAGTAAAAAAAAAATTAAATTTAAGTTTTATTTTAATTTTTATTTTTACCTTTACAAAAAAATAATTTTATTTATATAAAAAAATATTAAAAATTAAAATTAAGTATTTTTACTTTTATAAAAAACTTTTAATTAAATTTTTAAGTTGGAAAAACTATTAAATTTTTTTATAAAATTAAAATTAATTTTAAAATTATTTTTTTTTTACTTTTGATTTAAATTTTGTATGTGTTTTTTAACTGTTATACAAAAATATAACTTTATAAAATTGTTTTTAAAGTTTTTTACTTTTATAATAAATGTTTTTATGTTTTAATTGTAATAAGAAATTAAAATTTTTATAAAGTTTAATAAAAATTGGTTTTAAATTTTATAAATAATTTTTTAAAATTTCTCCAAAATATTTTTTTTAACGTTTAGAAAAAATTAAAAAAAAAAAAACAAAAATTTACAATTACAAACAATTGAGAATTATTTTAAATTTTTTCGCAGCTAAAATTTTTTTTGAATTTTTTTATTTAAAATATAATTTTTTTAACCATATAAAAATGGTTTATTTGTTTTTTAACTTTAATAAAAAAATTAAAAATGTTAATTTTTATAAGTTTTATACAAATTTGTGAATTCCTATTATTCGATATAAATTAAATAATTATGAAATAGTTTTGAAAATTTTATTGACTTTTTTTTAATTTTAAACAAATTTTCATAAAATAATTTTTTAAATATAATTTTTTTCATTAAAAAATCTTTTCATTAACTAAATAAAAAACATATATTTTTTTAACTTATACAAGATAATATATTATTTTTAAATTTGAAACATACTATTTTTAACATTTATAAACATATTTTAATTTTTTTTTTGTTTTTAATTCACATAAAAAATTTTAAAATTATTATTATTATTATTAACTTTTATAAATATTTTTAACATTTTATACAGAATTTGGATTCTTAAATTATTTCGTTTTACTTTTAAATAATTATGGGTAGTTTTAAAAACTTTAATTTTCTTAAAAAAAAATTTAAATATGATTTTTTTATTTCTTAAATTTTTTGTATTAACTTTGATAGGAAGATATATTTTATATTCATTTTAACTTTTATAAAAATATATATTTTTTAATTATTAAACACACCTTGTTAATCTTTAGATAAAAATTTTAAATTATTTTGTTTTAAACTTTATAGATAATTTTAGCATTTTTTCTTTGGATTTATAAAATATTTCGTTTTACTTTAATAAATAATTTGTTTAATTTTAATAAAGATTTTAGAAACTTAAATTTTCTTAAACAAAAATTTTAATTAGGGAGTTTTGAATTTATTAAATTTGTTGTGTCAAGTTTTATGAAAAATATTTTTTTGTTTTTATTTTAACTTTGATATTTTTTTAATTAGTAAACATAACTTTTTTAACATTTATAAAAAAAAATTTTTAAATATTATTTTGTTAATTTGTTGAATTTTTTGTTATAACTTTTATAACAAATATTTTTTATTTTTTATTTTATAAAAATATTTTTTTTTAATTATTTATTATAAATTGTTTAAATTTTATAAAAAAATATTAAATTAGTTTGTTTTGAAATTTTTTTGATGCTTTTATCATTTTGTATAAAATTTCACTAAGATTTTTCTGAATTTAATTATTTTTAAAAAAAATTTAAAATTTTTAATTTTCGAATATTTTCAGTGTGCGATTGAAGCGCGTAGAGGCAAAGTATTGGATGCCGGCTATCATTTTAGTACTTCTAAACACACACTAGTTTATTTTTGTGACATAGTGAAGCACCCTGTAAATGTGAACTCATACATATTTACACATATTCAGAATTTACATAAAAGCCACGTTTGTCAAGCACGTTTTTCATTGCTGTGATATTTCGAAAATATGCAAATATGCAATTTAGAATTACACACACGTGCTTTTGCATACAAATATAGTATTTGCAAATATTACCGGCATTACAAATACTGGCAAAAATTTCGAAGAAAATAATGTTTATATCCATATTGTTTTTCACTTTTCTTATTATGTGGCAACCCTACAGCTACAACTGTTTTAACATTGCTCGACATTTATTAAAGCGTTCATACGAGAGCAAGCCAATTTTTTCAAATAAAATTTAATCGACAACTCTAGACAAAAATCAAAATCGGTGCCGGTTTTCAGAATGTGGTTGCCGTTGCCAGCTGTTTTATATTTATTGCATGCCACCTTATGATATTTTGTTTATTTATTCGTGCCAATGGAAAACTACTTTGTTGTAAGTTATTCAATGGTTGCGCTGTTCGCCCAAACTTACGCGCTTGAAAGCTCTTGGATATCTCGAGAAAATTCGACGCAGCATTTTCACTTTTATCAACGTCACTTCAAATATTAACACTTGTGGAAAAATTTTATAAATGTCTTTTAAAAAAATTTTAGTCAAGATTCACACGCAAGACTTTCACGCGTCGAAAACTGCTACACAACCTATCGCCATACAAGCTTAAACAAGAAAGTGTCAAGCTCATGAATTTGCCGGCAACCGATTCAAGCCTTCAACAATCTGCTCAGCCCTCAGCCCCCTCAGCCGTTTGCGACGAGAATAATTCTGCCAGTTATGGATTGGGGAGCGGGATGGGGTGCAGGGTGTTTGTGTTGGGTGTTGCACGGAATGTGTCGTGGAATCAAATGTCATAATAATGCGCTAACAAATTAATCGCCGTGAAGTGCTTGAGTCAATAAAAATATGGGAATGAGATTTTTGCTCTTTATATGGTGGCCATTTGTCTGAATAATGATAGATTTGCATATGTATGTGGGAGTCGGCGGTATTGCGGGTAGCTACATTGTATACGAAAAGTGTTCGTATAATGCCGGTAAGTGTATATACATATGTACATGTGTATATTCTACAGCTATTAATGTCACACTCCAATTAGGCTTGCTTTTGGTTTTTGGCACTGCTGATTTCCCAGTACACGCTGCTTTGGAAAATTTTAATGGAATTTGACGGAGTTTAGTTAGAGGTGCGAAGATTTTTTACGCGCCAGTTTTTATTTATAGAAAATTTTGTATGTGTGTGGTCAAGTGGAATTAATTTACACATTTGTATATGGCGACAGTTATGCCAATGTGCCCTACAGGAAATAAGCAGCATATTGAGGGTATAGAGTTTTGAGTGTGGTCATGCATTTCAGATTAAGTGAAGCAGGGTTGAGCTAGTTAAATTTAAATTAATTTAATTAATTAAAAAATGGATTTTTTTAAATTTTGATAGGTCATATTTTTAGACATAACATGGTAAAATTTTCAATCGATATTTCAAACAGTTTTTAGTTACAGTCTTCAAAAGTGTAACTGATCAGTACAGTCAGCTCACAGTTTAACTTCATACTGATTTTTCTCGAAAAAAACAGCTTTTAAATTTAGTGCGGTGGTTCATCGGAAACAAATGAGCTGATCAGCTTTCGGCTTGTTCTTCATATACCTAGTCCAGATCTAAAACTTAGAAAAATAAATTTTTTCGAAATGTCATTTTCCGGGAATTTAATTACTATTTCTGAAAAAATTCCGTTATATTTAATTTTTTTTTGACTGTTGGCAATTGGTCAATATTTACGAGGAATATTTTTTTTTAGGTTTTATCCACAAAATATCAAGTATTTAGAAAATTTTTTTTCCAAAAAAAAAAAAAAAAAAAATTTGTAGAGATTAAGAAATGTAAGCCTACATACCTACATGTAAATTGCTTAAAGTTTCCTGCAGGGATGCTTATTTTGTCTTATTACACGTTGGTATTTGCTAATTTAATTAATTAGCCTTATAAACGCAAAATAAATTTTTGCTTTATTTTTTTTTTAGGAATTTTCTGACAACTTTCAAAATAATTTGATTTAATTACGGCTTCTCACGATAATCTTAAAGCACGTTTTTTATAAAAAGTATAAAAAGGAAACTGTGATTTGAAATTCGGAAGTCATGTCTAAGAGCACAGATATCTCAAGACCTCAGAGGTTATACGAGTACATGGAAGTCTAAGATATTGTAAAGCATACATGGAAATATATACGTTCATTAAGATGAAATGTACAATGCGTGTTTAAAAGAAGGGACATTCCTTGACCCGTGAAAAGTCTAGTGATTGGTTCAATTTCCGAATCCCAAAAGAGCCCTCGGAGGAATTTTCATCATACCGACCTCTGTGCATGCTTGACACAATTGGCAGAGTGTACAAAAGCATACTAAGAAACAGTCCAGAAATCTTACGGATTATCAGAAAGGTACTACGGCTTTATGAAAAAGAGGTCCACCATTGACGCAGTAAACAATGTCGTTGCGCGCGTTCACCCTGCATGTGAAGAATGCCTTCAACTCAGTAAAGTGAGCAAACATAATTAAGGCTCTGTATGTCAAACACACTCTTTAATATTATATTATATAATATTGTATAATGAGTGATTTACAGGCGACTATTATTCGATACTGACGAAGGCCCTAAGAGTTATTCTCTTTCGGGTGGTCTGCAAAAAGGGATCTTAGATGTCAAAAAATCAATTTTTTTATTGTTTTTTTTTTGAATTATTACTTTTTTTTTTACACCTAAGCCCTGGTGACCTGGAAGCAGGTGTTAAAAATAAACAACCCGTTTCGTCAGTTTCTCATTATCTCATTATCATATTCTCCTTTCCAGAGGCTTGAAGGACGTCCAGAAAGTGTTGTATTTGATCGGAATATTATTATAGCTCATCGTATAAGTTGCTAGTGTGGAACATTTAATTAAAATTTAATTTAATAAACATTTAATTCAATTGATTTCTTGACACCTAAGTCCCTTTTCCGTTGACCAGGGAACTTTAGGGGACTTTCAAATAAGTTATGACTTTTTGGATTCTATCACGTGAAAAAGCATCTCATCTTCCATCCGAATCAACTAAAAACTGAAAATTGATTTTTTGACACCTAAGCCCCCTTTCAGTAGACCAGGTCACATATATATATCTCCATGAAGAGTAAGAGAGTAATATCTGGGAGTAATAATAGACTCAAGGCTAAAATTTAAGGATTACCTAGATTACACTACAGGTAAAGCGAATAAAAGTCTATAGGCCTTATCAAGATTGATGACAAATGAAGGCTGCGTGCGTTCCAGCCGGCTATTTTTACTCGCAAAGGTAACGAGATCGGTTGTAAAATGGATCCATGCGCTAGGCCATAAAGCACATGCCAGACAAATAAAGTGAGTTCACTGACATTTCGGCTCCAAGAGTTATCAGTGCTTTTCGAAAAATATCAAGCGATGCTGCTAAAGCAATAGCTAGCATGATTGACATTCAAGGTGCTGAATACGAGCGGGTATACAAGTTATTAGAGACGTCTATAGGAGCCAAAAGAGAAGAGTTAGCTTAATGACAGCAGCGGTGGCTAACCTCATTCAAAAGACGATGGATCCACAGACTGTTGTTTTCCGAGTTTCCAAGCCAGCAGGTGTAGCGAACGATCAGGTGAGCTTTTTTTTTCTGGCAATCGTAATTCGAACACTAATTCACAAATTGATCTTCTGACTTTTATTCGAAGTTTGTTCCACTTGATATCCCGCCCTTAAAAAAATTAGTAAAAAAGTTGTTTTAAGCGTTTGTTTTCAGAGTTCTATATTTTATGAGAGGATAATGTTTTTTATGACGCCCAAAAAACTTTAAACTGGAGGATATTAATGTCAACATTATTTGGGAGTTACTGCAGCAGTTATTTTAAAGCAGCCGGAGTAAAAAAATTTAATGAAAGTCTTATGAATTGAAGCTACGAAACGTTGAAATACGATTTTGCTCGTTAAAAATGCTGCTTGAACACCAGAAGCCAAAGTTTTTTCATTGGATTGTGACTGGTGATGAAATATGTATATAGTACGACAAGCCTCATTGCAAGAAATAATATGTTAAACTTAGCCAACCAGTCAAATCAACAGCAAGGGCGAATACCCATGGCGCGAAGTAAAATTAGGTGAAATCAAGAATGGAGGAGCGATTGTCAACCAAAGAATAAACGCCAAGAATTCGCGACTTGAAATGAGGTATTTTAACATTCAGTCTCGGAGGATGAAGTCATGTGTAGAAGTTCAGACAAGTAAAAGGAAGAAAAAGAACGCCAGGTCTCAAAAGCTATATGAAAAATAGCTGCTAAGAAGTATTACTTCACACCATGTAGCTCACGCCTTGCCACTTCTGACTTCTATTTCCTTTTGTCGATGGAGAAGGACCGCACTAGAATATGGTACACATCAGAACCGGGTAGCAAAAATTGGTTGGATTGATTCTTAGCCGCTTAGTTAATGTAGATCTTTTGGGATAAAATCCATAAATTGCCAAAAGACGTGAAAATGTTGTAGCTTTAGTTGGGTAATACTTTAAATAATACTGTTGCTGATGCTTTTTTGTGAATGATCGATGAACTCATATAAATTATAGTTACAGATCTAGTAATTATATGAAACCAGTTTCTTCAGTAAGTATTGGCTTTATCACATAAACATTCTCTGAGGTCTTTCTTCAATTTTATATAGGTTTATTGATATGTCTGCTATACCTCTTCTAGACATAAAGTAAAATCAAAAGAATTCTCTTTTTTAAGGCGGCCAGCTGTTACACAATTCACAGTTCTGTGGCAAATTTTGAATTCTAGACAATTCAAATGCCAAAAAGCTAAATGAGTAAAAGTCTTAATTAAGGCTTGTACTGAATGCTATTTCCATGCGTCCAACAGTCGATTTTTGGGGTGTAAATCACCTTCGAATTAAACAAGAGCATAATTGCGAAAAACCACTCGATTAACTGTGAAAAAATGCACACAAATTAATTAATTAACTAAGCTAAATACAGCAAAACTAGCACCAAATGAACTTAAACGCTAGAGAATAGCGCCAGTTAGAAGCAAACTCACACTTAACTCTGTTCGAATACATCAATTTATACAGAAAAAAAAAAAAATATAAAAAAACAGTGCTCAAAGTGTTCTCGTTAATGTTGGATAATTTACAAAATAGCTACGAAATTAATAAAATAAATTAAACAGTAAAAAATGAAAAAAGTGAAAATAAAGTAAAAAAAATGAAACAAAAAGTTAAATAAATGCACAAAATTGGCGAAGCAGTAGGCAATTTCGCCTTAAGCAGTTACAGTAAAAAAAAGAAAAAATACTGGAAAATAAAAAACCCATAAAGCAGAGGAAAAAATCTATCAAATATAGTATTTGAGCAAGAAAATCGCTGCCAACTCCGTCGTTGCGCTGCCAAAAATGGCCATTCGGAATTGTGTCAACATGTACTCGTCTAATATTTATTCGGCTTGAAACTGGTCAGCCGTGCTGTCAGCCTGTCAGGTAGTTAGGCAGTGAGGCAAACAAGCCACTGCACACTGCACACTGCTCGTTCGAGTTCAATGAGTTTTCAATTTTCATTTTATTTGATTTCATTTTGTTTTTCATACCTGTTACGCCACATAAATACTTCTGATATATAAAAAGCTCGCATGTGTATTTATTTTAGTATCAGCTTTTGTAGTACTGCATTTTATCTCTTTGACTGTGTGAAAGCCATAAGAACTGCCAGTGTTGAGAAATCAGAAGTTATGTGGAGCAATTGATGAATCACCCACTCAATCACATTTTAGCAAATATTATCAACCGTCATATAGGTATTTTTTTTTTAATTTTTAATAACAATTTATTTACATTTCATGTAGGAGAGAGTTACCTGTACAAATATATTTGTTGGTTAGAATTTTTATATTGGAAAAGTAAAGCAATGCGCATCACGATATTAGGGAATATTAAAAATTTTAATAAAATTATTAAATATGAATAAGATATTCATAAGATAATAATAAATAGTTTTTAGTGATGTTGCCAAATAATTAAAAATTTTAACGAGATATTTCTAAACAAAAAAATTGAAAAAAGTAAAGCTGCAATTTATTATTGAAAATTAAAAAAAATCAAAATTATAGGTTTTTGTGCATGAACACATGAAGAGTTACCATCTGTTTCATGCAAAGAAATTTCAGTAAAAAAAATGCTTAATTACAATTTTGTAATAAATATGTATTAAATATGAAGAGTTATTATCTTGTTTTTTTTTTTTTTTAATTTTATGAAAAAAAATTGTCAGTATAGTTTGTGCAGATTTAAAATCTATTGGAATATTCGTGGTAGAGTTGCCAGATAATTTAAAATTTAAACGAGGTTTTTCTTAATTGATAATTTGAAAAAACATAAAAATACATTACAGTTTATTATTAAAAAAAATCATAATTATAACTCTTATGCATAAGCACTGCCTGTAGAGTTGCCATCTAGTATTTAACAGCAATTTTTATGCAAAAAATATGTCAATATATCCTATGTAGATTTAAAATCTAATGTAAATATTTTAATAAAGCACATTATTGATAAATGCACTTAAGAAGGTTGCCACCTATTATTAAAAATTGTATTAATTATGAAAATAAAAAATTAAACGAGGTTTTTCTTAATTGATAATTACAATTTTTATGCATAAGCACTGACTGCAGAGTTGCTATCTAGTTTTTTAACAGCAATTTTTATGCAAAAAAATATGTCAATATTTTCTATGTAGATTTAAAATATAATGCAAATATTTTAATAAAGCACATTGTTGATAAATGCACTTAAGAAGGTTGCCACTTATTTTTAAAAATTTTATTAATTATGAAATTTCAACACAAAAAATTATTATGAAAATATTTTTTATTGGCGTTGCCACCGCATACAAATATAGAATTTTTTTTGTTCAAATTAAAAAAATAATTACAATGTTAATCTTTTGAGCATAATCACTGACGCAAGAGTTGCCATCTTGTTTTTTATTCCGAAATGTATGTAATAAAAAAAGTAAATTTCGACATGGTTGCCACTTGTTTATGTTTGTTAAAAACTCTCCTGAAACTACATTTATTTTTGTTAAACCTTGTATAAATATATAAAATTACCGTTTTTCCGGTTTAAATAAGGTTAATAATATATTTTCTGAATTAAAAGTAATATTTTTTAATTATAAAAAATAGCTGAAAGTACAACCAAAAAGTAAGTAATTTGTATGGTTAATTGTTAAATTTTTAAGTCCAGGTTGCCAAATGTTCATTTATTGTTTTAATATATATTTTTTTTTGCAATATACGAAAATAGTCAAATTTTTTTTTATAAAAGATTGTAAAACGTTTTTGTTTTAATTTTTTTAATTCTTTTATTTTTATTTATTTGTTTTAAAATAATTTTTTTTTTGATAAAAGACAGTATACATACATATATTGTTGTTATATTTCAACGAAGTACTTAACTTGATAATTTTTTAAGTCAAGTTTGTCATATGTTTATTATTTTTTTCTACATAAAAAATTTTTTTATAGTTAAAAAAATGATGATATTTCTTTCTCTATTTTTTAAATTTTTTTAAAAAAATTTTCTCATAAAATTTTGTTTATGTTTTTTTGTTTAAAGAACAGTAAATATTACTATTATTATATTTTAACCAAATAACCACATTGTTAAATTTTTAAGTCAATGCCATGTGTTCACTAATTTTTTAATACATATATGTATAAATTTTTTTTTCCATATACTCAAAATGACAAAAAAAAAAATTCTAATTGTTTAATAATAGATTATTTTCTTAATTTTTTTATAACAAATTTTTTATGTCTTTTTTTTGCTAAAAAAACAGTAAATATTATAATTAATTGTCAAAAACACCAGAAAAAGACAAGAACGTAAAATATGCTTCTCGTTTAGTAGAATAACATATGTATGTACGCCTTTGAGTGTGACATAAGGGTCAATTTACTTTCAAAACATTACACAGCCATTTAGATTTGATATTAGTTTCGTTGTTGACTATATGGAGAAACAAAATCGAAAAAACTAACGAAACGTATAAAGTCAAGAGAACCTTTCAGCCCTATACTACTTTTCAAGCATTTATTATTATCATTTTTAAGTCTCTCAAGTAGAAATTAATTGTGAAGCAGCAATCATACAACTTTTCAAATTATACCCTTACTTACACACGCATTTTTAATGCCAACATTATTTTGGTTTTGAACTCACCTCTATTGATTCATCTTCAGGTGTCAATGCAATCGATGATTTTCTTTTCTCTGGCTTGGAAGCACCACCCGATGATGTCGTGCCCGATGTACCAGTGCCTGGAAGCAAAAGAGGAAACAAATTAATATTTACAACTAATTATTATTTTTAAAGCCTAGAAAGTGGCAGGATCTTAATAACTATTCAAAAACTGTAAGACATATAAGCATCCTTTCACATGCTTCCCCTTTCATGACCTGCCAAAACTGTATGAAATCGGAATAATTTTTTATTTGTAATATGAGATCGTTTTCCTCAACTCTTTTCAGTTTTAATTACGTTGATTTGCACTAAAATTTCCCCTTAATCAATACCATATTAATCAACCATTTCAATATATGCATGCATTTATATAAACTAAATACAGCCAAATATGCACACAAACACTTATTTATTGCTACACATTATCAACATGTCGAAATCACTCAACATTCACGCTCAATAAAGCAACACCGCATATAAATGAGCGCCTAAAAGCGCGCCGTACTTTTGCTCAATAACACTTTTCCCCACTCTCGCACTCGCTCAAAACATGCCACTGCCAAAATAAACACACACACGCGCGCACAAAACTGTTCCCCACCAAGCGCACTCAAGCTGCCGGCGATGCTTTTCCATTTTTTTACACTCACTGCTACTAACGGACACAACAAAGGTCGCACGCAAAGAGCGCGCATATGTGCCGTTGATTTTACCTATGATTTGACTACCGGTTATGCCGTGATAGCTGGAATTGAAGGTTCTGCTTTGCTGGTATAATGCATGGGAGAAAGATGGTTCTCGTGATGACGACACGGGTTCCGTTACTTCGGGATATGTTGGCGATACAAGACTGATCGCATCAATATCGATATGGATTAAGTGGGGATCGGGTTGTGGGCGTGGTTGGTAACGCCACCGGTCGATCGTACTGCGTATGGCACGATCATTGTACGATGAGAGCCGCTCAATGGCCTCTGATAATCTGGCTTTGCATTTTATCGCCGCAATTGAGCCTTTGAAACTGGAAAACCGAGCGCTGGTACGCGCTGAGCCCAAGGCGTCGCTGTCGCGTAGCCGCTGTATCCGAACGAGATGTTCCGACGGGCGCTTATCGTCCGAGTCTGTTGAGGCGAGCGATACATGCCCAGTCTCGACGCTGTCGGTTCTGCTAATCGGTTGATTTTTCACCACAGGCGCACTTTCTTTCACATTTTTGCTGGCAGTTTGCACAACGTTGCCGCGTTCACTTCTCTGCAAGCTTTTTCTGACATTATATTCGCTCATAATTGTCATTTTGACTATAGTTCCTTACAAATTGTCTACGATTTCTTTTCGTAATAATTTTATTTTTGATTATTTGTGTTTTTCATTTTTCTCTCATTTTGACGAGTATGAAGCGAACATATGGTTGCCGTTTATAGAATTTTTGTACGAAAGTTTTAAGGGTGTGGAGAAAAATTTTTGAAAAAGTTAGCAGATTGTTGAAGTGCTATAGGAATTTTGGAAAACAATTACAAGTTTTCGGCCTGACACATGGCTGACACTACTAGAATTCAATCCATATGATTGTTAATTAGCCCTACCACAAAAATGGTATCGAAAAGTCTATCAAGGAAACTATGTTAAATAAAAAATGCAATCAAATTTTGACGTCGACATATCCAAATCATCAAATAAAAAAATGTGGCGTCAATTCATATGAGCTGTTCCAAAATTATTGGTTGCACGATTTAAGACTGAATCCGGATCTTTTTTGAATCTTTTTTTTTTCAAATTGCCACAAATGTTATAAGAAATATTTTTTATAGCATGTTCTCTAAGAGAGGCGAGAGAAAAAGTTTTCTTGCATTGGATAAGATTTTTTCGAAAAGCTTCAAATTTCTTTTTTGGACGTAGTCATATCCCACTCACAAGTAGTGATCTATTTATGACAGGGATCTTAACATTTTCTCTCTGCTACCGAACATGGCTCCAAAATTACACTCTTGAGGTTTAGTTTAGGACAAGAAATTTCCACCTAAATCAGCTAGTCTTCTAGAACAATTCTGATCAACCGAAATTAGTAGAATTTATCACTTATTTTGTAAACAACGGATAGCATTATCAGCATATCACACAATATTGTTGGAAGGTACATTTTGTTGCACATAAAAAACGCTTACAAGTGTAGATAACGGCTTGTGTTTATCAGCACCCCAGTCGTTGTAATCTAAACACGAAAAAAATCAATAACTTATTTAGATAAAAACTAAATATTTTATCAAAAAATCAGACTCTACCTGAAAAATTCAACATAGGCACATACTACGTGCAAATATTCATAGAAATTAAATAAAAAACAAAAAAATATATATTTAAAGCAACTGCTTTGAGCCGCAATTACAAAGAGAACAGAGGAGCGCACAAGCGCCGCTTGTCAGTTGCAATCTTCTTACAATCAAGTGAGCACTCGAGCTAATTGAAAGCGAAAGAATCAAATGAGAAACTTGTAAGGAATCAGCTTTACTTACTATTGCGTCGGCAGCAGAGCTTATTTTGCCGTTTCAAGTACATTTTACAGCGCCTCTACAGTCCACGGACAATGCGTTGATCTACTTTGCTCACTCAAGGATGGCAAGCAATAATGGCGCGCGTTGCTTATAATGTGAGATAATTGCTGCTAATTTTTATGACGTAAGTGTTTCTTAAGGCTCTGATACATGTTTAAAGCTGGTTTACTTTTTCTTGAAATTATTTTTTATATTTCTTTGTATTTTTATTTTATTTTTTATTTTATTATTAATTTTTAGCAATATATGAAAAAGTATATATTTATTTTTTAATATTAAACACTATAGTTTTTGTCTGTCATCATGAAACTAGTAAACTGTTTTGTTATTAATTTTTCATTTCATTTTGATTTTCTGGTAATTTTGGTCTTTTCATTTGTCATTATCTTGATCCATAAAGCTCTTTGAGTCACATTTTTATGAAGTGGCTGAGTCTTAACCTTTATTGTAATTTGTAGTTCCACTATTTTGTGTTTAATGACTTAAATGCTGCATAAAGCTTATAAGTATTTTTGGCTTTCAAATTATTTCCATTAAAAACTATATTTTTCATATCAACAGTTTGAGCTTTATCTTTAAAATTTCACATTTTATCGATCACATTTTACATAATTGGTATTTAATTCAAAAATTTCATATTGACTATCATTATTTCTTTAAGTTATGGTTACCGCCGATATAAATTTTTCTAGTGAATTTTTTTTTTTCCACTGACATCAGAATAAAAATCTCGTACCTTTAACAATTGCATAAAAATATTGGGATAATTTTGGGACCTTTTTCGATGATTAATTTCCATCAATATAATATGGTAGTTCAAAAACATGTACTTTGCTAAGTTGGTAAGACTGTCCTTTATTAATGCGACAAATATGAACGCGATTTGTCAACTAGTTTGTTTACAGGAGCTATTTATTTGAGTTGATACACCTCAGTAGTGTGTTTCAATGGATAAAAATATCGATCAAAGAAATTGTCTCAAATTTTGTATTTCTGAACAAATTTCGTATGTGAAATCGTTGCGAATGACAGAAAAGGCTTACAATAATTCAGTTTTATCAAAAAACACAAACCTCCGAGTGGTACAAAGCCTGCAAAGACGGCTGAGAGATCGTTGAACATATGTCTCGTTTTGGACGACCTTCGACCTCTTGAACTGTGATTGAAAATATTGAAAACGTGAAGGATATCGTGCTAAAAAATCGTCAGGCAAGTATTAAAGAGATGGTAAGAGAGCTCTACATCTCACGAAAGTCCGTTCGAATGATTTTGGTGCATATTTTGGGTATGAAACGTGTTCCTGCTCGGTTGTCCCGATAAAATTGATTTTTTTTTTTCAAAAAGAGTCCCGTAAACAGATCTCTTTGGACAAGTTTGATCGTGAGAATTCCGGTCACACATTCATGGAGAGCATTATAACTATCGGTGGGACATGGATTTATGAGTTCGACATGCAAACAAATCAACAAATTGGAAATAGAGGGGAAAAAATGAGCCGAAACTAAAAAACAACTCCAAATCCACCTAAAAACAAGGTGGTGCTGATTGTTTTCTTTTCGATATTCGTGGTTTGGTGCATAATGAATTAGTTACGGAGGGACAGACGGTTAATATGGAGTTCCATTTGACCGTATTGAAGTGTTTGAGTGAAAATATAACCCGCAAATGACTTGTGGCCCATAATGCACCATAGCATCGAGCCACGATTGTGACCAAATTTAAAACCAAGAACGCAATGAATACCATCGATTGGTCACCAGATTTGGCTCCGTGTGATTTTTTCTTGGCATCCAAACTAAAATTTTCACTCCATGGCACCTGTCGATCGAAGAGATAAAACAAAATTCACTGAAGGAGCTGAAGGTCATCCCAAAAAGTGCTTATGAAAAGTCGTAAAATATATCACATCTGGCGGAGATTACTTGAAGGCGACAATATAAATATTAATGAATAATTGTTTATATTTCGTTCTATTATAATTTCTGGGTACTTTTTTGGCACAATGCATATCCAAGGCTTGTGAACAATGTTCCGGCATATGTTCAGTACATGAAAATTTTCAAAAAATTTCAAACATAAACGTTCAGCACATGTCTTTACGTTGACAGCTTAGTCGATTAAGTGATCTCTGTTCATCTGTTGTCTTATTCACACACAAAAAAAAAATAAACTTTTTACAAATCAATTACATATGCCTTATCACCATAGGCGCCATATGTTAAGTAACGACACTAAAAAGCGCAAGAAGAGCAACGCGGCTGTGTCGGCTAGCATAAAATACGTGTTAAATATATTTTATTTATAACTTTTCTTTTTATTGTTATAATTACTAATAATGTCATTAATTAATTCACAATAAATTAAAATGTCTGCGCTTAAACGCGAAAGAACTCAGTTGTGCCGTGCCGCGCGTACTCGTAGTCTTGGCCACGTTGTTGTAAACTGAATATGAAAAAAATACTCTGCAACCGTTTACCCTGTGTCTGTGCGCTCTTCTAGTTTTCGAGATAAAAATTAGCGCGCTTATTTCGCAGCTGCTGATAGAGCTGCTGAGGGGTATAAATGGGTGTCAAAATGCCAGCTGAATGGAGTCGCACGGATTCTCGAAAAACGCAACGCCGCGCCACATAAATAACGGCAAATATTGAACAGTATAGATAGCAGACAGCAGTAATAAATAAAAGGACGCAATATGTAAGGAGATAGCGGTTAGTGAGAATAATGACAATGACAAAAATAAAAAGAAAAAAAAAAAAAAGAAAAACGTTATCTTCGGTTGCACCGAAGCTAAATACCCTTCACAGCTGCATTTCTGTTAGTAACTACATATGAGTCCAGTTTGTATGGAAGCTATATGCTATAGTTAACCGATCTGAACGATTTCTTCGGAGATTACATTGTTGCTTTAGAAAATAATCTATATCGAATTTGGTGAAGATACATTGTCAAATGTGAAAGTTTTTCATACAAGCCCTTGACTCCGATGGCTCAGTTTGTAAGGTAGCTATATGCTATAGTTAACCGATCTGAACGATTTCTTCGGAGATTACATTGTTGCTTTAGAAAATAATCTATATCGAATTTGGTGAAGATACATTGTCAAATGTGAAAGTTTTTCATATAAGAACTTGATTCCGATCGTTCAGTTTATATGGCAGTTATATGTTACATGGCTAAATCGACTCAGCTCAACGTACTGATCATTTATATACATTTATACTTTATGGAGTCTCCGACGCTTCCGACTGGGTATTACAAACATCTTGACAAACTTAATATACCCTGTTCAGGGTATAAAAATTTTGGAACATTAGTGCATATTACGGTGGCAACGAAGAGAGTCAGAAATAATTTTTTTATTATTATTATTATTTTTTTTGTAAAAGAAAACGGGAGATTTATGATTATTTTTTTTTTTTAATTTTAATATTTTATTTTAGATTATAATGCTAGAATGCAGTATAAGCTTTCCCTTCAGTCTCATTAAAAATTTTAGGCCTACTGTTTGTCAATAAATATTAGTAATATGAAGTATATATTTTTGTCTAATTAAGTCTGTTTTACACTATAGTGTTAAAATTTTTTATCTGTTTTGTAATTTAATTTCCGTTTAGTATAGATATTTGAATTAATGTATAGAGAATATTTACATTTAATATATAAAGACTACTATTAAATAATTTTCCTAGCGTAAACATGAATTATGATCACACACATGCAACTCTGGCTAGTCTAAACTTAGCTTAATTTAAAGTTAATGCCGAATTCATATATGTATACTCAAATTTAGTTGTATTATGGAGAAAGACTTACAGGAAATTAAATATTTGCTCAGTGTGAACACAGTTTTATATGAATATAGTGAGATGTGTCAAAGTAAACTTGATTTGCCATAAGTTAAATATAAAAAAAATTATGCAAATCCGAGCGGAACTGAAGCATTTTTCAAAGCAAACAAAAATATCCAAAAATGAAAAAAAAAATCCGAACCAAAACTAACCTTTATTAGATGTGTAAAAAGATGTTTGTCATAATTTTGATCGACAGTTTATGCTATCGTTTTCCGATCTGAACAATATCATCAAAGATTATAGTTTTACTATGTCGAATTTCGAAAAGTTATCTTGTCAAAAAAAAATTTTCATTTAAGGACTTGATTACTGTCATTTCCCATGGAAACTATAAGCTATAGTAGTCCACTAACGTCAGTTCCGACAATTGAGCAGCTTTTTGGTGAGACAAGTACGTGTGCAAAATTTGATATCTTAAATATGGTAGAACTAATGGACTTACGTGGGAAGATGCCGTTGACGACCCAGCCTCACGCTGCTTAAAAGTATATAAACCAAAACAATGCGTTGATCAGCGCCCCAAATAATACATACTTTTTGCAAGTATTATTTGGTTCCAGTTGGCCGGATGGACGAAATACTTTTCCCTCCTTGGTCGGGTTCGGGGCCGATCTAAAACCTCTGCTGTGCTGCGGGTTCGGCACTCGGCCGCATTAAGACTCCACACTGAATTGATTCTTCAATTCTAGCTGCCTTTAGTTTAAACCACAACCACCAAGAATTTTTCTAAAGTGCCAAACCAAATGAGCCGATTAGAGCGAACTCCAAGGGCTAACTGCTCCCGGTGGTACCAGATTTAAGTTTCCGGTTAGAGCTTGTAACTCTTTCTAGTACAAGTAGCGCACACATCAAACTCTCTGACTGGTCACTTCTGTAACTTGAACTGTAAATGTCTTTTCATTAGAAGGAATCTCATTCAAAGTCGATAATATCAGTTCAAGCTGAGTACTATAGTACTATAAAACTATACAATTTTACTCGGCTCTTAAGACAGGCATACCTTAATGCGAGAAAATTCTGCAGACGGACATGGCTAATCGACTCAACTCGTCAGGTTGATCATTTAAAGGATCTTAGGAATAGGAGTTAGAAACTTCGTCCCAAACTTAATATACCAATTCAGGGGAAAAAGATAAAGGTATAGGGTATAGAACAGCATTTGATGTACCCATAACAGCATTGCAAATTAGGCTGGGTACACAGTGACGCAAATCAGCTGTGAAATCAAAAATATATATAAATGAATGAAGAGTTGGAAGCCTAATTATGTATAGTATATATATTATATAATTTTCCCATTTCCTTCCGTCTTCACTATTTTGCTCTCCTTTGTACTTCACCAAGTCTATCACAATATATTACAAATCTGTTTAGCTTGAGTATTGTATTCACAATTTCACTTTCCTACAGGGCCACACACACACCCCCACCTCGGCATTATGCCGCGCACCTTTTTCTACATTTTTTATGAAAGCGTGTGTTTTCGGCCGTGTGAGAACCAATTAACATCTGATAAGATAACATCCGTGTCGTTCGTCGTTTTTAGATGTTAGTATATTTTCGTGTAACTTCTATCTGCGTGTTTGCTGATATTTTACTATCTTTTCAGAGATATTTTGTTCTCGCTTTATATCACATTATGGCACATTTTTTCATGTTCACTTTTATCCGCCGAAGGTTATCACTGCCCTTTGTTGTTGTTTTTCTGTTTACTATGCAATTACATTTTTTGTGAAATGCGATAAATAGTAAGAAAAATGGAAAAATGAGTGGGGTGTTGCTCAAAAAGCTAGTTAATGGTGCAACAATTGTGTTGGAGTATAAAAAGCTATTAGTATTTACATATTTTGTAAGAAAAATAATTTTAGTTTTTTGTTTTTTATTCTTTTGTAGTTACTTACTACCTTACGAAATTTAGGCATTTTAATATAAAAAATTAAATTTTTAATAAAATATTTTTTGAACAGATTTTAAAAACTGCTTTATATATTAGGGTGGCTAATAAATGAGTGAAAAATTTTATCTTTGACGAGCTGAGTTGTGTTGCCATGTTCGTCTGTCTGTCTGCATATAACAAAATATTTTTTGAATTTTTTTATATTAGGGTGGTTCACAAAAGAGTGAAAAAGTTGAACATTGACGAGCTGGACTCATGCAGCTATGTCCGTCTGCGTATCTCCACATAATAAAATAATTTTTTGAGAACTAGTTTATATATTAGGGTGGTTCATAAATGAGTAAAAAAACTGATCTTTGACTAGCTGGGTTGATGTAATCACGGCTGTCTGTCTATCTACAGAAAATAAAATAATTTTTTGATAATTGCCTTACATATTAGGGTGGTTCATAAATGGCTGAAAATTTTTGATTTTATTTTTGTCGAGCTGGGTTGATATAGCCATGTTCGGATATATGTCTACATATATACACGATTTACTGCCTTAGTTTTTCTCCAAGGATCTGCTAATTTGTCGGAACGGTTGATATCTTTATATGGAAAAATGTTTTATTTGATTAGACAGCGCCTTCAAATTTGGCATGAATTATTGTAAAAGATAAGGGAATAATTTGCGAAAAAATTATTTTGATCGGATCATTATAGTATATAGCTGCCATACAAACTGAACGATCAAAATCATGTTGTTGTGAGAAAAACTTTTTTATTTTTCGAGATAACTTCACAAAATTTGGCATACACTAATAACCAAGATATCACTATAAATTGTGAATAAATTTTTCAGATCGGACCACTATAGCATATAGCTGTCATACAAACAGATCGGTCAAAACCAAGTGCTTGTATGGAAAACTTTTTTATTAGGCAAGATATCTTGACGAAATTTCACATGAATAATTGTCCAAGGTATCGCTATAAACTGTGAACAAAGTGTTCAGATTGGATCACTCTAATATATAGTTGCCATATAAACTCAATCATCAATGATCAAAATCAATAAAATGTCTTTGTATGCCATGTTACGCTATAAAAGATGCATCTGTGAAGGATATCATAGCTCCGGTGCTGCCGAAGTTTACGTTTACTCGTATTTTTTTATTCATTAATAAAATTAAATGTTTATACCAACCACTTCCAACAGCTTTTTATGACATCCAAGTTCCATTAAATCCTTTTGCTATAATTCACTGAATTTGTCACTAAAATTATTGCAATAAATGCACTTGTTACTATGCGCTGCCGCCAAAGGCAACACTTGAAGTAGCAGCAATACCTGTAATGACAGCGTTGTGCAGTCAAACCGTAGCAGTGCTGCCATAACAAAGCTAACAAAGCAGCAGACAAGATAACACACGCCACAAGCTGCACACGACTAAAAGCCGTTTGGAGCTATACAAACACAGCCAGACAGCAACAGCGGTGGAAAGCATGCCTCGCTGCCAGCTGCGCATGCCCAACTGACACAACTGACAGCTGTCAATTCCACTCGTACAGCCGCAGTCGTTAGCGATTTCTCCAAATATTTACGCAGCAAAATGGAAAATATTTTGCTCTAAAGAAAAAAACGCTGAATCGAATTTGATTGGTTGCATACAAATGTTGCAACAAGCACAGCGCCGCACTTCAATTTGCGGTGAGTAAAGCGTTCACAAATCAGATAATTTGATTGAATCGCGTGTTACGTATACGCTCCGGTGCACAGCGAACTAAGTACATTTAGTTTGTATAACTGTAAAGCCGAACGATAGCGCTGTTGCATGTCGCCTACTTGCCACAACAATCCGCTCCGCGCTCTTCCCCTCTGCACCATTTTTTAGTCGCTTGTGATTTCATCGAATTCGTGATTTTCAATTGGAAATAAATTTTATTGCCACTTGAGCGCAAGTTGGTGCGCCAGCTTTCCATAATGCAATTGCTGGCGCTGCGGCAGACACGAGCGACCGCCAAGTGAGCAAAATATTTGGTGCTATTGGTTATATGGAGATATATCTGTGAGCCAAAAATATTTTTTTCATAAAAATATAATTAATTCACCATTTTTATATTCAGAATAGGATAAATAAAGTTCGCCACAAAGTTGGTAATGGTAATACCCAGTAGAAAATTCGAAGACCCTGTAAAGTGTATGTCGTCACCTAAAACTCAAAAACACGTATCTATCTCCATAAGTTTACAGGTAAAAGAAAAACAATAAATTGAAGGCATCCATATTGAAACAAAATATTGAGTTTTGGTTATAAAGTGGTTATATATTGGTTATATGTTGGTTATATATCGGTTATAAAGTGGTTATATACTGGTTATATCTGATAGCGGAAGCTTAAAATTTTATGCATACATATATATAATAAGATAAAGTGAATTGTAAGCAATAAAAATTCAATTTTGGTTTTTTGATGCTACGTTGTTTTGTATTTCAGGGGACGATATGTACTTATATAAGTGATCAACGTGACGAGCCGAGTCGATTTTGGCATGTCCGTACGTTTCCTCAGTTTTCGAGATACCTTTTTGAAATTTTGCGTACGTTTTTTGCTCTCAAATATGCTGCTCATTTGGTAGAATCATCGATATCGGATCACTATGGCATAAAGCTGCCATTTAAACTGACCAATCCAAATCAGGTCTTTGTATGGAAAACTTTTTTATTTTACAAGATGTATTCATGAAATTTGGTACAAGTTATGGCCCAAAGCAGTGCTACAATATCTAAAGATTTCATTCAGATCGCACACCTATAACATATAGCTGCCATACAAAGTGACTGCAAAAAATCAAGTTCATGGCATTCTGGTTGACTGGGTGGTGTTTTATCTGCATTTAATATGCGCTGCAGTGCAAATGTTTTTAGTGGCGCAATTTAACGCAACTTAACATGCGATGCCACGCCGCACTGCTGTTGACGTTGGCGTTAGTGTTGGCGTCAGCGGCGACAGCGTTGCAGTGATAATGCAAATTTGTTTAATGACGCTTATTGAAGCGTTGGAAAAGTGCGGTTTATTTGCCGCTCCTACCGCCAACACTCACCCACACACACACACACATATTCACATACTTACAACCAGCGCTGGTATGCACGTGCTGCACGCTACACTTATCACTGCAGTTGTTATTATTGTTGTTGTTATTGCTGTACAACTGCACATGCTTTCCAACGGCATTTTTTCTAGTTGTCTGTTGATTGCAACACAGTCATTGTTTTTGTTGTTGTTAGTCCGCTCGCTTACTCACTTTGTTACATGCGCACGGTGCATATGTTTGCTGTTCTCGTTGTTGTTGTTGTTGTTGTTATTGTTTGCTTATTGCATTTGCTAATATGCCGCATAATTTTGTTTGCGTTGCACAGCCAAATATGGCTCAATTAAATTTGCATATCTTTCTCAGCGATCGCAACGTCAGCATGCAGCCTGGCGCTGCACTCGCCTGTGTATGTGTGTGTGGAACTTTATGTGTGTAGTTGTGTGTGTGCTTTTGCGCAAATTTTGCACAATTTATAGAAAAGTTTTGCGCAATTATGCAAATTTATTTTATTCAATTATCTTGGCATAACTCAAACAACAGCAACAACAACAATCACAGCTAAAACTATCTGGTGTCTTAATCGATGGCTTCAAAGCGCCTGGCAAGCGCTGTGATTTATGTTTGCTTCGCAGGTAAGCGATGGCTGTCGAGATAAAAATGGTGTACTTTTAGCATGCAGGCTGACGAAGAAAATTGTTGGAAATATTGAAAATGTAAATTTTATGCGAATGCAATCAGAGCCGAGTGGTGGTAGAAGGCCATACGGTAATTTATCGGTGGTCAACAACTGACATAAATGTTTGAAAAATTATCTACATTTACTCAGAACATCATAATGCAGTTATGGGTAGAATAATAAGAACACAATTTCAGTTCTTGTGAATAGCTCAGCCAATGAGATTCTAAGAATTTATTTTTCTGATACTCAGGGTACTTACAAATTATTCAGAAGTGCCATATCAACCACTTTGAGAAGCAAAAATAATTCAAATTGAATTGGATTCATAAAATCTTATAATTATATAACTAAGCCTAAATAAATAAACCTCTATATTCATCAAACTACATATATGTACGAGTTTACGGTCTAAAAGGAGAGCTCGTATGTTGTGACAAAAATGAGAACCTGATGCTTAACCTCACTTTTTCGGTACATAAAATTTGATAGAAATTAAAAAAAACATTACTCAAAGGGAAATAATTTTTCAGATAATTGTTTTATTTCAGTTTTTCGAGCTTTAAAATCTGTACTAATTCGGAGGAGAGGTCCAAATTGGAACTTTTAGTATCTCGAAACTCTCCCCCAGCTACTCTTGAATTTCTTTAAGACATCTCACATGTAGTGCGACAATTTTAAGGTTAGGCTTAGAGGGTGCTGTAAATAATGATTTGATTTTACCTAGTTTTGATCGAAGGGTACATTATTTTTGGGAAAAGATTATCGCTGTATCTTAATAACATGTTTCAAAGATGGAGCGATTTCGCAACGTAACATACAAATTTCGAAATTTTGGCTGTAAAATAAAAAATAGTCAAGTAGTTCCTGAGATGTTGTATTTGTTGGTCCCTTTGAAAAATATTGACAAAGCTTCTTATGAAGTTTATTCATGTATGTAGCTCGATGTAGACAGTTGTTACGGTTTTCAAGACATTTAGTACTTTTCAACACAACCGTTATATGGGGAGTGGTCGGGGTTATCGTTAGATTTCGGCATTTTACTCAGTGTTAGAAGAAGTGCTAGTCCCAGTTTTATATATATTAACTTTCGGCTTAGTTATAATAATTCACATGTCATCGATTAACGGCATTTTTGTTTGGGGCAATAGTCCGAAACTGCTCAGATGACATAGCAACTTACTTTGGATAACAAAGAACATATGTGTAAGTTTCGTCAAGATATCTCAATTTTAAGTTATCGCTTTTACGGAGAGATAGACGGACAGAGACTCATCTTGATAATTTATATATTATATTTAACTCGGAAGGTATGGCCGTGAATAAACTCGCTGATGAGCTCGCCCGCTCTGTAGCATTCACTAACGGGGTAGGACCTGAACCCTTCATCGCGTTGTGTCCTCATAGCATAAAGAAGCTATTCCGTAGGGAAAAAGAGTAAGCAGAGAGAGGTATAGGCAACTACTTCAATGAAGGCGTCATACCAAGTTACTAATGGAGGGTTATAACCTCAGCAGGTTTAAATATGTATTCAACCTCGCTAGGGATAAATTCAGACTACTTGTCGCATTCCACACTGATCACACTGATCACTGAAGAAACACTTATATAACATGAGCCTAGCTTCATACGCAAATTGTCGATTCTCTGACAGAGAGCCTGAAACTCCAGAACACCTGCTAATTGACAGCATAGCAGTATGTAGACGCAGGATGAAGACCGTAGAATCCATATTTCCAAATAGCAAGTATGTTGGACCTTATCAATATGCTGGGGCTATGTGAGGCTTTGTGATTTAATAGAGGACACAATCTATCTATCTTATATGTATAACACTATAACTATTTCGACAACAAATGTGTGCCAGATTTAAAGAAAGTTCTTCCTGAGGTAAGTTGAGATATATTTGCCATTGCTGATAGTTAAAAGGGAGATAATATCAATAATTCGAAGTGTAGAACTGTCAACATAACGAAAAGCCATTGCCTGTTGATTTCATGACAAGGCAAATTTCGTCATTTCGCCCATAATTGTTTGCAAAATTAATTAACTTCTGTGAGCTTTAAATTTAATACCAAATACGTCTATGCATTTAGCTTTCAGTTTCTAGCTAAAATGCCAACTACAAAGTCCAAAATATAGTGAATAAAATTTTTGTTGAATTTTCAACGTTCTGCCTCCACAAATACGAGCTCACTGTTTGTGCACAAATCAAAAAAAAAAATTAGTACAATATTTGATATCAACAAATCCCCAAGGTAAGCAATCACATTTATTTTATTAATAACAATCTTTTTTTGTTCTATTCTGTTTATTAAGCAACCGTAGATACGTAAAAATAAGTGCTAGATACGCATGCCACCCTGTAAGAAATATATGTCGTAACTTAATGCTGTCAGAAGAGTGGAAGTGAAACTGCAGATATGTATAGAAGTTGAAGTAAGTGAGGAAAGTAATCTGAGTGTCATTCAATTGAGAGTGGCCAAAAACGATCCCTTTTCATATGACTCAAACAGCTCAAGATTTCCGGAAGCAGACCAAGTATCCTCTGGATAGCCAAAAAATATCCGTTTGAAGGCGAGTGAAAATGAGAAGGCGAATCATCCTTCCCCGGGTTCTGCCCTGGGTTTGATATTACAAAAAAAATGTCCTAATGAAAAGGAAACAACAGTCTTTATGTTGTAGTAAACTTGGCTAAAATCGTGTACGGGTTATCATTGCCAATAAAGGAGAAGAACAAGATTAATATTGTATGCATATTTTGTATAACTTCGATAACTCTTTAATCTGTTCCTTTGAATCATTACAAACACTTAATTTGAATTTTGTAATTATTTTAGTCGAGACCCGCACCATTATGGCGCTACAATGAGCTGATTTTAGTGAGTACACACACCAAAAATTTCTGGGTCCGCTTCTCCAACGATGTAGTTTGGTTTGAGTTGTTGAGCGCAGAAGCGGAAATGTTCACTCTTTGTTTTAGATATATTAACGGCACCTCAGTGATTTTCAGTTTACACATATGGGAAAACGTCGTGAAGTTATCGAATACTTGTCTTATGCTAGTCGTCCATCCACCTCTGTCAATGACTATAACATCAAAAATGTTAAAGAAACAGTGCTTGAAAAACATCATATTGGCAGCAGAGATATAGCAGAAGAATTCGATGTTCCTTATGGATCGCCTTAACAGATTTTGGTAAAAGTTTTGGTTGTTAGTTGTGTCAGATTTCTGCCGAATAACCTGAATATTTTGCAAAAACGAGGTTATTAAACAGAAGTTTGATAACGTAGCTGAGGGCGCTATGTTCGTCAAATTCATTACAACTCAGGGTTAAATGTGGGTTTATGAATTTGACATCGAAATCGTGCTCCAAAAATTTAGCGAATGGTGCTCCAAAAATTAGTCCAAACTTAATAACTCGAAATTTGTTGAGGGCACTGAAGACCGTCCAGCCGAGACTTGTTGTAAGAGTATAAAAAGTTGTTGTAAGCCTTAGCAAGCTTGCATTGGAGCATATTTGGAAAGCTGTAATAAGCAATTGAATTAAAAAATTACTGAAAATTTGGTTTTTCCCAATCCGGGTCAAATTTGATCATATGTAACTTTAAAATTTTAAACTTACTCATTTCCAATTTGGTCTCAACTACCAAAGTGCACATTTTTGAAAATTAATTTTTTTTCAGTCCGGGTCAAATTTGATCATATGTAACTATCACATTTTAAACATACAAATTCCCAATTGGGTCTCAACTACCAAAGTGCACATTTTTGAAAATTAATTTTTTCCCAATCCAGGTCAAATTTGATCATATGTAACTATCACATTTTAAACTTACAAATTCCCAATTGGGTCTCAAATACCAAAGTACACACTTTTGTAGCCACAGGTCACTAATTGTACAATATCCACACAGACGCACATAAACCTTCGTACTCACATTAATCAATGTATGTGTGTGTGTGTATACATATGTATTAATATATCACAGCATGCGTTTATGTGCGTTAAATTGACGTCATCTCATTTCAAATTGTGTTCACATAAATAAACTAAAATAAATAAACACACAAACACATACACACCATGGCATGAATAAGCGTGTGTGTGTTTGTGATAAATTTGTGATATTTAAGTATCTGTGGGTAAATGTATATTATTTATACAGTTTATTCATGTTTATTAACATGCGAGCGTTCGCATTTTCAGCCAGCGCTCCCAGTTTTACATATGCACGAGTATGTGTGTGCGTGTGTATGTGTGCTTGTGTGCCGGTGCCAAGTATGCAAAACGCTCAAATTGCTGGTGCGTTCATTCAGCGCAGACGTCTGTGTAGGCAGTTTCGTTCAGAGATTGCGGCGCCAATAATTACAATAACAACAACAATATTAATAATAATAATCAAGCTATCTGTAGCAGTTAATAAATGTGTAAGCGAATGTGATATTAACGCGTCTGTATGTAGCTATTAGCGTAGTGGGATGAAATAATTATAGGTTAAATTCCTTAGCAGGCCAACTGAAGGCGTGTGTGTGGATATGCAAAGTGCGGTTGTGGTGAGTGCTTTGAAGTGGCATTTGAAAGGTTGTAAATATTTAAAAAGCCTCAATGGCAAATTGCTGAGCTACCAAATTGCTCAAATTACAAGATATTCTAAATCACACATACAAATATGTATGATATTTATGTATCATTTGAATATTACTACATGCGTAACATACTCCATCTTGAATAAGATAGTCAATTTGAATTTGAGCTTACTAATTTCTGTACTATTTATTTTTAGTTCATAAATCGTTATAGTTCACATTTGAGTACCCTTGCTTAGGCCTAAAATAGTATTTCCCTAAATTTTAGAGCAAGCAAATAAGAACAGGCTGACAACAATAAATAATTCTGACTTTGATATACTCAATTGTTTTTTCTTTGAAGCAAAACGAAGTATTGAAATGCAGGTGAAAGTTGTCAAATGACGCGAAAAAGTTCTACAGGTTTTCCAAAGTTAAAATGCTATTCCGAGTATATTTTATATTAAATTTTTCAATTGCGCCCGCCAAGCTTTCATTATTTGTGAAATATTGTTTTATAATGAAGACCGCGTAACGTTTCCATTTTCACTAAGCCTAAACTGTCAGTTAACTTACCAAAAGCTCAGTCAAGGTCGGATGGGACCACTACGGGCCGTTCGTTACCAAACTAAGTTTCAGACAAGGGGACTACTCATGGTGCGACTTCTTCAATCTACTGTTGGAGAAAATAGTTTGAGCTGCACAGCTGAATAGAGAACGTACAGTCTTCTATAAGAGGGTACGTGGATGATACACATAGATATCAATAGCTATAACAACTACGCCGTTAGGGCTGCTTTCTTCAGACTGGAAAAGAAAACGGCGCAAATGGGTTTGGTGGTGAACGAGATATCGTTAAAAAAACAGTCGGCTCACTCGCGACGTGTCTCTCACGCCGCTGCTGACAGTCACAAACTCGAAGTAGTAGATAATTTCGTCTACCGTGGAACCAGTAGTAATACTAACAACAATGTCAGCCTCGAAATCCAACGCAGAATAACTCTTTCATTCATTTCACTCATCAAAAAACAATGGTTTGGCGACATCATAACCGCCTATTTGATGCCTGAAATTGAAGACCGTGATCTCGGCGAAATTTGGTTTCAACAAGACGGCCCCACTTCCCACACATCGCATCAACCAAAGGATTTAGTGAGAGGACACTTCGGTGAGCAGATAATTTCACGTTTTGTGTTGGTCAACTGACCACTAAGATCGTGTGATATCACACCGTTAGACCTGTGAGAATATGTGTAGTCTAAAGTCTTTGCGGACAATCCCGCTTCAATCCAGGCCTTGAAGCAAAGCGTTACGCGTGTCATTCGCCAGTTACCAGTCGAAATACTCGAACGAGTTAAAGAAAGTTGGACTCAACGCAAGGACCATCTGAGACGTAGCTGCTGTCAACATTTGAAAGAGATAATCTTTAAAAAATAAATGGCAAAGAATATTCTTTCGAATGATAATAAATATTTCTCATTAAATTTGAAGTTTCTGTGTTCTTTTTTTTAAGCAGGGAACCCCGAAATTGATCACTTTTTATTAAATACTGAGCCCAAACAACTACTGAACAAGAAAACATTAGTTAGGTTGCATCGAATCTATAATATTCTTCAGAAATAAGAAAAGTTTTCCATAGAAGGGCCTTACAAACTGAATTGTACGGCAGCTATTCCATATAATATATATAATATTCCGATATGTTAGTAGCTTTTTAAGGAGAAAAAGATGTGTGTGAATTTTCATATCGGTGTCTTCAAAATTGAGGGAACAGTTTATTTTATCATATTACATTTATCATATTCATGATAGCAAAAATTTCCTAAAACTTAAGATTGTCTGTGTTGTAGGCAAGGGTCATTTACTGAAATGACAAGAATCGCTTTGTGTACGAAACCCTTTTTGTACTTAAATTCGAAATTCGAACACCTCAATTATCCCATAGACCGCTTGGCATATCAGTTGCAAATTTTTTCTTCAGATTTGTGGAATAGGAAATGTAATTGAAGTTTTTTCTTATTTCTTCAAAAAAAAATAAAAAACCAAAATGCGTTTTATCTATAAAATTCGAAAAATTCAAAAAATTACTAAGAGTATTTTTTTCAAGAAATTGAAAATGTATACACTGTTTTTATCACTAAACTTTTCCATTATTCCCGACTACTTTTTAATGTATATTTTATTAGCCGAATCCATTTCACTACGTGGCAACAACAACAAATAATTTGGAGCACACAATTTTGTAGCGAATTTCAATTATTCAACTCGCGTTTAATTAACAGTAACATATAAAAAGCATGGAAATTATTTAGCAGTAAATTCCAAAGTGAAAACTCCAAAAATGCACAAATGCACACACACGCACACATACACATACACAGAGATGAAAGGCAATTCTAGTGCGCGGAGGTAGTTCGCACAAAAATGCAACTGTAATTAGCATATAGTGAATTATTTGCGAAAGTTAATTAGTGAATTTTTGTGCAAGTAAATAGCAAAAACAAATGACAACAACAACAACAACAGGAGTAACAAAATACTCATATGTGGTTGAGTAGCTCTACATCATATGTGCAGCTTGTTCTAGTGCATGTGGGGCTTGTTTCGGTGTATATGTGCGTATACAGTTGTATGTGTTTATGTGTGTAGTGACATCAACAACGTCAGCAACAAATTAGCTTTGGACTTTTAATATTATTACACCTGTCAACTAATAACTGTCGACGCGGCGGCGTTTAACCCACAAAACCAGCAAAGTGCGGTCCAAACTGGTTGATGTCCAGTGGCAAATGTTTGGTCTTCCAGTTTGTTGGCTTTATTGTAGTGATTTTTTCGCATGAAATTTGTAATGAATGAAGATGGAACTATAATTAATTTGAATTCAAATTTTCGCATTTATCAAACTGTAATTAGAGTTGTTGCTTCGGCATCGTGATTTAGTATGAAAAAGTAATTGATTGTAGTCTTAGAGGAAAATTGATAGTTTCAAAATTAATGAAGGTTTCAAAACAAATGAGTAAAATTTTGGTGGAGACCTACTAACTCGTCATTGAATCTGATTAAATATAAAAGTTCAATTTTCTTCAAATTTCAGGGGTTGAAAGCAAAGTAACTTGCGAGCTCTATAGATATGCCTCCTTACTTGATTGAAACAGAAAAAATGAAGATATAGCTTTACAAAGTTCCTTTCAAAGTAAACAGGACTTTTTGAATCCAGCGCCCCCTGGTGGCGCCATCTATATGTCAACTGGTGCGTTAGAATCTGCTATTTTTATCGATTATTCAGTGAGAATTTCATGGCATTTCATTTTCAGTTTCAAGTGAAGTGAGCTTCGAACAAATAGCCAACATTATATTTTATTTTAAAATTGGTAAAACTTTCACGGAACCCTTTCAATTGATGAAACAAGTTTATGGCAATGATTGCCTATCCCTTAGCAGAGTGCACGAGTGGTTTCAACGTTTTCAAAATGGTCGTGAGGACATACATAAATGACCATCAACATGTGGGCCAATCAAAATCCGTGATCATCGGAAATTCCATCGAAACTGTGCGTGAATTCATCAAAAATCAAAATTCAGCAGAAATCATCATTGAAGTTCATGGAAATAGAATTGAACATATCCAAAACATCGATTTATCGCATTTTGACCGAACATTTGGGATTACAAAAGGCACTGTTTGTTCCGCACAAATTGACTGACGATCAATCCAACATTCGAAGGATGATTATTTGACCAAAAATCACATTTTAACCATTAACCACTCCCCGTATTCACCTGATATGGCACCGTACGACTTCTTCCTTTTCGGGAAAATGCATTTGCCCATGAAAGGAAAGTGTTATGCAGACGTAGAGGCTATTCAAGAGGCTTTGATTTTTGATAAATGGCCGCTTCAAAAAACAATCACTTTTGTGAAAAAATTTAAATCAAATTCAGTGTACCTTAAAAATTGCAATAATTATCTGAAATCTTATTTCTTCGCCCACCATACCTAAAGCGCAGATGAACGGTTCTACCCAATGTTCATCGAGAAACAGCAGTTAATATCGAGGATTTTAAAAATAAACTCACAAAAATATATAAAAAGTATTTAATGTAAAATGTTAAGCATATTATTATTCTTAAAAGAATTTCTCTGTATTCATCTCTAGCTACAAGTCTTATAACACACACAGATCCCTCCTAACTCTAAAGTGACTTGCATAATACAAAATAGCCCCAAATCTCTTAATTACCAGCTAATGTGTGAGCTTAAGAGGCTAAATCCATTATACATATGACTTAAAAGGTTAAGCCACAAACTATAAAACTAATAAACGCGTAACGACACTAGTGAAGATCTTTTTTAATAGTTAAAAATCGCTTAAGTCAAAATTTATTATATTCTTAACAATTACTTAGTTCGTAGTTTTTTTTTTTTTCTTTTTTTTTTTCTTTTTTGTTTTTTTTTTTTTGTGAATTTTTTATGGCAGAAAAAAAGGCGAGAAGACGAGTGACGAATAACATATCTCCAGCTGTTTACCTCTGCTCTACTGCTTCACTATATGAAAAGTAGGGTTCCAAAACCAAGCGTTTACGTCAAAAATCAATATTAAACTATTTGTACTACAAACTTCGAAACGTCTCCTTATTACGGACAAATTTTGAAGTGGAAACTGTAACAAAAACAAAATCAACTCAAAGTCAACTCTTCATATATATATATTTCACTTTATAAACATTCCGATCCACCTTAATAGCTCTGTACAAACAAATATAAGTATACTATATGTCTACACGCAATTAACTGGAAGTTAACCCCAAAAATGCCCCAACTAATGGAATATTTTATTAAATTGTCGTCTAGAGCTGCTAAATGCCTATGGAAAAAATGAAAAAATAAAATCAGTAAAAAATTGCTGCCAAATAAAGAGTAAAGAGTAGCGGAGTGAATGCATTTAAAGTCGCCTAATCGAATTGGCCATAAAAGGTGTTAAGTGATTTTCGACCGTGATTGCAGCGCATGATAAGCAAAATAGCTGCGGTGTGTGTGAAAATGTGTAAATGCATAATAAATAGTATAAATCTATGTGGGGTTGACAGGGGTTTGGCGCTTACCACCATCAGCTGTTGATTGTGCAATGCATTTGACAGCTTTTTAAGCCTTTTTAGTCTTATCAATTATATTTAGCAATCGAAAATTTTTGGAAAATTCAAAAAAAAACATCTAAAAATATAGTGGTAATTATATGCAAGTTTATCTAGAGCAGATTTTTAAAATAAATTTAGTAGTGCGATAAAATAAATCTTCGCATACATTTATCTTCATTATCTTTGTACTTGCGTAGTGGAGCAAGAATTTTGTTTGATTAGTTTAACCTTTCCAAAACCGTATTTACGAACCCGGAGCTATTTTTGTATATTTTTGTTTGTTCTTTATAACTGTCTTCTATATTTCATTTAAGCTGCTAAACATTGGAATTGTTAGAAATATTTTGCTTCAGGCATAACATTTACTCTGTCAAGGCTGCTTTGAGTAGTCTGTTAGGTATATGATCTTTGGAACCACTTTTGAGGGTATAAGCTGGCGATGTAATCCCGAAGTAATTTATGCTATTATCAGTTATTTAGAGACTTAGATTGTGGAATCAACTTAGGCCAAAAAAATTTTAACAGTTGGACAATACTTATATAATATGATCTGTGCCAAATTTCACATCAAATTAACCATTAGCATTTAGTATACGTTTTGTCTTTCTGAAGTATATAAAGTGCATAAATTTTGAGTGCGGAATCAAATTTCTGTTGTCGAAATGTTCAGAATGTTACAAAGAACGCGTTGACCACGATCCAGTCCAAGACAGTCATCACAATCAACTGGTGATCAACACGTCAATAAATTAAAGGAATTGGCGCTTGAGAATCGACGATTAAAGTCAGAAATATTACTGGAATTGTTGGAATATCGGAAGTAACACTAACAAAAATATTTAAAAGATCATTTGGGTCTAGGAAAAGAAAAAGCACTCACTCACTCAAACTTTCCCGAAAAACAGCGTCGCGTTAACGCCTGTGAGACAATGCTTTCCGATTACCACTATTTAATTATTACTGGCGATGAGTCTTGGATCTATGCTTACGACCCAGAAATAGACGATCAATCAGCCGATTACCGCGGCTAAGGTGAGCCGAACCAGAAAAACTCACTTTAAAGCAGGTCAGAAAGCAAAGTTTTATTGACAGTTTTCTTCCAGCTCTGAAAGACCAATTGTCGAAAATATCGTTAAAATAATAAGCTATACATATAACTGAAAACCATTTCAATGAGGTTAAGCTGGCTATAAAAATAATCTTGGTGAATGGAAGTCACATCATGAAACGAGTTTCCATTAATGAATCGTTTCTAAAGTGGATGTCCTCTAGTAATAAAAAGTAGGTCTCTTATATCTACGAAAATAGGAAACAGTCGATTGGTTGCCTGGAAGCATTTGCCCTATAATTGGTAATGGGATTGTCAGGGCATCGTCTGCTATATACCCTAATATCATCAATAGAAGATCGGGAATATTGCTATGGATGTTTTAATCCATCCACTTTATTGCTTAGATCTGCCATCAAAAGATTGTTACCTGTTTATGTCTATGACGTATTATTTTGCAGGTGAAAATTTTGCTTTAAAGATAGCTTGATAGAAATCAACTAGCTTGCTACTAGGTACGAGGATCTTTATCACAGTGACATTGTGACAACTTTTAAAATCCTAGAAGTTATATAACAAAACGATATATAACGAAGTGGAATGCCTTAAATACATGAAGCTCGTCAAGATGATGAGTAAGAACCCCTTCGGAAAACTTGCTTCTTACTTACACGGTCTCGATAGACCTCTTGACAGGCCACAACCTACTGACATCAAATGCGAGGCGGATGGGCATAAGTGTTGACAAAACATGAATAAAGTGCGGAGAAGTTGACAAGAGAGAAACGCTGGAATAGTTCCTTATTTAGAACTCGTAACAAGTATATAGGAGTTTCGGAGTTCGATGGACTAAACGAAGTATCAAACGTAAATATCAAGTCGCTCTTAAAGTTCGCAAAATAAGTTGACGTTCTGTGTGTTGAATAATTCACCTTAAACTAGACTAAACCTTCATCTCGCTTTACTAAGTACCAGTAAGTTAATGTATGGCGTGATAACGGCGTAGTATAACCTAACCTAAGTTATCGAACAGAACGGTGAATATTGGACTAAAAACGGATTATTGTAAGCATGCCAAATAACACCATGAATTTAATTCAAAAGTAATGTATTTATTTTTACTAGATCTGGTCTTCAAAGACGGTCAAAAGATCGTCCGGACGATCTTCGAGCTCTTCAACTGATGAAAATATTAAAAAAGTGAAGGATAAGGAGTTTGAAAATCGTCAGGAAAGTGCTAGAAAGATAACAAGAAAGCTCGACATCTTTGGCGATCTGTTCGATAGATTTTGGTGGATATTTTGGGTATGAAATGGGGGCTTGCTCGTATTGTCCTGTTAAAGCTGAATGTTTTTCGCATCGAGCATCGATTACATATATACAATACATATATTTTGATAGCTAATCGATTATATCGTAAGTCATTTACTTTGAAATATAAAAACACGTCTTCCATAGCGTTAACCATTAAACTAGTGCCAAAACTTTACACAAAATAGAAAAATGAAAAAATGTGGCTACATATATAATAATGTAAACGGCATATGATTGAATGGCGCTTGAGAGGTGCGAAGTAGTTGTCGTGATCATTCCAATGCCAACCCCCAGCCAGCCGTCATAATGTTTTGACGCTTCGAAGAACCCACAGCCCACGTAGCGGAGCGAACCAGCGATGCCCAACCGGTTAATAATAAAAATAATAAAAAATTGTAAAAAAACAACAATAAATAATTCAAGCCCAGTAGCTGAACTTTAAACAAAAGTTACGTTTTTTGTGAAGCACAACAAGAAAAGCAAACAATAAGCGTGCGGAGAGGAGATTAAGAGAAGGAGGAGAGTTAAGAGGCGCGTGGGTGTAATGAAATACCGACAATGCGGTAGTGACTGCTGCCCACAATCAATCATATCACAATACAATATTATTTATTACAGTATTAATTAATCGCTGGAGATTATTTAATATTTCATTAATTTTACGCGATTACGTTATAATTAAAATTTTCAGATTTTTAAAATTTTTTTCAACTTTTTTTTAATATTTTTTTTTTAATATTTATTTTTTACAATTCTTTTTTTTTGAATTTCTAATTGCTTTGAATTATTCACAATCACTGCTAATAAGTAAAGCAAATTAACGGACCATACAAAAGCGCAAAAAGCAAAAGCACAATAATCACATTTTGCTCATTGACTTCATTGCTGGCTTATCATTCCTTTTACGCTTACGTTTACGTAGCGGCTAATCCCCCATAATTGTGTTGAATTTTCACTGCCATTTTAATTTTAATTTCCATTTCAATTTCATTCTCGACGCGCTTAATGAAATTTAGTACGAGCTTTTATGTAAAAACAATACAATCAAAACCGCAACAACAACAAGAAGCAGAAAAATATTGTAATCATTAAATGCGCACGAGATAAGAGCCCTTGCTTGCACATGACAATGCGATGGCGATTAGCTGCCCACTTCTCTTCGTGCTTTTTGTGCTCTTCACAGATAAAAAAAATTAAAAAAACCAAAAAATTAAAATGAAACTACTATGTACATACGGAACCCTCGTGGGCGCTAATCAAGCAAGTTGCCCTAAGAGTTTGTCACATTGACTTTGTATATATGTACTACAAATGTATATAAGCGCCTTATATTTGTTAATATATAACGGGTAATCCAATTAGAGGTACTTTTTTCAATAGCCTTTTTTGACAGAGCATTTTGGAGAGATTCAAGAGCTACCATTTCGTGGTGGCTGATTTGGTGTGGTTTCTGAGCCGTCGGAATCATAACCGTTATTACGCCATGATAACCGACTACTTGCCGCCTGAAATCAAAGCTTGTGATCTCGGCGATATTTGGTTTCTACAAGACGGCCCCACTTCCCACACATCGCATCAGTCAATGGATTTGTTTAGAGAACCCTTAGGTGCGCAGATAATTTCACGTTTCAAGCCGGTCGATTGGCTAACAAGATCGTATGATCTCTCATGTGGAGATATGTAAAGTCAAAAGTCTATTTGGACGATCCCGCTTCGAAGCATCATACGTGTCGTTCGCCAATTACCAGTAGAAATGCTCGAACGAATCATCGAAAATTGGGCTCAACGTACGAAAGAGATAATCTTCAAAAAATAAAAGCCAAAGACTGTTCTTTCGAATGATAATAATCATTCCCCATTAAATTTGAAGTTTCTGTGAGTTTTCTTCAAAAAAAAAAAATAGGCAACCTCGAAATGGATCACCCTTGAATGTTTTGTTCGCCTCTTAAGCGTTGGTCGGTTATCTCTTCCAATGAATTCGCCTGATAACCACTACCGCAGTGGTGTTGTTTTTTTAGAGATGCTTCATTGTGATTTCGGAAACTTCTTTAGAAATGGCTAAGAATAATGTTTGAAGTGGTCGGAGAGCACATTAGAATAATATTTTGATTTTTTCTAAGTATTGGAATAATTTGTAATTAAGATTACTTCTGTGATTAATGCAAATAATAGAAATTACTGAGCGAAAGCTTTGTTGGTGTTGTCTTTCTTTTATTTCATTAATTTAAACAATTACAAAAGTAGTGGAAGAATATATTCATTAGAGCGGAAATTTTGGTTTAGAAGACGAAGGACGTTCTGGGTGACCTAAAAAGTTTGAAGATGAGGAACTGGAAGAAGATTATTGCTAAACATAAGAAGAGATCAAAGAATTTTTGAAAATCAGTGAAGCAGTAACTTCACAACATTGAAAGGCAGCTGGATGCACTCAAAAGCAAGGAAATTGAGTATCATATGAATTAAGATTCAGAGACTTTAAGGGTTGAATTGCTTAAACGATACGAAAAGCAGTCGTTTTTGCAATATCGTGACTGATGATGAAAAGTAGATTTACTACGGCAACTCTTAACTTAAAATATTATATAGAAGACCTGGCCAACCAGCCAAATCAACATAGAAGCATATATTGCATATGACGACTAGATCTTGCTTTTTATTTGGTGAGATTAAGAAGGCAACGAGTTTCTAAAACCGGGTGAAACCATCAATGGTGAACACCTTCGACAACAACTCATCAAAATGAAGCAAGCGTTTGCCGAAAAAGCCCAGCATTCGCGCCTAGACAATCATCGATACAATCATGTAGTAAGACCGGTTAAAAAATAATTTTGCCTCATCCGCCTTACAACCCAGACTTTGCCTCTTCTCATTATCACTTTCGAAGGGTACAAAACACCCTAATTGGATTACGGTTCACATGAGAGCAGAGTTAAGAATTATTTCATGCTTGGCCGCCAAGCCGGCGCAGTGCTTTTGGGGTACTTCGACTATTTTACAAAAAAAAAATACCGAATATAGTTATAGACCTATAATATTTGCGACAATCTGAATTCGGTATCGCCGGCAGTTTGTCAAAAAAATGATTTCCCCGATATAGTTACATGAATTTGAGGTTAGGCTACCCTTCGAAGCACGTTGACGGCCAATAAGCGTATAAACTACACTCTCGCTCAAGTGAAACTTCTTCACAAAGTGCCGCTGGCTACCAGAATAGATTTATAACTCCCTTTAGGTGATTCATCATTGTAATCAGGAGTTCGATACATCAAATATTATAATTGTTGATTAATTTTTAGCCCTTAATTACTCAAAATAGTTAATTATTTGCATAACTGAGTAACTGTAATTATGATTAATGTCAATCGCGATCAATCGATAAATTTCATTGACATACAATTTGAAGACTGCGAAGGGGTTCAAAAGTTAATGGATGGGCGGGATTTATGAAACAATTTTTTTCGATAAGCTTGGCAATATTTATAAGAATTTTTTCCATAATAATTTTCATTTTTTTTTTCATTTAACTCATAGATTTCATACTAGATACCCTAGCACTTTGTTCTCCGGAACAACATTTGTTAGAAATATTCTCCTAACTCGCGTATTTTGAACATTTTCGATGACATAACAATTGGAATTTTTTTTTTCATCACTTCCATACTTTTTTTATTTTTAATTTACGTAGAATATATGTACATGTCGTCGGCATTATCTCGTCTCAGTAACACCGTCATATGCATTCTTTGTTGTGACACTTTGATAATACGCTCGCTCACTTTGACAAATAGTTGATAACGAAATTGGTGTGTTTGTTATGCTTCTGAGGTACTTTGAATTAGTTTAGTTAATAATAACATATTTGTATTACTATATTTTACCCATTCGCTTACGGCTATGTACAAATCTAATATGGGCTTAACCTTGACGGATTTAGGCAAAGTGTCTCGACAAATAGTTTATTTGATTTGCCTTATTCGGTTTAAGTACAAGTATTTTTCCTACCAAATAAGCGGCAAAACAAATCCCTTGAACTTAGGTGATACCGTTTTATTGACAGATTCGGACGAATTAATTCAAAAGTGACTGGATTGTTGTGAACAGACTGAGAAATTGCTTTTTCAGAAATGTTAAGAATTCGAAATAATACAAATAAAAAAAATGTTTGAGCATTTACTAGTGAATTCTTCTCAGAAAAACATTTCTTAATTTTTTTCGAAGTTCTACATTTTCGAAAAATTTCGAAAAATCGAATTTTTGGTTTAAAAAATTATTATCTTTTGCGTAATTTTGCTGATCATCGACTGGATCATCTGACAGGTTCTGTCTAAGGAAAGGATATCTTATAAGCTTTTTTCCTTAAAAGTTCACCAATCTACGACTCTGGTTGAGGAATAAATTTCAAAATGTATTCAAAATAAAAATTATTTTTTTTTTTGATATTTTTTTATGTTAGTCTCCGTTTTTGAGTTCGAAAAATTTTATAAATACTTCGGCAAGTAGAGCAGGGCAACAGTGAAAAGTGTCGCCAGAGCCTAGCGACTTCACTTCCACTGCGTGTCAGATCGCAAAGGCTTCGAAGGCAGTGATATGGTGGGTGAGATTGCCAAGAGTGTATGGCATCACCCGAAAACGCGATCAAAATTGGAAAAGCCAAAACCTTTCTATACGACGTTCTGTACAGAATCATGGCAAGGACGAACAAAAAGGTGATGGATGCAAAACTGTAAAAGTAATGTACGAAACGGTAGATTGGAAATATATAAAGTTCCTATCGGCTGTCTATTGATGGGAATGTAGACGCATGATTGGAATGCTCACCGATCACAAAGTGATGGCGGTACGCGCTTGCAGAATGAGGCTGACAGAATGGAGTTGAATTCAAAATTAAGGAGCATACAGAGTACATATGAATAGTTTTGCACGGCAACCTGATGTGGAAACTAATTGTGGAGTCTACTTGGGCTATGTGTAGTCAAGCCAATCTTACTGTATGGTACTGTGGTGTGGTGGACCGCTACGAACAAAATTTCATACAGGAAACCGATGGAATGGGTACAGCGATTTGCTATTCTATGTATAACTGGAGCGTTAAGAAAGTTAAGAAACACTCCAACAGCGGCAAAATAAGGGTTACGCAACCTACTGCCAATCGACATTGCAGTGGAAAGCTCTGCGACAAAATCAGGTGAGTTCTCTATAAGGACTTTCGGCTATAGCTTAATAAGCGGGGAACTGCTAGACAATTAGACCACATACGCTCTATTTCGAAGATAAGGTCCCAAGTCACACTAAAGGAAGATGTATGTCGCAAAAGCCTGAGACCTACCAGCGGAACTTACAATATCTACACAGTTGAATGCAAAATGGCTACTGGAGTGGTACCCGGAACCTATTGCGAAACATCTGAAGACATTGAAAAAAGTGTCATCCGTCTGGCTACCGAACAAGTACAGGAAAGGAAAAAGTCACTAAGAACGATATGCAACGAAATTTCCGAAAAAGCCGACAGGTAGATAAAGGCGAGATGGAATGCCTTAAGAACATGCAGGAACGTGTGCCAAGATTATATGCAAGAGACCCTTAGGAAACTCGTTTGCTTCTTACTCACGATCTTGAAAGAACTGCCGAACGGCTGTTGGTCTCTTGACAGGTCACAACCTCACATTCGAGTCGAATGTGCATAAGTATTGACGATAGATGCACAAAGCGCAGAGAAGTTGATATAACAGAGGCGCTGGAACATTTCTTATACCTTTGTGTAGCACTAACTAGAACTCGTATAAAGTATCTAAGAGCTTCGCAGTTCAAAGGACTGAATAAATTATCAAACATAGACCTCAAGTCGCTCGTAATGTGTTAATTTCTTTACTTCAAATTAAACTCAACCTCCATCTTACATTACTAAGGATTTGTAGCTCTATGTATGGAATGATAGCTGGCGAATATATCGATATATTCGATAAAAAAAACATTATCTATAAATTATACAATACGTAAAAATAGATGGGTAAAATAAATTTTGTACAATGGCATTTTATCATAGCTTAACCACCCGCAATAATGTGGTACACTAAGAAAAAGGCGAAGAATTCAGTTTTTCAGTATTTACCTTTTATGCCAAGAGGAACGCCAATTGTGGTTCCACGCCGCCGCCAAACAACCGCTTCACGCTTAGCACGCCGGAATGCGCCCAAATCTTCCAAATTAAGTATATATATTCGTATAAGGATAGACCTTGCAGGCACTCAAGCCGCTTGCAGCACGCGATCGGCACAAAAACCACTGAAAAAACTACTTTTGAGCGGCAAATACAATCAATTCTTGCACAATGCAGCAATTCGGAATAAAAACGCGCTATCTGGAGCAACGCCGCCGCAACGCGCGCACTTTCGTAATCACGCGCACACTTCAATTATTTCTTATTTGCCATAAGCGGCTGTGTGCGTGTATGTGTATGCGCGGCTTTAATTCACAAATTCTTGAAATTTATTTAAAACATATGCTTATTTGTATGTTTGGTTGTTTGACTAAAACGATGCTGACTTAACAAAAAACACAGCGCGCAAGGCCACACAGCGCGAACGCGGATTTGACAGCGACTTCACACCTTCGCACAAGCGCGTTTGCGGAGCTATAAGAATTAATAATAATTCTTGAATTTTTTATTTTTATCAAATAAATGTGCTTACGTTCTACGTCACCATGCATGTGCACATGTATTATTAGACACAAGAATTCTTTTTTTTTTTTCTCAACTTCTTTTTTATGAAAATCAAGCTCCGCTCGCCGCCGCACTGTGCGCCTTCAATCAACCGTGAGCCAAACTACTTGAGCAAATATGCGCACACCTTTTGCATCAAACACTGCTACAACAACGCGCCAACACCATTAGCACCGGCAGCCACAACAATAACACAAACAACAGCAAAAGAAGCGCCCAACAATAAGTACAAAGCGCATTCGAAGCGGAGACACACAAAAAGCGCAAACAGGCGCAGGCACTTAGGTATGAATGAATGACGAAGTAGAACGCGTAAACGAGAAGTATAGCAGCAAAAAGAGTGCTGAAGTACGGAACAATAATAATAACACGAGCGCACAAGACTAACGTCGCACTGACAGATTGTATGACTGACAAAACCTGGAGCAGTCGTCACAGGGAAAATTTATTCAAAAAAGTAGCGTGCTTATATATACTTGTATGTATGTATAGTGATGTGTGTGTCGGTGCGATTTTATGCACAAATAATATAATTTTTATTACTTAGGTACGAATCGCAAAGAAACACCGGCAAACAAGCGTCACAAAGCAGCAACCGCCAACTATGCTAGACTCAACGTAACTGATCGCGCACAGCAGCTGCGACAATGGCACAAGCCCCCGTTAGTTAGTGCGCGGCGTAAGAAGCTCTGCTAATAAAAAGCTCCGACTCTGACGAGTAAAGACTTGAAACGATGAATGTTAGGCACAGTGGTGTGGAAGGCTTCAAAAATATATAATAAATTTATCGATGCATTTAATTGAGAAAATCGATACAACAATTTTTTAAATAAGAAAAAAAAAAGCTTTTGGCTACGCTGAAGCAGTAATATCCTTCAGAGTTGTATTTCTTATAGCAGCGTTGTAAGAAAAAAGGGTATAAAGGGATGTTTATTTTGATTGTGACTGATCGGTTTGTATGGCAGCTATATGTGTCAGTGGTAAAATCTGAGGTCTACGATCGTTAGAATCCGATCACAGCCTTAAAAATCCCTAAAATCTTAAGGGGGTATTCTAGTCTAGAAATCAAATTTGGGCAGTTTTTTGAATTTTATTAAAAAAAAAACTAAAAAAAATTTTTACCATCCATTTTATTATGGTGTTCTTATTGATATCCTAAGAATACAGAAAAAAATTTTACAAAAAAATATTAAAAATTAAAATAATTAGAGGGGGGAGAGAGACAGGTGTGAAAAAATGGCACATCCTGGTGAAATTGATCCTGACTCTCCTGGTGGTCCGAAAAAAAAAATGAAAAGAAATTCTTAATCAGAAAGGATGCTGTTATAGTCCCTACCTCAGGGAACACGAAATAAAAATGTTTTTGAAAAATGGCGATTGCCTGAAAATAATTTTTTTTTTTAAATATTAAAAACCAAAATTTTCAAATATTATATAAAAAAGGTTCACACAAAATTTCAAGTAAATAGGTTGTATGAAACTTGAGATAATGGCGGTACCGTGTGGAAAAAAGTAGTTTCGAGAAAAACGCGTTTAAATAGTGAGTACGGCCGAACTGGGCTAGGTATTGCGTCACTAAACTAACTGTAGCTCTTAAAATAATTTTATTTTTAAAAATCCTTTGGAGGATATGTTCTTAAGAGTCTAAACTTTAAATATATGAAAAAAATCGAATTTTTCAAAATTCTAAAGTAGAATACCCCCTTAAGTAAATACTTTTATTACCGGCAATTCAAGGTAGTAGACTGGTAACTTGGGTTCAAAAAATCGAAAAATATTTTTCTGCTTAATTTAAAAGTACAATGTCTTGAGAATATATTGTGAAAATTTCAGACAGAAATTCGAAATATTTCGGGAGCTATAACGAATTTCTTAGAGCGCCTCGGAGTCCTCTCTCTCGGAGTTGTTGAACTTTAAACGCGTTTTTCTCAAAACATTATTTTTTTGGTCGGCCCGGGTTCTAACTTTGCTTTCAAATTTTAACAAGCTGTTCTGCACACTTATAGTTCTCGTCGGAGCTAATGAGAATATTTTTCACCCCTAACTTTTTATTTTACAACCCTTTCTTTGCTAAAAAAATGATTTTTTTTTTCAAAGTCCGCCATTTTGTTATTTACCCTTGAAATTTAACTTCAGTAGTTCCGACCAGAATGGCATGTGTATAGATTAAGAATAAACAAGAATATTTGATTTCAGATAACATCAATAGCCAAAATCACCCGGGCCACCCACGTACATTTTTTGAGCTTCCAACTTTGAATGACAATAATAATAGTAATAAAGCATTAAATTTTTTCAAATAAATTTTTTTTATATTTTCAATATATGTATATGTAAATAAATTCAAAGTAAATAATTCAAGATAATTCATTTTTATTTTCCTATAAAAAAGCACCCTCCAAAGAAGTCATGAAAAAAGGCATAAGTTACCAGACTACTACCTTAAACTTCTCTGAAACTACTTTAGATGTTTTTGAGATAGATAGTGGCGGTATATTTAAGAACTATCCGAACACATTGTACATTGATTTTTATTCCTCTACCAGCCACTTTCCGACCACTGTGGCTCAGACACCGAATCCCTCCACTCCGGCGCTACTGGTTCACTATCTCAAGTTGCAGTCGCTATCAGTTTAATCTCCGACCACTGAAGGCCGTTAGACGCGGGACGACGCGCAGCAAGGAAGCCGCCGAAGCGCTGTGAGTAAAGCTCTCCGAAATGAGAGCACAGATGTGACGATCAGTGGCAACTAATCGAAGCCAAAACCGCTTCGTTGAGTGTTCTTGCTTTTATTGTCTGAGAAGCTTCATACACAGACGGACACACACACACACACACTCTTGCAAGCGTTTGAACTTGTTTTGCCAGCCAGTTTTGTGCTTTAATATTTCGTGTCATTGCATTTGATTTTTATTGAATGTTTATTTTTACTTGTCGCTTGTACATGTTAGGTGAGCCCTAATCAGCGTTATTGGAGCGTGTTGAAGAGAGTGAGCAACTGTTGTTGTTATTGTTATTGTTATATTTCACTAATTATGTGTTTCACATGTTGCTGTTTTGTTCGCTTGTTGATGACTTGTGTTTCACTTGTTGTTGTTAACATACTTTTGTTGGTTGTTGATGTTGTTGTTATCATTGCCGGCATCATTTTCACTGCGCCGAAAACAGCTGTTGCCAATGGCTGGCCTGGCAAGTTACTCACTTTTATTGCTATTGTTGTTGTTGGCGTTTGTTGTTGTATTTTAGTTTTGTTGTACTTTTTGTTTTTGTTTTAGTTTTTTTTTGCCAACTTTTTTTGCTAAACATTAGCATCTGCTTCATGCCAACCATTAACGTCCTTCGCTCTACACCGTACCTCCTCTACCCGACTGACTTGTGGAGCGGCTCTTTTGCATTTATGTTTGTGATTCTCCATTCGTTTAGCTGCAGGGTTCAGGTTACGGTTCCGCATAAGCGAGCTATGTGTCCAGTTAAATGAAATCTGACTTGGGCTCTGAGTCATCAAGTTCGTTCAGGAAGTGTCCAATAAATAACATAAAACAGTGTATGTGGATATACATATGTATATATGTACATACTTACATATATGAATGTGTAGATACTATATATAAGTTGTCGCATATGAGTGAACAATTTTTGTCGCAGGCAGTTTTTTCAGGTCCATAAAATACATACCACATACATACATCATATACACAGAGTTCAGTTGCCTCTTTTCCATATCTTGCTTTACCCGCTAGTCCAGTGCTGGCTCGTAGACACCATATCCAGTATGTGTATACAAGCAAGCCTGCCCCTTGTAGAGCTGCTGTCTTGTGTTTCCAGTTCCTTGGAATGCAGGCAGCAGCTGTTTCCTAAATTTTCGCTTGGCGTTGTTTGCATTCCGCTTCTGCGGCTAAAAACAGTTGCGCGCCAACTACGCTTGGATGCAAAATGCGTTTTATTGCAAAGTTATACTTCTCCAACAACATAAATAAGCTTACATTGCAGGTCAGAGAGTTCACAAAATAAAAGGGTTGTTGGAAGCAGGTCGAATTTCATACAAAATAGGAAACAGCTGTTGATTCAATGCAATAACAAATATTATGCGAACGGTTCATTAACCTTCGAAAAATTTTTTACGCAGCTGGCAATAAAACACGAGGGTTGTTAAAAGCTGCCGAAATTTTTGTTAAAGTGGTGGTGTATTCGCATTTAATATATTTGCTTTCTAATACTGCTTCTTATTTTGTAGTGGAATATAGAGTATGGGCGGGAAGACGCTTGGCAAATGCCTAGCCTTCAGCTCGCTGAAACGGAATATCTTCCACAACATCTAGTGCTCCAATTTATTGTGAAACTGCGTTGGAGAAAGATCAAATATTTTACCAAATCCACTGAGTTGCTAGATAACGCTTAACTAGTTTTCACTCGGGAGCAGATTGAGTCCAAATGATGGCCTAATTGTGAACTTTCTTTTCAACCAACCAACAGTCGATTGCCTTGGCTAACTTCATTCATGTTTTGAAATGAGTAGATAATTTAGAAAGCGCTATAAGTATGTTACTCGAATGGAATTATTAAACTATCACAGCTGTTCATGTAGCTTGACCGCCATCAGTATTACTTCTAGGCCAAGCTTTTAATCGAGCAATTTCAGAAAACATAGGCATAGATAGATAGCAAATAATTGAGGCTTTGCACTGCGACCTCTAGTCTATTGTGCCCCTCCTATATCACAAGGTCCAGCACTCTGAACAGTTCCAGGAGCTTGCTTGACGCGAATAAGGTGATGTGATCCCTGTCTATGTAGATGGAACATAGGGCTTTGAGCCTGCTTCCACAAATTGCTGGGCAATCTGGAATCAGGTGTTCTGGAGTTTCCTCTTCCATGTCGCAAAACCAGCAGTTTGCGAAAGAGGCTATGCCAATATTGGACAAGTGCTTTCTGTGCCTGGATTGTCAAGGAGACGGAATTTGTTTTGTGGGAGATTGATCATATCTCTAAACTTTGTAAAGTTGAACCCTCCCATTAGTAACTTGCCGTAGCGTATTGTGATTCACTCTTTCTATATACTCCTCCACTAAAAGCGATTTTACCTCATAAGCTGAGATCGCTTTTGGTGCAACTTGACTTTCGCTGAGCATAGCCATATGCTGGTTGCGATGGAGGTTGATTACTGCAAACTGCCTAATCAAATATTTCTGCTTGAAAGATGCTCAAAAAACGTTCCATTATTATGGAAAGTTTGGTATGCGGTCCTGCAATGCCTACTCCAATGCCATTTGGTGTTTTTGAGACGTCAGTGTACCACTGGAAAGTGATGCCCCTCAGTGGTAGGTCGAACGTGGAATCACTTCATTCCGTCTTACTTACATTTTTGTAAAGTTTACCCTCTTCCTAAAGCGGTCCCTTGGACGAAAGGTCATTGGCGAGTCTTTCCCTAAGGTCTTCATTTGTTAAAATGACAAAATCCTCTTTTGCCAATGAGCAGCGTGGTAATATTTGCTACCTGTTTGATCACTAGATGCAGCGCATTGCCCCTGAAGCGCAGACCAGAACTGTCTTTGCAGCTTCGATAGTTGGAGGCCTATCAAAGACTGCGTTGCCTACAATGCCCAAACAACTGCTCCATAAATGACAATAGGCCTTACGATCATGGTACACAGCCACCTGATGATAACATAAAGGCATATCACAGAGCTTTCAATATAAGTACATATGTCTTCTTAAGGTTCGCAGGGAAACAACGCTAACGTACTTATAAGAGAGTGCGGCTTATTAATTAATGCTCTCAAAAGATGGTTAGATTACATAAGTTCAGCTTGACAAAATGTGAAAAAGTGTTTTGAATAGAAAGATTTCAGTTCATAAAAATTCATTCAACATTTGTTAGTAAGTTAGTGAGAGGTATCGGGGCTTAGCGATAGATCATGGTTCAAAAGAATTGTAATCTACTAAAAGTCAAAGTATTAATGCTGCTTTTTTCCAAAAACACTTCGGTTGCCTTAAGCTCTTTAAATATATTCTATAAACCTGATCAAGTAAAATTTAGAAACGAAAGCAGCGAAAATGTGCTAGAAAAAAAATCACAAACTTAGAGGACCATATGTCTAACCCTTTCTGTTCTCCTTTAAAAACATCACTACTCTCACTCTCAATTTAAAGAGAAAATACTATTTATTGTTTTTCTGTTTATTGAGTTACAAGCTCAAATTGTTTTTGTTATTCATAAAAGAAGTTGAAAAATAATTAAATTTTCTGTGCTGTGTGATAGTTTTTTCCCCAACCGAATTGCGTTCTCAATAACTCTGAAAGTACTAAAGTGAAGGTAAAATGCAACGCACTCAAAAGCAGCAGTAAAGCTAAATTTAACGGCACTTACACACTGTTGCGCACTCAAACGACCTGCATAAGTGGTATAAATTTAAAATTGAGTTTCAGCCATAAAGTGAATTTATAGATCGGCAAATAATGGAAAATATATACATATGTATGTACTCACTGCCTGTGGCACGCCGCACCACCGTGTGCGTGAAGTTGCCCAATGCCGCAACGGTGACGATGGAATCCTTTTTGCCGCTGCACATCTGCAATTAGATGAAGGAGTTTAGTTGCATTAAAGACGTTAATAAAATTTGCATGTGTGAGTGAAATAAATGCATGAAATGTACATATGTATGTGTGCGAGTGAAATGTGTATTAGGGTGGAACTTTTTTTTAAGTTTAAGAGGGTATTCTAGTCTAGCCGAGTCAAAATCGGACGATGGGCGTGGCACCGCCTACTTTTAAGCGAATACACATATTTCGAGATCCGCCCTACCGATTTCAAACTAATATTTTTACGTGACAGTGTGAAAATAAGCGAAATCGGACAGCCACGACTATTACCCATATAACATAATTTAAATTCGGAGAGAATCATTTCCTGATAAGCAATATGTCCATATGCGACTACATCTAGCCCCCATATGCCTAATATAAAGATTTTCGAACTTCCAGGTGCCTTTATGCCGCATATATCAGCCAACATGTGAGTTGTCTTAATAAATTTGGGAGAGCGTAACATGGATAAATTCGTGTGAAAACTCGCTCTAGACCGCATGTAACTAACAGACCTTATGTAATGGAAGATACTTTCCTGTTTTTAATCCTTGCTACTTGCAAGAGTATGAAATGTTGAGTTAAACCTGAACTTAACTCTTCTCTACTTGTTTTTTTAGTTTAATTATTCATGAATATGTTTTCAAAATGATGTCCGTGAATTCTCAGGCTCTACCTGACCAATTCATCTGGAAGTTTTTGTGAGTTTGAAACTAACCACATCCCCAAATTTCACTTTTTACTAGTTTTAAAAATTCGAAGCAATAAAAAAACGATGTACAGAAATTGTCTTTTTTCAGGCAGTCGCACTTTTGAAAAAAATTTTCCGACTTTTTCGTAGTTCCAAACATTGTGATATTATTCTAGATTCATTATACGTTTTTTCGTTTCAGATTGCTGGAAGTTTGAAGTCGTGGATATGGTAATGACCCATTTTATTAGCTAATAATTTACTTGGCTTTCTAAATCACAAATGGAAAATATAAAGCAATAATGGGTTTAGAAGTTTTTTGTTATAAAATAATTACTAAAACTATTAAGTATAATAAAAAAATTTTTGACAAAAATTTGTTTCTACTATTTCAAAAAATAATAGATTTTACATTGATAATATGAATTAATAATTGTTTTTCTTATCCATAATTTTTTTTACAAAATTTAATATGAAGTTTAAAAATTTTTTTGATGCCATTTTTATTTAAAAAATTATTTATTATTTTTTTTTTGTTTTAGACATAGAAACTTGTAAATAATCGCTTAGTAATAATTTTTAATAAATAAATTGAAAAATCTTAGGATTGGAGAAATTAGTATTTTGCATAAAAACCACTACACCTTAATGCACGTGCCCGCATACACGAAAGGATACACTTATTTATAGAGCAATTTACTCGTGGAAACAGGTCTCTATGCATAAACAACGTTTGTTGTAGCTTAGGGGAAGTGAAAAACATTGCTTCCCATTTTATATACTTCCTTTGTTTTGTCCATGTGTAGTATATATCATATACTTAGATTATACTATACACATGTTAGTGCTTTAAGCATTAAAACGCCGAAGTAAAATGAATTATACGCATTAAGCGTTGAAAAAAGCAAAGGGGAACTTGCACTCTAAAGCTTAGCGATTCTACGCAGTTGCAGTTTACAAGATTAAATCAAATGCACACACACACACATATATCGACATAAAAATAAAAACACACATCAATTTCAAACTTGTTTGGGTAAAGCGTAAAACTAGATTTCTTCAACTCACATCTGATCAAAATTGACCCGGATTGGTTAATTTTTTCTAGAATTGTATAATCGTTCACCATAAACCATCTGCGGTTTTATCTCCATATTTCAATTAGAGCATGTTTCATAACTTCTTGCTTACGACACGAAAAGTTTATGTGCCGATTTTCGTCATCGAACAACGAGTTTGTTTGAAACTTTTTTATTTCCAAAGAAATCACGGTTGAAAATGTTCTTCAAGTGTTTTGTGAGTCTACTTTATCATGAATATGGGTATTTGAGAGACACAGAGTATTGAGTTTATGTTGCAAAGTCCTCCATAAACTATCACCAGCGAGTCGTCTATTCATTTCTGATGAATAGTGATGATAACATTGGCATAATTATAGAAACAGTGCTTCAAAGTCTTTGTGTTGGCATCAGAGAGATAGCGGAGCAGCTCAACATCTCAAAGGATCGACTCAATAAAGTTTGGTTAATTTTTTGGATATGAATCGTTTCTTTGCTAGACTAGCAGCAAAAGGCCTGAATCTTTTACAAAAACAAGGAAAAGTAGAGGTCGCAAAAGAGTTGCCTGACAACTGAGCTGACTTAGCCATGCAGTCATTAAAAGCTTCATTAATGCTGACGACAAGTGAGTTTATGAATATAAAATCGAAACCCTCCACCAACTCACTGGAAAATACAGAATAAGAGCCGAAACCGAAATAAACAAAAAGTCGTCAAAGCTATTGAAGAACTGTCCGGGATTATAAAAAGCCTGTGGAAAATAAGATTACTTCTGAAACCCTCTGAAACCCATTTTGAAGACGATAACAAAGATTTGTATTAAAATTTGTGAAAATGTTTTTTTTGTCAGTCCGGATCAAAATTGATCACATGATGTTCCAGAGTTGATAACCTTTTTCAAGATCACAACCGGATCCGTTCCAGTTACATACTAGTTATATACCCAATTGTTGTGAAAAAGATCATTTTATATAACAGATAAGTGGTACCAGCTCTCTGCTCAAGGAGAGGAAACTAATAAACTCGTATAAACGTGTTACATCTATAACGATTGATGCGGTTAAAATATTTGCTTTACTTTTTTGCGATCAAAATGTATTTCGATTTGTGTCAAATGAATATAAAAGTCTATTAATAAAAAAATATATACATTTAAGATTTCAATGCAATCTTTATTTTAATTGGAATATCAATTCTTCTTGAGAACACCATTTTCCTGACCTCAACAGTGAACACTTATTTTCCAACTTAATCGAAATGCTGCTTGTTTACGGCCCCATCACATTACCTGGAATAAATGTAGATCAGGTTAAAGTGTGTTCTCGGGCAAATTTTGCGTCCTGCTGAAGAAACACAAACACACACAAATAAACAAACATACATACTCACTCATAAAAATAACAAGTACTCGAAAGATGCTCCACGCTTCCCACTCAAGGAGAGGAAACTAATAAACTTGTGTTCCTTTACTTTTAGGGTCTTTCCCGTGTCAGCGCTGTGGGCAGTCAAGATTTACGAGCCGTAAGTGTGTGTGTATGGGTTTTGAATATCTGCCAAGGTGATTGGACATTTTTATGCTTAAGCGTGCGAGTAACCTTGAGGTAAAGTAGCATTTGATGTTTACAACGCAAACGCAAACACAACATAATGAGAAAATAATAAACTCTAAAGCAGCCATGCGAACACACTTACGCACATACACAAGTAAGAGTACAACCGAGTTAAAGTGAGTATAAACATGCGAATGTGAAAAGAACACTACACATGTGTTTATGTGCTTGTTTTCTCAAGCTGCAGCTGTAAATGTGTGGTGAAAAGGTCAAAGGATTTAAAAACATTTTTTTTTTGAAAACTGACAGTTTTAATGTCGTCCGATTCTCAATTCTCTGAACTATTTTTGCTGGTATAGACGCCAAAAATTGTATCGAGGGGTTCGGTTTAGACTCATAGATTTTGTGGAGGAGTAATTGAGGTAATTGGTACTGATTACAGCGTTGAAACTTTTTAATATTCTTATGGTTACCTGAACAGATCTAGCAGAGCTACAAGTCAGGGATATGACTGCCTGTTGTATTAAAATTAATTCTTACTTCGGAAATTTTATAATTTGCTTCAAAAATTTGAGGTAAATAAGTAGAAAATCAAAGCCTAGAAAAAGTTTCTTCGAAGCGCATGCAATAACAGTCCTTACTTCAAAGCTCAGAGTGCTGAATTTAAAAAAGAATAATTTTTTTTTCGGTAATGAGCATTACAAGGTCTGTCGCAAAAGAAACAGGACTGTCAAAAAAACAACAATTATTAATATTTTCAAAAGTTATATTTTTTTAATCAAAGTAGTTTCCTTGTGCTTCGATACAGCGTTTAGCTCGGCCAATTAGCATTTCAAATGAGTGTTTAAGGTCATTTTTCGGAATGCTCTTGAGAATATTGGTCGTCGCTTTGTATAGCTGATATGTTCTGAAATCAGTGTCCTTTCATTGGCAAATGAAGTTTTCCAAATAAGTAAAAATCACAGAGTGCCAGATCAGGTGAGTAGGGTGAGTGATTAATGGTTAATATGGAGTTTTTTGTCAAAAAATCAGTGACAACCGTCGACCGATGACACGGCGCATTATCGTACAACAGACGCCAGCACCCTGCCTCACGGTATTGTGGTCGAACACGACGAATGCGTGACAAAAGACGCTTCATAACACCAAGGTAAATCACAACATTAATCGTTTGGCCTGGTGGGACGAACTCTCGGTGTACAATACCCTCGGAATCGTAAAAACAAAGCAGCAATGTCTTTATTTTTGACTTCTGAAGACGACTTTTTTTCGGTGACTTCTGATCGTCACAGAGGTCCTCACGACCTGTTTGGAATCGCTTAAACCACTCATGCACATTACTACGGCATAGGCACTGATCACCATAAACTTTTTTCATCATTTGAAATGTTTCAGTAAACGTTTTCCTAAGTTTAAAACAAAATTTAATATTTGCTCTTTGTTCAAAATGCATTTTACGACCGATGACCAAAAGCTGCTGTCACTTTTTCATCGATAACATCGATTGTAGTTTTCCAATTGTCTTAAAATTTTTACGAAATGTCAACAAGAGACCAAACTTTTTATTTCATATATCCACCAATAGATGGCGCCACCAGAAACAGTTATATTTAAAAAGTTCTGTTTCTTTTGCGACAGACTTTGTACATCATTGAAACTTTTTGGCGTAGAGTCATGCCTTGGACGACTCGAATATTCAGGTGCAGTAATTCTTAAGGTTAAGGTAAGCCTCGTCTATCGATATCACACGCAATGTACTGCATTAAAATACTTGTGAGAGTTTATTTTTTAGAAATTTTTCAATTTTACACTCATGCCGCATAAAATACCAATAAAAACATGTTCATTTTAAAGTGCAAATTAGTACCAATGAAGCCTGACGTTTTCTTTATAAACACTAATAAATTAGTTGACCAATAGTTAGTAGACTTCTGCTTTGTTTTGTTCTAGATTAATATGTAAGGCTGTCAGTGTTATTTGGCAAAGTACGTAAGTGTAGTCAACGGTTCGTTAGTTACCACTTTAAATTGCAGATCAGAGACATAATCTACATCTAAAATGCCATCTCGAAACTTTGCTTTAAGGAATTCATAGCATAAGCCAATTGAAAACACGACAAAGTGCCACTTAGCTCAATTTGAGTTCAGGTATGGTCCCTAAAGTATATTAAAGCAGTATGTTTCGAAAATTATACAAAAATCTCAGTGATCCAGGAGGTTCTAGGTCAAGTACGATATAAATATAGCTGTCCAAACTGTTCTTTCATTTCTGATTAATCTAATTTAGGTATAATTGATATGCATAAGTTTTCAAACGCAAAAGTCAAAAAATACACAACACCCTTTCTGGCATTCAACACAGTGGCACAATGTGCTTAAAACAATTTATCCCATTTTTTTCTGCATCTATTGTTGCAACGTATACCCGAGGCAGCAGCGTATACGAAACTTTCTACTTAAGTCCCTGGGCGCACCGAGTGAAGACAATGGATGACAAAGATAAGCACAAACTGAAAGTGCAATTGACTGCATTATGCATGATACATGAGCATATGAATGTTGAAGTTACACTACCAACAATAACAACAACTAACTCTACCACATATGTATAATATCAGCTTAGCATATGATCAGCAAAAACTTTGCATACACACAGGCGCTTAATGGGTAAAGTTGTGACATTGACATTGTGAGCACAAATGGATGCTTAACTTTTGTGGCAGACTGTGAAAGGTATATGTGTGTATGAATTGTAATGAGGGCAGCAGTTTTTCTAGATTTTTTTTGTGTATTTAACAATAAAGGAGACAAAATATATTTGAACTTTGTATCGTTTGTATTGTGTTCGATAAAATGAGTAGAATTAAGATGGTAGCGTGATGAGAGAAGTTAGAATATTTTGTAAAATTTTCAAATGTTGAACCTTTACATACCCATCACTCCAAGCGTTAGGTACCACAAAGAAAAGTCGTTGCAGCTCTCTATAAGCGACTTATTCCTATCCCCAAACATCAAGAAGAACCCATATACACGCGAGGGAGTTTTGGGTGGGAAGAAGCTTTTCGAAAAAAGGAACAGTGAGCTTCTTTACGGATGGGTCTAAGCATAGAGGGAAGGTTGGTGGAGGAGTTTATTGACTGACTATTGCAGTGTTTTCAAAATCGAGGTTGCAGCAATTAAGGTTAAGCGGCAGATATACTGCTCCGGAGTGCAGTTTTCTTCAGTGAAGTGACATTCACTCAGAGATAGCAGAGCTTCGCGGTAGCTTGACTAGCTCGGATCTAACATCGATACATGCGCTGTCGCCGCAAAATTTTTTTCGCCCAGGATCCATCACAAGATAGCTAGGAATATGTTTGCCCCCACCAATGTTAGCCTCTCCCTAGTTGTGATGGTTTTAACACTCCATGGCTTCAAAAAAGACTAAATGTAACCTAACTTAACCTAACCTAACCTGTGGTCCATTATCTATCTGTCAATGCTGTCTGCTCGGCTTGTGTATTACCATAATATTTATTAATTCCCTCTCTATAGAAAACAACGTAAACTTCTTCATCTCCTGATAATACTCGTATGCGTAAATTTCTATTGTGAGCAAATTCCATATGGCCCTTGGTATACCAAATATTATGTAAGAATTTTTATGCATCACTAACACAAATTCCTTTTAGTGAATTCCTCTTTCATATTTGAAGTGAGTCAACAACATATGTTCTTATGCGCTCCTCTGTTGTGTATAGTATGTGTACAATTATGTCACAACAAGGCTAACAGATTGATGAGAGAAACGGAGCCCGACGCCATAATGACTTGCAGTGATAGTCATATCCGTTGCAGAGTAGCTTTCAATGCCAATGAAGAGCAAAAAACAATAGCCAAGTTAAGTGGCATTATATGAAACCACTATGCTGCTAGCAATACATATACACATATATTACACACTCATATATTTATATGCATATATTTGAAGGAAAGATGTTTGTTTGTGTGTAGAAATAGTGTGACATTTTTGCAAGCCATGTGGGAAGTCCTATGTTAGTGTGTTAGTAAGTGGTTGTTGTGTTGTTGTGCAAGGACATTTAAGCTACGCTACCACAGATGACTAGGCATTGTCATAAAGTTAAGTCGCACCAAGTTGAAGAAGGAGTGGAAGAGAAATAATCCCACTTTGCTGTAAGAGAAGCTAAGAAAAATGGAAATAGAGTTTAAGTAATATTTCTCGAATATCTACTTCAATGAACTCACTGGATCTTATTGTATAGTATAGTTCAGATAAATTAAGGAGAAAATGTTCGAAACCATCGAAGAAGCAGAGTCTATGACTTTGACGAAAAAAACAAAATTTTCGCTACGGCAGATTTGCTAGTCGTTATATCGTCTTACAGAAAAATCGAGAAACCTGTGAAATTTTATTCATTTTCCCCAACCACTTGGAAAAAAGTAATAGCAGTTGTTCCTAGCAGCTGATTGGCATTTAGCACTCCTCAGCTTAACTTCAAGTAAATATACTAAGCCACACTTGCAGTAATAATGATCGAAATAAGCTTCGACATAAAATTTTCAATGGCTTCAAGGAGCTGTTTGTGGTATTGGACTCCAAAATACCTATTTTGGATAAGTTAGTAGCCAAAATTCTTTGTATAAATGCATAGACCATAGTTAAGTATGGACTATAGTTCCATGCAGAGTTAAGCCTTTAAATATCCACAATAGTTATTTTTGTAGAGAATATATATGAATATACCATCTGATCAAAATTGATCCGGACTGAGAAATATTTACAAGTTCACTTGTTTTCATATCAATCTTCTTAATTGCTTATAAAATAATGTACTGAGCTAACATAAGCATGGTAATGCTTAATCCAATTTACTAAAGACTATTAGCGAATTTTAGTTTTGGCTGCTTTTGGAACGACATTCGCTAGATTGTGCAACAGTTTTGACATTATATTCATAAGCCTACATCTCATCACCAATAATTATGCGTTTTATGAATGTCGGATCCTCAGCTATTTTGTCAAGCACCTCTTTTGTGACTTCGACTTGATGGCGCTTTTGCATGGAAACGTTTAATACCCAAAACTTTAACCAAACTATTACCCAAAACATTATCCAAAAAATCAACCAAAACATTAACCAAAACATTAAACAAAACATTACCCAAAATGTGTTTAACCGATCGATAAAAGATGTTTCGGTCCATTGCTCTCTCTTTGATGCTAATAAATTAATTTTAAAGAACTGTATCTCTAGCTTTTTAGATGTAATTGTCAGTAACCGAAGTGGACGAACGACTCACATGAGTTGTGTTGAGTGAGTGTTGGATGACTTTACGACCTTTTTGAATGCTTTGTGCTACTAAAATAAATATACATATGAAGGAGATACAGTAAACACCCAAGAACACTTTTGCAACAAGGCCTTAGCCATGCTTCTATTAGTAACACAAAATTTTCTCCCAAAAACTCTACGAAGCCTGTAACGTGAAATCCGGAAATCTTTGACAGTTACTAACCATATTTGTACCCTTCATCACTTTTATGAAAAGTTCAACCTCTACGTGTACGATTATTTACAACCGAAGTGGCATCACAGATATGTTACGAAATAAAAAAAAAACTCGGAGAGAAGAAAGGTATCATCAGAGACTACCTTCAACTGTGTCTGTGAAAAAGTAAAGCGCTCCAGTGAGCAAAACTGACAGTTAAAGCTTTTTACAGTATTTGTTTACTGTCACCTCCATTTCCGTTATAGGCTCTGCCTTGCCTATTTCGACCATTTGACTGTTGATACCCATCATCGGTGTTAGCACAATGCGAAGAAACACACAAAATGTCACTACACCGCTTTCAACGCTTTATTTGTACGCTGACAATGCAACACTGTGCTATTTAAATTTGTTTTATTCAGCTTTGTAGCCACTCTGCTACATTTCAAGTGTATTATTTGTGTCAATCCACTTCAGTGACTTCGCCTACACCGTTGTATGGCACGTCAGTCCGTCAGTCACTCTCATTGAAGTTGAGTTAATTGAATATTTGGAATCAACGCTCACCACAAAAGCGCCGAAGTGATGTGTGTCAAAGTTTCTTGAGTGTATTTGTGCGAATTATTTGTATTGAAAGTGCTAACTACTTTGACTATGTGGTATAACGGCATTTTATTTCATAACTACACTACTTGATTGGCGGCACACAAGCCGGATATGTTGCAACGGGAACATTGTGTTTTTCTTAGACAAAAGTTTTGTATTCCGGGGAGCGAAAAAGGTTTGAGATATTCATACAAGTAGTTGTGGTCTTAACAATGAAATTATGATTTTTTGCTCTTAGTTTGGTTTAGGTTTTCAAAGTTTTTAAGCGATCAGAAAGTAAAAATTTAAATCCTGCTAAACTAATTTCTGGTTCAACTATATATTCGAGAAGCTACAGCTGCATGAGAAGAAGTACAAACAATCGGTGAGCGCTCCAGTCATCTACGTCTAATGGCAAAAGGGATAAGCTCAGTTTTACTATATGCTGCTCCATTATAGATACTGGAACTAGACATAAAAGGCTATATCAAGCCAACAAGAGTCACAAGTGCTTTCCGAACTATATATCTGGCAAAGCAGCTGAAGTACCAGATAGTATGCAGCCCATAGACTTTCAGGGAGATGATTTCAAGAGATTATGTGATCATCTATCAGCGCCAATTACAGAAATCAAAAAGAGAGAACAAAGAAAGAAAGCATAATGATAAGGCAGCAACAGTGGCAAACCTCAACCAAAGGACTGGGGCTCTCACAATATGATAAACTGGAGGAGGTATCGATTAACCTGACCTAACCTAGCCTAACCTAACCTAACCGTCTGCTGTAACGATGTTCTATCTACATTTTGAACAATATGTTTGGAGCTTATTGCGATGTCTGAGTCTATGCCAAATTTCCTAAAGGTAAATTGTCAACTTAAAAGGTGAATCTTACAGAACTTGAGGTCGGTTTGTATGTCAGCTATATGCTATAGTAGTCCGTTCTGAAAAACTTCACGGAGATTATGAATGAAGCTTACGCCTGGAGTAATTGCCAAATTGTATGAAAATTACTTATATTATTATTACCAACAAAAAAGTTTATCTACAAGGCTTAAGGTGTCCGATATCAACGGTTGCGACAAATAAATAGCTTCTTAGTGAGAAAAGGATGTGTGAAAATGTTCAGGTCAAAATCTCAAAAGTTCAGTAACTGACTCGCGTCTATAGAAACGGAGTCGGACTCAACTCAACTCAACTCAACTCAACTCAACTCAACTCAACTCAACTCAACAGCATGTTGTTCATAGTTATACTGGAGTCAGCCCATTCAGCACACGCAATAAGCCCACAAAATGTTAGCTTCTTATAATACAAAACAATTATATGTGATCTTTGCCTTTAAGCATTTTCTGGCAAATCCTAAAGGTAGGCAACGTTTTTGTTTCATTAATAATACTACCACTAAACGTGGCCTACAATTAGGCTTAAAATCCATTTAATGAAAATAAAAACCAAAAAAGCATATTTTCGAAATATATTAAATATATGCATAAGCCTCATATTTTCTTACGGTAAATATAAATTTCAAAGCTATTATAGTTCACAGCTATTTAACACCGTGTTAAAGCAAATACCAGTTGAACTCACCTTATCATAATCCGCTTCGTTCTTGGTCTGCGCCGGATTGAGTAATGCCTGATTACACATATTACCGTGGCCGAGCAGGTCGTCGCCATTGATGGCGCTACCGGTGCCGCCGCTGCCCGCACTGCCATCGCCGCCGCCATTCTGCTGGCTACAACGACGCAGCGGACGCGAGCGCCGCAACTTTATGCAGAAAAAGAGGCTACTCTCCTTCTCACCGCCACCACCACCAGACGCAGCCAGCCCAGTGCCTGCACCGCTGAGCTGCGTGTCGGTCGCATGATGCGCGTCATCCCCATCGGGATTATTGTGCGACAGTAACGTGCTCGGTGAGCAGCCCATTTTCCCGCTGGTGAGGCTGCGTATCTAAAGTCAAGCGAGGCGGCAGCTCTCTGCTGCACTTGCCTTCTATGCAACTAATTTGGTAATTTTAATGTGTGTGTGTGTGTTTATTTGTGTTTGTATGTGTGCTTCTTGTGTGACATTTATATCTCTGCATGTGTTAGTTAAATGCAATTTTCCATATGTTTGTATGTGTGCTCATTTTTTTTGCGAAATTTTGAGATTTTTTCTCATTGATTTGCTTCTGTGCGCTGCTTGTTTGTTCTCGCTTTGTTTTGCTTACAAATTAATCAGTCAAATGAGTTGCATTATTTTCGCTCTCCACTCAGTAGTTGCTGGAAATTGCTGTCATGCTTGTAGCTGTTTCCTAGCATGAAAAATCGCATTCAATTGCCAAGCATATCAAATCCTTGAGTTTAGTTGATAATGCTTTCTACCATTTTCGTTATGCCGATATTCCGTTTTTCCGTTCTTACTTTTTTGTTATATTTGTCACTTTTTTCACTACTTTTGCATTTCTCTAACTTTTTCACTTGTCTACTACTTTGTTGGTTTCCACTACTTTTTTACATTTCTGCTACTTTTTTATTTTTCTGCAACTTTTTTATTTTCTACTACTTTTTTTTCTTTACTCCACTTTATGTTTTCCTACTTTTCTACTACTATTTTATTTCATTACTTCACTTTATGTTTTCCTACTTTTCTACTACTTTTTTCTTTTACTACTACTTTTTAATTTTCCACAACTCTTTTCACTTCATTACTTCTCTTTATGTTTTCATACACATTTTTTTTTTATTTATATACTCCTTTTTCACTTTTCTACTACTTTTTTTGGTTAATGCTACTTTTTTGCGCACTACGTTTTTCATATGCGCCTTTTTCCTCTACCAGCGCTTGTTTGCATTTTCAATTTAACTTTCTCTCGTCCTCCATTTGTTCAATTTTGTATGCTCTTCTGTGGTTATTCCACTTCATGCTCTTTGCGCTTTTGATTTGCACCAAACTGTCCGTCGCTGCCGTTGCTGTGCTGCAATAAAATGAAAAAATAGGAAAATCCCATTATTATGCGAAATTGTCATTGCGGAAATGTAAAATGATTGCGGTTTATTGTTTGCCCTCGTGCGGCTGACTGGCGGTTGCTCGCACACCAAAGCGCCCCTCTTGAATTGAGAGTGTGGTGACGACATAAGCTTGTAAAGGCCAAAAGGACAATAAGTTAAATGAGGCTTATGGGAATATTATGCAAATAGTACTTTGTAAAAAATACACATTTATTCTGATATGCGTTTTTGAAGCCAGCCAAGGATGGCTTGTTCGCAAATGTAGAAAAATGGGTTTAATTTTGAAAATATATAGGTATGTGTTTCTGTGGACTATTAAAGCTAGACCTGGGCTCTTATGGGGTTCTGCATATATATTGAAAGAATATTTGCGTCTTTCTTATGAAAACTTTTATATTCTTAATGGTTAGGTAATTGTTTAATTGACGGAAAATTGAAAAATACTCTTGTTGTTTTGAAGCAAGTAGTAACAAGTTGCTCTGAAGATAGCTAACTAACAGCGAATTGGACTGCGCTGGCTTGAAAAATTGTCAGAATTTATTCTCAATATTTTTCTATTTCCTCTTTGTAAACACTTCCATAAATTAACCGTTGTTAATTCCACACATTTGTCTACAATTTAATCGTACACAGTACACCCAATTACTGCTTCAAATGAGCAACTTAGTTGTATTTAGATATGTACAACCTGCAATTACTGTAATTATTTTGATGTCTGCAACACTTCTATACACACACATACACATAAATACAGTATGTAACTGGCAAATGCAATTTATGCATATTGTACATGGTTTTAATTAAATAACAAACATGAACAAGCAAGCATTCGATCTAATAACAGCATGTAGACGGGGCGTATACGCAACATTTAATTATGAATAACTGCTTGAAAATGCAAAAGTGATAATTGATTTGTTAATGTGCAACGCAAATAAAATAATGTAAAACTAATAGAAATGTTGTGCTTAAATACAGTTATTTGTAGGAAAACAGTTATTCAATGCAAATCGCATGACTTCCAGTCGGTGACAAGATTAGATTTGAATTAAACAAATTTTCGCGTAGTGTCTATTAAGAATAATAGAAAAAATGTTTAAGTGGTATCTACTAAGAATAAGAGAAGAGTTGGCAATGCAAAACAAGAAGAAATATTAAATTCCATATAAACTTTATTTCGGTTTGCCAGTTTGTATGGCAGTTATATGAAATAGTGGTCCGATCACAGTAATTTCTTCGCTGATTATACTGTTACTTTCTAGCACAATTCATACCAAATTTCATTAAGATATGTCATCAAATAAAAATTTTTTTCATATAAAAACTTGATTTTGATTGTTCACTTTGTATGGCAGCTATATGCTATAGTAGTCCGATATCGGCGGTTCCAACAAATGAGTAGCTTCTCAGAAAGAAAAGAACGCATGCAAAACTTCAGAACAATATCACAAAATTAATTAAGCCTAAGTAATTTTTAGCATAAAGAAGTTTTGATTCCAGCCCCATTGCAACAAAAACAATTTACAAGAAGCCCCGAATATTTATTCTTAAATGCAGAAAAACAGCCTTTTAATTTAAATTTGAAATTTAGTTTAGACTGTTCACACTTGAATGTAGTAGCTGCGTATTAGGTGTTTAAGAAAAATTCGTTAAACTTCAAAAGCTTCTGTAGGTCGAAGTCTCATACTCTATATGTACAAAAATATTGTGTGAGCCTGTGCGCCTAATTTATATTATCTTCTCTTTTCTCGCTTTAAACTACTCTTTCCTATTTGATTAACTTACTCAACCTTCAGGGAAACGTGACAATTTTATGAATCAAACATGATATGGAAAGGATGGCTTTAAAGAATGCAAGAATAAAGTCTAAGCCAGTCAATAAACAACCAAACAAGAACAAACATATACGTGCTATATTGGAAAACATTAAACGTTGTGAGACGCGAACTATGTAGTTACCCAAAAAGAAGGACTAAATTGAACATATTGTAATGGGCGGTGTCGCAAATTCATGGGTCAGTGGAAAAGCAGCGAAGAAAGGAAAACTGAAAAGACTGGCGTTGCATGGAAAGTAGAAACATATGTTAGGCTCAAATGGGCGGCTATAACCGGGAAGCACATAAAATTAGTAAACAAGTAAATAAGGGTACAAAAAGTTAGCCAAAAACGTTTATACGGGCTCATGGTTGGTGAATAAGAAAATTCTCCATAATATAAAAGGCAACAAATGCGCAAATTCAGCTGAAAAACATAGTCGCTTATAAATATACTTTGTATTTATGTATATAAGTTTGATGCATTTATATGCAAAATGTGCCTTTTTGGAGCAACTTTCGAAATTTCAGTTATTTCTGGTTGAATGATTTGTGTAGTTCAAGAGATAAATCTTTTTATTAATTTAAAAAGTAGAAAATAGAGTTTGAAAACTACTTATAAATGAGTCATTAATTGAAAAATATATTATTTTATCTTTATTATTACAAACTTTATTTAGAATCAATAAATTTGCATTTTCAGATTTATCATTTGTGAATTTCCAAAAAAAAAATATTTTCTCTGCATACATACTTTCACATATGTATGTTATAGTATATTGGGTAGTGGAAATAGTCTTTTTGTATCTTGTCAATAGATGTCGTTGCCGTCATATCCAGTGCTATCAATCACATTCTGTCATACCATACAGTGTTGGAAAGGAGAGAGGTTAAGCTCCATTTAGCCAAAAAAAAACAAAAATAAATTGAAGTTGGAAAAAAGTTACAGCTTTTCAGATATAAGTAAAACTAATGAAGAAATTCGCTATATTTTTAAACTTTTGTATAAAAGGAAAGAATGCCACGCGAGCCACCAATGATTTTTGTAAAATTTACGGAGATGATGCTGTTATCAGTTGGTGTAGCACAACTCGCTTCCATTCTGGAAAATTCGATGTGGAGGATGCACATCGCTCTGGTCGACCTATCGTTGAAAAAGTCCATGAAATTATGGAAAAGATTGATGAGGACCATCACATAAGCAACCATTCCTACGTTAAGGAACTTAGCATTCATCATCAAATGGCTTTGATATCTGATTCAAAAAAGGCTGGCTACAAAAAGACTCGATACTTGGGTACCACATGAATTGTCTATAAAAATTTAATGGACCAGATTAACATCTACGATTCTTTGCTGAAACGAAATGAAATCGCACCATTTCTGAAGCGAGTAGTAACAAAAGATGAAAAGTGAATCAAATACCAAGCGTGGTGAAGCTCAACAAATACCAAATGCTCGCAAGGCCAGGATTGACGCCTCGAAAGGTTATGCTGAGTGTATGCTGGGATTGGAAAGGAATTATTCACAATGAGCTGCTGCAGCCTGGCCGAAGGATTGATTCTACATTTTACTGAAGCAAGCCATCGAAAAAAACGGCCAGTACCGATCAACTGAAAGGGCTTCATCTCACATCGGGACAACGCTAGACCACACACGTCTTTGATGACTCTGCAAAAACTGGGAGAGCTTGGCTGGGAAGTTTTGATGCCTTCACCATATAATCCTGACCTAGCACCAACGGACTACCATATTTTTCGGTCAATGCAGAACTCCCTTAATGGAGTGAAGTTGGCTTCAGGCGAAGCCTGTGAAAATTACATGTCGCAGTTTGATTAAAGATTGGCAATGAAGGATGGAATGTTTAAGATTAAAGACTAAAAACTAAAATTAAATGTTAAATACCAGATCTTAAATTTAATATTCTTAATCATTTAAATTGAGTCTCTTATCTTAAATACCTTTAAGCTTAGTGTAGTGCTCTAATTGATTAAATTTATATTTAATTTAAATTTTTTTTTAATAATTTAACCTTTGTCCTTATCGTTTTTCATTTAATATTTAATTTAAAATATACAAATTTTAATTATTATTTTTTAATTTGTATTCATTAGTCTTTTAATTCTAATATTTGGACTTGAAATAGGATACGATCATTTTATACTTGAATCTTTTAATCCTTAATTCAATTATATCATTTTTTTATGTTGTCACATATCAACTTCTACCAATCATTCTCTTTGTACGTATGTATATTGGTAACTATTGCCGTAACCAAGTTTAGATTTTGTAAAAACAAACGAATCGTTTGTCAAAAGCTTGCAAATCCAAATCAAAAACTACACACAAGTATTCTATAGTAAAGTTTTTTTACGAATTGCAGCATAAAAGCTTACACACACGCTTATGTAAATTTATTAAAAACTGCTTTAGGGACACAAAGTGCCAATTAAGCTGAGTTATGCTGACCCATGCAAAGCACTACTGGAAAATTTATGTAGAATTCTAAATTGAAAAATGTCCTCAATGTTCAAGAGTTAAACAAACGAGACATAACTTTATTTTAGCATACAGAGAATATCTTTTTTTTTTTTCAGTAAAAAAAAGGTGCTCGACAAATACCGTTTCGATTGCAAATTGTAAAAGGATTCATAACGAATGCATTCACTTTCACCTTGAGTTTGCAGGATTTATGAATGCACACATAACCGTTATCCTTTTGTTTCATTCGAGAGTTGAATAAGTGGGTGTATGTATATAAGGATTGGTATATATATATATATGTGTGCTTGCTTACTCATATGCAGTCTCAATGTGTTTAGTGATGTGTAGTGCAGACTTTGTGGACATTTATTATACGTAAGTGTGTTTAGCAAACAACCATAAAGCTTCATAAATCTCAAGATCGCTCTATTGCTGCTGCACAAATGGACAAAAGGGGCCACTTGATGAATAATATGAATCATGTAAGAGCAAGGTAGACAAGGCAAACAAATTAGGTGACAAAGTTAATGGGCTACAGAAGGTTTTAGTGGCAAAATAAGAGCTAAACATACAAACAAGACACACAAGAAGTAAACATAAGTGACAGCAACAGGTGGTTTTGAGCGCTATATACGGATATAGTTGTGAAACATGTGTGCGCTAGAAGTAGTACTTTTAGGTATTTATGTATATATATGTATGTAGGTGGCGCCATATGTCAGCATGTGTGAAAAATGCTTGTCAGCGCTACAGTCTACAGGCAAATAAATGTGTGCATAAATTTATAAATTTCTCTCTACACAAACACATAAAAACAACTTATTTGTAAATAATTTATGTCATTTTGCCTTTCTGCCGTAAAAACCTCGTTGTAGACAAAAATTATTGCATACTTTAGGGCGCACAGCGTCTTAGCCCGCTTAATGAGAAGCAATTTGCAAGTGTTCAATTAATTAACTGTAAATATATTGCGATAAAAACAAATAGCGAAAGTTGCTCGGAGTTTTGCGCTGCAATCAAACTGTCAATAAGCGACTTTTATGGCCAAAAGAATTGGTCATTAATTTTGTAGCTGTTTATTAAGCGCGCTGTCTTCGAAGCAGTCGTTAAATGGCAACGTATCAAGAGTTGCTGCTGTTGAACAATATCAAATAATTAATTAAATGAAAGCAAAAATGTTATCAATTAACGATTTCGTATGTGATCAAGGCAAAATTAATTGAAGGTGGCGCAATTAAAGATGATGGAGTGTAAGAAAGTGGATCACAAAAGCGCTCAAACTGCCAAAATTACTTCGGTTTCAATATAAACTTTGTCTTTTAGTTACAAAAGTTATAATTTTAGTCTACAAAGGCAAGGTGATCCAACCAGAAACTATCTCATCAACTAACTTTAGTGAGAGTTTCTGCAAGATTCAAAAACTGATTTTGGACTCACAAATGCTATAAGTTTTCATTTTTTTTTCTAAAACTGTTATCTGTGCTATTATTTCACTTAAAGTTACGCAGGTTATGGCTTATGTTGCTCTTTACCTATACACTATGATTGAGCTCACTTCCTGCGCATCCATATAAATTGCTTTCCAAATAAAAAATGTCATGTTGGGCATAAAATTTCTCGATAAATAACAAACTTAATAAATATTTTTAATGCACTTTGCACGCATTTATTATGGCAATTCACTTTTGCTCCACAATTCAATAACAAAATAATAAAATTTTACTGCAAGCACTTTAAGCGACACAGCGAATTTCACCGGCGGCAAGCACCAGCAGCAGTGACTGCAATTAATTGCATTAAAACGACTTTTATGACTTTATTTAAAAGTGAAACTATAAGCAGTAACGAATGCAGTATAAAAATAGCCCATAGAGAGTTTTTAATAAAACAAAGCGTAAATATATTTTAAATTAATAGCTGCTAAGAGTGTCGAAGTAATAAATAGTGTGAACAGAAAGTGAAAGTTTGTGGTTATAATTAAATATAAGGTATTTATTACAACTGATTAAATCACGTTTTCTACAAAGATATAGATACATAGGTTGCTATATATATTTCTGGACTAGGCAACACTAAGTGTTGTCAGGTGCAATCTGACATTTCCATTGGAAAGTTTGACATTTTTTAGCATAACATCACTCAGAACGTTTTGTCATTTAATCGTGAATTGTTTTATTTACAGGGAATTAAAAAATTCATCTCGGCCAAAAAGTGGAATTAACTCGTAAACATTTTCGTGTGATCATTTTTCACAACTTTCGACGTGATTTATCACGACAAGAGTGCACCGATGAACTAAAATATTTGTATGGCTATGAAGCACCATGCTATAGCACTGTGAAAAACTGGTACAACGAATTCAATCGTGGCCGACGCTCGCTCAAAGACGAATTCCCTGAAGGTCGTCCAAAAACAGTCGTTGTGCCAGAAAACATCGATGCCGTACGTGAACTGATAATGCAAGACCGTCATGTAACATACCTTCAGATAGAGGCATGCCTATGCATTTCTCCCATTGATTGGATTGGTGTAAAGAAATGCTGAAAAAATACGATCCCGGTGCTTCAAAAGACGTTTATAAGATCGTCGATGACGAATCATGGATCTATGCGTATGAGCCCGAAACAAAACAGCAATCGACCGTATGGGTCTTCGAAGGCGAGGCCAAATTCAACACAAAAAAAAAAAAAAAAAAACAAAAAAAAAAAAATAATAAAAATAAAAAAAAAACATTTTCGTTGATAAATATGCCTATTTTCATTATTAAGCCCGAAATATATATAGCAGCACTCGCATAATGAAATATAACAATAAAGTCTCATAACTTTTGACGTAGAAATACTAGTGTAAAGCATATATAGTACAAGTATAACGCATAGAGGATAATTCTCAATATTTCTCTTTGAATTTTTGTCACCAATCTCTTTTCAACAATTCTAAATGTAGGCAACAATTAATGAAAGCAAATAGAAACGATTCGGAGGCTCGCTGCGTTGTGCATAACGATAGCTTTAAAAACAACTCCAACAGCGACTCTTGAACTGGTACTAAACATGCCATCGATAGATCTCTTCGCTGAAAACTGCACAGCAAAATCGGCGGGACAACTACTGGGTGCAGGAGAATTTACATATAGAGCCTTCAGCATGGCTCGGTGAGTAATGGCGGTTGAGCAAACATCACCCACATGACCCCACTTTTCAACTGTGAAAGAGGGTTCAAAATAAACATAGAAAAAGAGGGGGTGGCGTAAAGGTATGTCACCTACGCGCAACACTCTAAACATCTATACGAATGGTTCGAAAATGGACAATGGATTTGGTGCAAGAATATACCTACCAGAGACATGGGACCGTCTTTTAAGTTGCTGATTGCAGTATATTTCAAGCTGAGGTCTTTGCTATTGCGAAAGTCGCGAAGTTGGCCTCTAACGCACCTGCAGGCAATTCCAGAGTCAGCATCTACTTATATACGTAGACAGTCAAGCAGCAATCAAGGCAGTAAGCTCGGATCGCATATGGGCCAGAAGTGTCTTGGAAAAACAGGCATGCACTAGAGGAAGTATCGATAATGAGGCAGCCGAGTCTGCTAAAATTCAAATATTTAAGGAAATTTTCAAATGATTAAAATATATAGGCATTTATACCCTGCACGGAAGATATAATATTAAGTTTGCAAAGTAGTTATAAACACCAAAAATGGAAAGTCCGAGATCCTACCAACAAAAATATATGTGACTAGGTCTACGAAAAGGGGCTTAGGTGTCAAAAAAAAAATAAATAAATAAAAAATAAATAAATAAAAAATAAAAAAAAAAATTGAAAAACAAAAAAATAAAAAAAAATGATTTTTTGACACCTAAGCCCCCTTTTCGTAGTGATTCAAAAAAATTTTTTTTTTAGTTTGGTACTCGGAAAAATAGGTTCCTAGACACCTCTAAGAAAGCATTTTTTTGCATTGACTGCCAACAGACTTATTCTGTAAGCAACTAACAATTTTGTAACAAACTCGCAATTAGTCGCCTGTTATGAGAGGCTTTCTATAATTCTTAATAAGTTCCCGTTTCAACCCACGGGTTTTGTAAATCTCTTGAAATTAAACTTACAAGCAGTCTTCAATATTTGCTCTCCCACCAGAGAAGTGTGGGGATTGAGGTGAGATGGACAGGAAGGCAGGGATAAGCATCTACACGGATGAGTCCAAACTAGATAATAGAGTGGGAATTGGTGTCTTTTCAACAAAACTAGATACTAGACAGGCAAGTGGCTTTGAAATCACTAAAGTGCACTAGAGTTTTGTCATAGATAATGTCTCTTGTTGTCATAGTAGATTTAACGTCTTATCTCACGATAAACATGCAACGGGTTCCAGAGTATAGTGATATCCCTGGTAGCTGTAAAGCAGATGAAATAACCAAAAAATCGACGAAAACATTATGCATTGAGCTGAGCCTCAGTGGGGTCAATCGCTGATTGGCTGAAAAAGCAGACAAGCGTGGAATGAATAGAACATTTGCCGCCAAAAAAAAGAAAACTTTAGTAGGAGTATTGCAGCTTACAGTCTAATTGGCAGGCACAGCAGCAGACAAGGTGCACGAATGAATATTGTAGGAGCTGTTAAAAGAGTGAAGAAGAGGTGACTGTAAAATATATCGTTCGAGGATGACGTTTTAGAGGTTGAATGAAACCTTTTATACTAATTAACGAAGTTCAACCGAAGCACGGAGTGATTCAGAGATGAGACAATAGGGGAAGGGAGTATTATTCCCAGTAGCAAAGTCAGATAGCCACTCTTAGCCACCGACTTCTAATTGTTAAAAAAATATGGGCTCAAATAAAACTAAATATTATTTCATAAGTATATATGTATGTATAGTACATGTTCGAGTAGCAGGTATTTCAATATATAAATGCGGCAAAAACTTTTCCAAAAATTTTAATATAATTTTACAACAAAATAGTAAGGGACTTTACAAAGTAATGAACAGTCCCCAGCATATTTATTTACCGCACCCTTTCCTTAAAATTTATCACCCATATACTATACAAGCATACTTTTCGGCGCAAGCATACTTTTCGGCGCACACTTGTAAGCTGAGTTCATTATTTCTCTATTTTATTTAACACACTCTCCACAAGCGCACTCAAGTGCTACACAAAAAGTGTCGAAAAACACTTAACAGCATTGAAAAAACTACACATTTGTACACATACATACATATGTGTAAAAGAAAATGGCAGCATATATACATATTTATGGAGCGAGCAAAACTTTTTGCCACGCTTATGAAGCACACTGTAGCCCGCAGCCCACTCCTAACCGCTTTGCGGCCTCTCATTAAATTTTGTTATTGTACAAACTGACAATGGACGCTCTTTATGCCCTTCTAAGCTGTTCGAGACAGTTGTGGCTTGTTGGGTGCGGGGTGAAACTGTACGACAAACTATTTGACCGCATCCGACAGTTCGGAAACTTTTCAGAAATATGTGTAAAATAGCTAAAACATTGAATTGGAGGAAATTGGTAGCAGAAGTGGTTTGTTTGTGTCATGTTATGAAAGTTTATTTTTCACCAAAAGAAACGAGAAAATAAACTAGCACTTGAAGTTGAAAACGGTTAAAATTTGAGCACACTTTCGTTTTATGTTTCATAATGATGGTTCAAAGTTTTAAGCTTTGCAATATTGATTCATATGTTGTTGACGCCTTTTGTATGGAAATAATATAGTTAATTTATTGCGTCAAGAGAATACTTGTATGTGTGATATTATTTATTATCTACTCGTGCACACTTGCATTATTATTGTACTCCCGAGAACTTTCCATTAATGTGGGACACTATTAAGGGCCAGAATGGTTAGCAGCTAGTACAGGGTAGGCCATTTAAAGTTGACCCAAGTTCGTTTTCAGCCATTTCGATGGCCCATTTGCCAAAATTAAGGCGTCGCGGATAATCAGCTGGGTTTAGTTTTTGTGCCATTTGAATTTTATATGGAAACATCTTCAAATCTTTATGAATTATGCGTCGGAGAGTGGTGCGAGAGATGTCTAATTCCTGAGAGCGGCGATAACTCGATGTCGATGGAGTCTCCTCAATACTGGCTCGTACAGCTTCGATATTTTCATCAGAACGTCTTGTGCGTTGTCTGGATGCATGACTGGCATTACTGAGATTACCGGTGTTCACAAATTTTGCGTATAAAGACTTAATTGTGTTCTTAACTGGAGCACTTTTCACTTTATTTTTTTTGCGAAACGCACGTTGAGTTAACACAATTGAAAAGTTATTTTGAATATAAAGCTGAACAATTTCAGCGCGTTCTTTTGGAGTGTACTGTTCCATGGTATAAATTGTCTTCGAATGACGCTTCTAACGCGGTATGACATTAGCCGATTTGTCAGCGCTGTTAAAAGTTACAGCGTTGCCAGATGGGTCAACTTTAAATGGCCTACCCTGTATATGTATACAATAATATGTTACTTTTTTACCTTTTTATAGCATAATTTTGGGAGCGAACACACTCACTTTATTTGGGCATGTTAAACTCGTTTAAGAAAGGCACGCGTAGTGTCGTAAAATGAGGTGTTAACCATTTACCCTCCGCTCGGCGATTTGGACGTTGACTCTCAGCTACTCAGTACCACTTTACAGCGAAAACAAACATTTAAGAACTAAATAATAAGAAGGATAAGCATTTCTGAATGTTTTACTATAAAATAATTCTCTTTGTCGCCAGCAACCAGATGTTTTCCTGTGATAATAGACTATGTAGTCTCGTTTTCTTTATCCCACATCTGGAATATGTGATTTATTTTGTCACCTATTCTTACTAGAAGATGTTGATGGGCGCATTCTTGCCACACGAAAATTGCCCCCCAATTGGTCAATTCGTGCTTTGACTAACTTTTACCAAAAAATTTATTTACTAAGAAAGGAATTTCCTCACACCTTGGATCTTTGTATACTGCTCAAAGCTTCGAGCCAAGTTGAGCTCGGCTTTGCAAACATTTTCCCCAAAGATTTAGACTTGTTTATTCGTAAATATAAATAGCTCTTTGCAGTACGTGCTATGTTCGTATACCTCTATTCTTTAAACTCCCGTTATCGCTCTTTTGAGGTGGTTCAGGGAAGTGTTCGAACCGTCATACGCACGCCAGTCGTGTTCTTGTCAGACACAAAACCCGCCGACATTTCCTAAATATATCTCTTAGTTGTCGGCTCATAATTTCGACCTCTTTTTACAAAAAACTACACACAAACGACGGATAACACTCGAATAGTATTCCTTGTTGCCAGTTTTGCTGGTCGGAAGAATTTCGGACAACACCATACCTCGATAAATGCAGAAAACTGTCAACATAGCTTATATTTTTGACTTGCTTTGTCGTGGTATTTTCCGCTTCCTCGCACCGTTGCTAAGATCTCCGCTATTTTGCGAAAAAATTTAGTGATTTTGGAACCAATCGTCTTTTAATTTTTCTTAGGCCCAATTTTTCATTCAAAATGACTTTCACTGATCCCTTTGATTCGATTCCCAAGCACCAGTTCCTTTATTTTATTGATGTGTTGATCATCACATGACGTTGCTGGCCATCCTGGTTCGTCGTCAACGCATTCTCGAGCCTTTTCGAATACTTGGTACCAATCAAAAACACTTTGCCGCTACAAAGAATTATCATCGAAGACCACTCGACAACAGAAATTTGATTCCGCACACAAAATTTAAAGCAACTTCTGTCTTCAATAATTCCACTTATCGTAAAAATCGCCGATTGCTTTTTATGTACTTCTAGCTTTATTACCTTTAAATCCAAACCTATACTACAAAGGCCGGCATGCTTTATAATTGTAGGATTACTAGTTATTATTTACCTCACACGAGGGACATAAGTCAAAAATATGTATACTTTTGATGAAGCCCTGAGAGATACACATATATATTTTTCTATAGATATACAATATTTAAAGATCTGATATTTGATTATTAACCCAGAAAGGTGACTGTAACAAAGTTTTCTTTGACTAGGATTGTACATCAAAAAACTTCATCATATTTAGAGGTTTCTTCGTATGTTGATGCTAAAATCTAGCAAGTGTTAAGTGTTGGAAACTGTCGAAATGAATACAGGAAATTAATCATCATTTCAAAACCACAAAATCGATCTGTCATGGAAAGCTCAGTTGAAAGAAAGAACGTTTATTTTTTGCACAGATGGAAAGTACAAAACCTTCTGAGATATCTTTGCTAACCTTGTTCGAAAAACAAAAATTTCAGTACCTTGAAGTTAGTGAACTTCTGAGATATCCGTATTGTCTAGAAATGGGAGATTAGCAGCAGATCATATCTACTTGATTGAGATTATCAGATCTATAGACAGTGCTGTAGGGAAGCTCCGAAGTTACTATTTTTATGATTTTTAGTATTATTTTATAGGATTAAAACAATAAATAAATATATAGGATGGATTTTGTGCAGTATTTCTCTTTAAAAATAATAATGATATTTATATATTGGGTAGTCGAAAAAGTCCTTTCATATTTCAACTTATTTTTTGCAACCTTTTGCCATTTTTTGCTATAGACGTTATTCCATCAGTATAAAACTTTCATCAGTGTAAATCGAAATTTCGAAATTTCCAAAAATTTCAATGGAGGTTTGCGTGGCATTCTTCCGTTTTTTATATGTACAAAAATTTCGGAATTTCTTCATTATTTTCACTCATTTTTGAACAACCGTTACTTTTTTCAATTTCCCCGAATTTAAATGAAACTTAAAACTTTTCCAATTTTATATAGTATGGCACAAAGTGATTGGAAGGACTGAAGATATACGACTACAACGACATCTATTGACAAAACACGAAAAGACTTTTTCGACTACCCAATATTTTCATATAAATATATGAATGTCAATTTGTGCTGCATTTCTAATAGCAAAACTAAAAAGAAAAACGACCCCTCAAAAACACATATCTACATTTAAATCAATTTGAAAGCAAATCCCAACGCTCATAAAAATATTACTTCAAGCGAATTCCCATAGCGTCATTTAATGTGAATATTTTATAATCCACAAAAAGGATAATAAATCTCACAATATTTGTATGAGAGCAGAGAGCTTGAAATATTTGAATACTCGTAAATAATCTCAAACCTATTAGCCTAAAGATAAGTTTTTTAAACCCTTTTAGATAGAACGTGCAAAAAAAGTTATAAAAAGGCATGTGTACGGAGAAGGACAACCTCATGCTGGTGAGTGCCCTAATAGAGCAAAGATATGTGTTTCAGCCACTATTCAAATATGTATGCATGTGTGTGTGTGCGTGTGAGGCAAATTGATTTGTGACTTCTTAAGCTAACCGAGCCGAGCTGACCGCCAAGCTTGGTGTGCAGGGACTGCCATTCCGACACGCAGCTCCACAAATTGACCATCACACGCAAAACGGTGGTGACAGATTTAATTGAAAATACCCATTTGTTTATTATTATTCTTGCAGATAAGTAGTATGTGTATTTTTAACAGAGAAGTAGCAACACCCTAAAGCACTTTGGGTGAACAGGAGATGTTACTACGCTCTAAGAGCACATCCAAACACACACACATAAAAATTTGCTGCGCAGCGTTTGCTGGTCACTTAGTGATGGTGGTAATGGTGGTGATGGCGATGGTGATGGCTGTGTCTTTGTTGCTGTTGTTGCGCATAAGTCAGTCAGTCCGTGCTCCGTTATAAGCAAATTAATCACGCACGAAGGGAAGTTTCACCAATATAATGCTGGGTGCGTGTCACAATTGCAACAACAACAATGAGCGCAAATATAAACATTACCATAGATATGTAGTAAGCATTTTATGTGCGTGTATATACAGCAACTCTCAGTATTTACTGCGGAAAGCGAAAATTAATCAAAGTGAAATATTTTTCCCGACTTACGGAGCACGCATAACTCACGCTCACTGAATATGAATGTGCATATGCTTTCATTTGCCAGACAATGTTGCCTAAAATAATAAGAAGAAGCACAAAATACACAGAAGTTGGCAATTTTCATGTGTGTGTGCGTGTGGCTTGTGGAGAGGGGAAGGACAGAATTTGGTTGGAGATCAGTGATTTTCTTCGGAAATAATGTAATTATAAAGAAGTTGTTGAAATGACTTTAGGTTTATATATACATATATATCAGTATGTACGTTACTTCCCAAGTTGATTTTTCTTAGAAAATATTGCTTGAAGTTTCTGCTTTTGCCGTAAAAAAATTACACAACTCAAACAAGCTCTTTACATTCAAATTAAACCGTATTTAAATCATATAATCATATTTCTCCTCATCATAATGATTATGGCACTTTTTGATCTTTAGCAATACATTTTTATTTCCAAAGCAAATTAACATACAATTTTTAGAAAATTTAATTTATTCTAAAACCAAATTTTACCTTCTTCAAAAAAGGCTCATTAATTTTTTCCATAACGCCATTTTTGTAAGAGTTATACGAAGTAAAAGCTATGCATCAAATGCACTAAAACCTTCATTCTAGTGCCTTATAAATTCTGTGTTGCTCATACGACATGGTGTGCTGTATGTATCAGTAACTGAACTACTAAGCCTCAGTGCATTTGTTGTATAACTTTAACGGCCTATAACTAATAAAGAAATGGCTTTATGAAAAAAATCATTAAACACTTTTCTGTAGAGTGAAAAATTTTGTATAAGAATATGCTCAGTTCCAGGTTATATACTTACTTGTTGTTATGTAAAATATCAAAATTGAATATATGGAAAAGTAAAATGTTTTAGGTGCGATTTAAATTGAAAATATGGATTTGAGGAAGCTTGTTCCTTGTTTAATTTATTTATTTATTTTTTTTTTTTAGAATCAGACTGAAAATTCAGAGGCCATCTGCAAAAGATACATTAACTTGGTAGATAACGGACACCCTAAGAAACATATGTGTATAATATTAAACTATAGTTTGTAGGTTAATGGTTTACTGTGACATTAACTAATATTAACTACTAAATTATTACAGTTATATTAAATTTATTATATGTATATAGTTTTATTGAATTCTTTCACAAATTAAAATATTCCTCGAACTGAAAGAATCTTCGCACAGCAGTCAGGTATTCAAGTCATTGGTCTTAAAGACTAAAAGTTCAATTTAAAGCACATTTTAAACCTTTTCTTGATTTCATTGAAATCTTTGAGTGATTTCAAATTATGATTTATTTAAAGTAAACACGCATTTCTTTAGAAACTAACAACTTTTGGGTAATTTGCTAGTTAGCAATCGGTGTGTGAAGCCTCTTTGATGCATGTAAGAGTTCGCTAGACTGGAAGCTAATTGCAATTCGCTCAGCAATTTTCACTTCACTGAGTTCGGAAAAATTTCCACAGTTTTTAGGCAATTAATTAACAAATATGAAATAATTTAGAATGTGATACACACAACAATGTTTAAAGCAGAGTGAGCTAAAGGAAGCTGCTAATTTTAGTGAAAGTAAAGAAACGTCTTGAGTAAGTTAAATCTTGTTTTTATTATATTTTAGTGCAGGAAGGGGGGAGAGAAATAACCGAGCTTCATATTTATCTAAAAAAAATGTCAAACCGTTAGAATTACTTTTAGAAAAGCATGATGAATTTTTATGTTCCCACAGTTGCGTTGAAAAATCTCATAAAGTTGTTGACCTTTTTTATGTTGAGCATTATAGAAATCGTTAAAAACTTTCATATCAAATCTATGCAGTCATTAGTATATGACTTAAGAAGCAAGAAGCCGTCAAAGAAAGATATTTTATGAAGAGAGCTGCCAACTATTTGAAAATACGTTTCACTTAAAATTCAAAAAAAAAAAAAAAATAAATAAATAAATAATTAATAATAGGGATGCCAACTGAAAAAATAGAATAGAGACTTACAGTTCAAAACTTTATAAAGCTGAGTTGCCACTTGCTTAAAGTTTTCATTAATTTATTATAAAAAAATGAACTTTTGCAATATAGACAATAATTGAGTTTAAAAAAGATTTATAAACGAGATATTTTATGAAAAGTTGTTGCCACCTACATATACATATATTTAAAAAGCCGTTCCACCAAAATTCAAAACATGAATTAATTACAATAGCGATGCCAATTGAGAAAAATTATTCTAGAGATTTAAAGTTCATAATTTTACTAAGCTGAATTGCCACCTGCTTGAAAATTTTCTTAATTTTTTTTAATAAAATAAATTTTTGCAATATAAACAACAAACTAAGAGAGTTTGAAAAATTTCTATAGTATATGTATATTTTATGAAAAAGTGTTGCCACTTATTCAAAATAAAAATTTACTAAAATCCTGAAAATGATTTAAGTATCATAACTGGCGTGCCAAATTGAAAAAAATTAAGAAGTCTTAAAGTTCGAAATGTTTCCTAGAAAAGCTGCCACCTGTTCAAAATGATCATTAATACATGTATTATAAATATATGAACTACGTTTACGTCAATAAAGTAACAGGTTTTAAAAAAGGTGCCTGTTTGAGATATTTGGTAAAAAGGGTTGCCACTTATTTAAAAACAGATTTCACTAACATTCAGAATATGAAATAAGTATTACAATTGTCGTGCCAAATTGAAGAAATTTAGCAAGTCTTAAGGTTTCCTAGATGAGTTGTCACCTGTTTGCAATTTTCATTAATATATTATACTAATTCATTGAAAAAAAAAAAGATTTATAAAAAAATCTTTAGAAGTTAAACAAATTTTTAAACATTGAAGAGTTCAAATTATTTTCTATATGAGTCGCCACCTGCTTAAAATTTTCATTATTATACTATGATACAATACTACAATATAGAAACTATATTTTAAAAAATATCTGTGTTGGAGACATTTTATTAAGAAGATTGCCACCTATTTAAAATCACATTTTTTACAAAAATTCAGAAGTTAAACAAATTTTGCAGGATTGAAGGCCAAACAGAAGATACTAAGAAATCTTTGAGTTAAAAATATTTTTTAGACGAGTTGCCACCTGTTTAAAATGTTTATTCATATATTACAGTTCAATGAACTATCGCAATATAGCATTTGCATTGTGAAAAAGATTTCTGTTGGACGTATCATATAAAGAGGGTTGCCACCTGTTTTCAAACAAAAATGAAAAAGAAATATTTAAAAATAATGTAAATAAAATGCACATGATTTTCTTTTTAATTTCAAGAGAAATTGCAGTCTTATTGCTCTTTACTTATTGCGCACTGTTAAACAATAATTTATTCATCGCTTCATTACATGTGGCATTCACGGTATATTTCACGCTTTTTTGGTTTTTGCATAACAAAAATTTATGTAATTATTTCCAAGTACCAAGTATATGGTTGAATTGCTGAAAATTCACGGTAGTGAAATTACTAATTACTTCTCTAAAGCAAATATTTGTATTTAAGCTAAACAAACTACACAAATATTTTTGCAATTTTTTTGTTTTCTGTAATTCGCAAGCAGAAAAATAACTTTAAGTTAACCAAGCGCTACAAAAACAAACAGTTTCATGGGGGCTACTATTTGTTTTCGCGAAAGTTATGGCTCAAAGCAAAATATTCAACAAACGCGCTGCATTTCGATATTTCATCTTCGAATTCGGCTAATTACCCAGCGTGAACAGGTACTTCACCTTCCCATAAAATTGACCACAAAAAATTACGACCTGATGAAATATGAATTATTCATCATAATGTTAACTGGAAATAACGGAAGCGATGGCGCATCAATCAAACGCAAAAGCGGTAAGTCAATTGTTTTCAGAAATTCAGTTGAAAAATTTACTTCTCGTGCGCCAATATTGAAATAATAAAAACAATAGCCGCACACAAGTGAGCGAATTTAATTGGTATGAATGAAGTAATTAGCTACAAAAAAGAGCCAAGTATGTGTAATTTGTCTACCTAATCACTTATTTAAAAGCAAGTCATAAATTTCTGTATTTAATATAACGGAAATGTTGCTTTGTTTTTGACAGGCTAGTACAAAAATGTATTTGTTTACTTTTTCGATGAAAAAAAAATTCAAAAATAATTTATGCTGCAAGTTTTGGGTATTGAATATAAGCCTTCAAAATAGGCTCGCTTTCTACCCAAAATATTAACCATCTTTTTTAAACTTTTTTGATGTTATTGTCATTAACATATGACAATCAAACTGATCACTTGCTCATAAAAACTGATTGTACCAATCTCAGAAAAATTATTTAAAGAAGTCTCCGCAACAAAAAATCTTGATTTCGTCAAGCATTACCTTCTCTTAATTTTGTAAAGGTACTAAGTACGCCAGTTTTAATTCCGATATCGTGATCACGTGTTGCTTTCAAAAGCTGCTGCTGCCATACTTAAACTTATATTTGATATTCTGAGTACTCTTACAATCACTATTAACTGCACAATATTTGCATTATTGTCTGTATCTTAAGCTAATGTTATCCGTTTCACTTTACATGTAAGCGGAACTTACATTACAGTTATTACAGTAACATCATCAATCAGATGTTGTGTCAGCTGTTCATCACTGTCCTTGCAAAGAGTGATTTACTCTGAAAAATGGAGCAATTCGAGCGGTAGATTGCGATTATTACGACTTATTTCAATGGAAATTATTTATTTAATATATTTATTATTTATAAATAATTCTATATATGTCCGCTGTAGACTGTGATATGCTGAAGGGATATTTATATGAAAGTAATTTAACTTTTACTTTGGCATGTGATATGTGTGATACTAATATATGATCTTTAAGCTTGACTACTTTTAAATATACAAATTTCTATATTTTCGATTTTGAATAAATAGCTTCGTCTCACTGTGTCTATGTTGGACGTGGGTTTTGAAAGCTCAAATTTGCCCGTATTTTTATTTCCATGTGTAAGTTGCGGTGGACAATGCATGAAGGTGGCGATTGGAACCTAAGTGTGTTCTGCACCAATACCGTGAGATAAGCTTCTTCAACAACGCATATAACATCGTGCGTAAAATGAAAGATAAAAGCCCACTGTCAATCTGATGAGAGGTTATCAGTGTGTCTTCAGGCCTGGAAAATCAACAACTGACCAGATATTCAGTATGCGCCAAATCTTAGAAAGGACTTGTGAAAGGAAAAAGGTACTGCCTTCATGCCGCTATATCAGAACTTGGTATCCAGGCAAAGCTAACACCACTTCGCAATCTGACGTTGAGCAACACGAAAAGCTCCGTCAAGATCGGGAAGGACCTCTCCAAACCGTCCCTATGCAAAGCTAAATAAAGAAGGTACAATCTTCTACAAGTGTATAAAACTTCTGGCGTACGCCGATGACGTTGCTACCCAGATTAGATAAGGAAGTGGAGCGTATGGGTCTGGTTACGAACGAAGACTAGACAAAAAATCTCCTGTCATCAAACAAACAGGAATCGCATTCGCGTCACTGTTGACAATCATAATATCAAAGTCGTAGATAATTTCATCTATATTGGAACCAGTGTTAACGCCAACAACAGTGTCAGCTTCGAAATCCACCGCAAAATAACTCTATCCAGGTCTACATGTGCTACTTTGGACTGAGTAGGCAGTTGAAAAGTAAAATCCTCACAAACAAAGATCAAACACTACAATGCACTCATCATCATCGTCCTCCTAAATGGTGCAGAGGCATGAACGATGACAACATCTGAAGAGTCGGCCTTAGGAGTATTCGAGAAAAAAGTTTTACGGAAGATTTATGGTTATTTGTGCATTGCCAACCACGAATACCGCAGTTAATGGAACGATGTGTGAAATATACGAAGAACATTAACGAAGTTCAGCGAACCAACAGACAGCGGTTGAGCTGGCTAGGTCCGATTGGAAGATGATACTCCACCTTTGAAGGTTTTTGATTCAGTACCCGCCGATGGAAGCAGAGTAAGAAGAAAATCTCCTCTCCCTTGTAAAAATAAAGAACTAAAAGGAGAAACGACTAGCGCTTTATTGGCCCTATAATCCTCTAGTGGTGTCTGCGCCAACATTATAGAAGAAGAATTAAATTCTCAGTAGTTTTTTCAGGTCTAAAAACTTTAAATATTTTGCAAACTAAAGTTTTTCTTAAAGAATATTATCTAGTCAAATAGTCTAACACAAGAAATGGGTTCTCTAGGTTCTGAGTTACTATGAAAGGTATTTTTAGATAATTTTTTTATTAATTTCCGTACAAAAAAGGGTTAGATTTTATATCCCACTAAATTTTGCCTTCAGCAATTTGTCTCAATTGGCAATGCAAATTTCACTAATATTACAATCAAATTCAACAAAAAAAAACATAATCGTCTAACATTTTATAAGATCTTAAGTCATGAGAGCGTAGAAAAAATGCAATTTGCTGTCTTTCACTTTACACTTCAACTAAATTGCCTCATAATCATTTCCAAGCAACAAATCGTCTCTCCAGACATTTTTAGATTCAACTGACGGCGAAAAAGTGAAGCGACTTACGCAAATTCACGCTCAGACACACACACACACATCTCTGAATAAATAATTGCAGTTTATTCCGAGCACTAACTCACGTGAGGCAGACGCACATAAACAACAGCCAAATAGCTAACACATTTCTTGCTCCGTTAAAGCAAAAATAAAATTATACGCCGTTTTTGTCAGAAACGCACGCAACGGGATTTTCAAAAGCTGCCATAGAACCGCAACGACAGAGTACAGTGCGCAAACAAGGAATTTCCCCTTGAAGCTGATGACGACAAATAGCACATAGACGAAGGCGGGTGCGAACAGCAGCGGGCAAGTCACATAAGAAAAGCAACAACAATAAGGTAGTGCGCGATAATAAAAGCCAAACTGACGCAGACTTATTAGCAGCGTAAAGTAGCTACGTAATAGACAAGTCGGAGAGATAAACTTTATCAGAAAAAAAAATAAATAAATTGTAAAAAAAAATAAGTAAAAAAATATTGAAAAACGTAAAAAAAATATTGAAAATGAATAAAAAAAAATATTGAAAATAAGTGAGTAAAAAAAAGATACGAAAAATAAATAAAAAATGTGTATTAAGCAATGCGCGCCAGAGTTTAGAGACAAAAGCGATAAAAAAGCTTTAACATATGACTAAAACGTCTATCTAAGCCCAAGGTGCTAACGTCAGACGGCTACTGCCTACCACGTACATACATACAGGCACACACACAGCTACATAAATTATGTACGAGTGTATAGATGAGTGTGTATATAAGTATTTGTAAACAATATGAAGGCATTGCTGGCCCTGGCCCTTGGCTGTGGGACGTGATTAGACCGCCATAGGCCACAGCAGTCGGTGTGGACGCTCGCATAAGCTGCCAAGTCACTTGATAATTATTGATTATCAGAGGGAGTGTAAGCATATGTATGTATATAATTGATTTTTATATAGTACATAGTATATATAATGTAATATATAAATATAATATATAGCATATATGAGTCTGTTCAAGGGAGTGTAAGAAAAGACTATGTGAGCATTAGCGCCCAGCACGTGACTGCCTTGCAAAGAACTAACCAGTTAGACAGCAACACAGCAGCAAGCACAAATTTATGTATATGTACATGTATGTGTATGTGCCACTATACCTATACAAAGCCTTTGCACAAACACTTCTTGTGCCGCAAACAAATGACCGCCACTGCCAAAGGAGGCCACCGCAAATGTGGCTTTATACAAGTTGGCTACATACATACACACATACATGTAGTGAGAAAAAAGGAGGTCAATCAGCGCATGGACCACATGCTCTCATGCACACATACATATGTAAAAGTTTTTCTCTACATCCGTCCACAATCTATTGGTTAGTCCTGCTTTTTATTATCGTCAGGTTATAATAAATTTGCTGCGTGAATCTGCCGGGCTGCTGTTATGAAAATCAATTCCGTTAGAACGTGACAAGCCGTTAGTGGACATACTTAGGCACATATACGGCGCATATCTGCCGCTTTTATTTATTTATAAGTGGCCTTATATGCGTGGCTATCTACTTTATTAGTATTTGTATGTATGTATATAAAAATATAGTGTGTATCGATCACTTTGGCTGCCGTTAATGCGCACACAAAGGTGCTTTAAGTCTCTTTAGACAGCACTTTGGTGCTTTTTAAGCATTAACTGTGCATTTACTGCTTTCAAAGTATTAAAACGTTTCGTGCTTACTTTCAGTGAATGGCATGTCGTGCTGCAGGCTGCTGGGTAGAGTGGCAATATCACGAATTGAAGAGTATAAATTTATATAAGAGTTAAATTATATTAAATTAAATTGTTGTTTATTAATAATGGGTCTCTAATAAAATGTACTAACAAATTTTCAAAATTTATCTCGTTATGTGGTTTTTTTACATAATTATGAACAGAAAAGTTATGAGGCACATCTAGGAAAAATTTTCAAAAAAAAATTTTTCTTGTGTACATGGAAGATGGAGTCATGTGTAAAAGTCATGCAAGTGAGGAAAATTCTCTGAGCGCTATTCACTTGGGAGTGGCCAGAAACGATACTTCTACATATGGCTCCAGCAGCTCACGACTTCCCGTCTTACACCAAGTATCCTTTGGGTAGCCACAGAACATCCGTTTGAAGAGGCTATTAGATTGAGAAGGCGAAACATCCCTACTCAAGGTTGTGCACTGAGTTTGGAACCCAATACGTAAAAAACATACCCAATGGAAAGGAGAAAACGGCCTCGAATAAGTGACCCCCCCTTGATGACGACCACGGAAAACGTATTAAGTATTACGATTTAAGGGCATACCCCTTGATTGTTCGGTTCCTTAATTGAGAATGTGCCGTTACCCAGCTGGTTGATGTCCTCGTAAGAGTAAAGGCTGACATCACCGCCGTCCCAGAAATGCAATAGACGGGACAAGGACTGAGACGAGTAGGTCCTTTTAGCATTTACTACGAATACTATATAAATAAGCGCATGTACTGTAGATTTTTTATGTAAAATGTAAGGTACGTTAAAATTTAAAAGAATTGATAGAGTAGTGCTTTTTTATTTCCAAAAATCTACAATTTTTGGGCTGCAGCTCTAGATATAATATTCGAAAATCACCTCTAATTTATCTCCAAGTTGAAGCTGAAACTGTTTTGTCGAATTTTTTAAAGAAAATATAGGTTTTAGAATTTTGGTGCAAGAGTTGCCACCTGATTAAAATATATGTACTTTTTTATTATTTAGAGTATTAAAACAAGTTATCTGAGAACTGTAATTTAACTCATATCTAAAAATTTATTTTAGCAGAGTTGCCATAAATTTCAAAAATATATATAAAGAGTTTCTTTTACTTCACAAACTGTAGTACGGATACCAGGTAGAAAGTATTTGTGAAAGCTTTGGAATAAAAAAATTTTCGGAACAGAGTTGCCACATTTTTTAAATCTTAAAATGTCATAAATTCGACTTACGATTTCCTTAGGTCTCCAACCTGTAGCTGAGACTGTTTTCTCGAATCCATTTTTTATTTAAGATAAAGCGTTATTAGAATTTTTTTCAAAGTGTTGCCACCTGCCAATAAATATATATTTAGAGCATTTAAAAAAATTATCTGAGAAGTATATATTATAATTTTACCCATAATTTAAAAATTTATTTTACCAGAGTTGCCGAATTTTTTAAATCCTAAAATGGAATAATTTAGCCTTACCATCTTTCTACGTCTATTTTAATGTCAGTTATGTAAAAAAAAATATATATAAAGGGTGATTTTTTAAGAGCTTGATAACTTTTTTTTTAAAAAAAATGCATAAAATTTGCAAAATCTCATCGGTTCTTTATTTGAAACGTTAGATTGGTTCATGACATTTACTTTTTGAAGATAATTTCATTTAAATGTTGACCGCGGCTGCGTCTTAGGTGGTCCATTCGGAAAGTCCAATTTTGGGCAACTTTTTCGAGCATTTCGGCCGGAATAGCCCGAATTTCTTCGGAAATGTTGTCTTCCAAAGCTGGAATAGTTGCTGGCTTATTTCTGTAGACTTTAGACTTGACGTAGCCCCACAAAAAATAGTCTAAAGGCGTTAAATCGCATGATCTTGGTGGCCAACTTACGGGTCCATTTCTTGAGATGAATTGTTGTCCGAAGTTTTCCCTCAAAATGGCCATAGAATCGCGAGCTGTGTGGCATGTAGCGCCATCTTGTTGAAACCACATGTCAACCAAGTTCAGTTCTTCCATTTTTGGCAACAAAAAGTTTGTTAGCATCGAACGATAGCGATCGCCATTCACCGTAACGTTGCGTCCAACAGCATCTTTGAAAAAATACGGTCCAATGATTCCACCAGCGTACAAACCACACCAAACAGTGCATTTTTCGGGATGCATGGGCAGTTCTTGAACGGCTTCTGGTTGCTCTTCACCCCAAATGCGGCAATTTTGCTTATTTACGTAGCCATTCAACCAGAAATGAGCCTCATCGCTCATCGGACGTAAAGCGCGAAACACATTTCGAACCGAACACTGATTTTGGTAATAAAATTCAATGATTTGCAAGCGTTGCTCGTTAGCAAGTCTATTCATGATGAAATGTCACAGCATACTGAGCATCTTTCTCTTTGACACCATGTCTGAAATCCCACGTGATCTGTCAAATACTAATGCATGAAAATCCTAACCTCAAAAAAATCACCCGTCCTTCTGGGTACCTCATGGCAGGGCTGCAAGAAACTTACTATGGAGACATTTAGAAAGAAAGGTAGCATATAAAAGAAAGATGCAAAGAAGCTACTTTCACATAAAATAATGTGTAATGTTGAATACAAACACATGAACTTACATATACATATAGTATATACACGTAAACATATATCAATATATAAAAAACGAATTTCCCAAAATTTAAATTTATCTGCATGCCTTTCCTTATGCTCGAACTTGTTTGTTCTTCACGGCCTTTCATCAGCGCCGTTTATTGCCAACAACACACATCCGGTGGCTCTTCGTTTGTGATCTGTCAAATAAATAAAGAATTTCGCCGCAAAAAGTTTAAGTTTGTATGTTTGTGTGTGTTTGAGTGTTGGGCTTTTTATCTACTGCTGCCTCCATTGACTTAATTCGCTGCTTTATATTAAAATGTCAGCGTCATACAGTATATTTGTACGTGTTTGTTTATTTGTTTTTGTTTTGCTTAAGCAAAATTTGCATTGTTACCGGCTTTTGCTACACACTGTCGTTACTCATACGCAACGGCAGCCACCCGTCGTTCGGGCGCATAACGGCTGTGTGGGGAGTTTAAAGCGGCCTCTACGCTTTCCTTGCGCTTAAATTAGCTGGCATTAGACATGCATAGTCAACAAATATGCTTTTTAAACGAGATGACAAACATATTTATAACTTTTAAGCATTTTAGTATGACATTTTCATTCATTACTTTATTACGGGTGTTGTTGTTGTTGTTGCTGGTTGTTTGTGTTAATATTTTAAGCGGACGCTTGAGAGCGTTTAGGACGAATTTATTTCTATATGTATGTGCATATATAAGTTTAATAGGAACCCTGTAGAGAAAATTTAGAGATGTTGAGGTGTTGACACTGCAGAAAGTCAGAAATTAAAAAAAAAATATATCAGAAATTAAACAAAAAAAAACAAAAATATTTTTATAAATTTAAATAAAATTAAGAAAAACAAAAAACAAACAATAACTTCGGTTGCAATGAAACGATAGTGGCCTTTACAACTAAAAAATATTTCTATACAAAAACTTGATTATTACAGTTAAGTTTGTATGGCAGCTATATGCTATAGTAATCCGATCTGAACAATTTGTTCGCAGATTTTACCATTGCTTTAAATAACTATCCACGCCAAATTTCGTCAAAATATCTCATTAAATAAAAAAAGTATTCCATACAAGCACTTGATTTTGATCCTTCATTTTGTATGGCAACTATATGCTATAGTAGTCCGTTTTAAACAATTTTTTTGGAGATTTTGTTAATGTCCTGGAAAAGAATCCCTGCCAAATTTTATGAAGATATCTCATCAAATAAAAAAGTTTTCTATACGAGAACTTGATTCCGATCGGTCAGTTTGTATGACAGCTATATTCAATAGTGCTCCGATATCGACGATTCCGACAAATAAGCAGTTCATTGACAAGAAAAAGATGTGCGCCAAATTTCAGATCGACACCTCAAAAACTAAGAGACTAATTCGCGTATATACAGACAAAGGACAGGTAGACGGGCATGGCTAAACGACTCCGCTCTTCACGTTAAAATTTTAAGTATACATTGCGAGTATATTGCATCTCTCTTAAAATTCTCACTCAATGAGTTACTTTTTCAAGAATACCAATTTCTATTTTTTCACATATACATACACATCTCTTCAGATTTTAAACTGAGTTGAGTGTCCACGTAAGTGTGTGATAACATATTTACAAATCGTTTGTATAACTTAGCTGTTACGTACCGCTTTTGAAGGGCTGTTCAAAATAACCAGTTTTATCCAGAAATACAATGGCATCACTGGCATGGCTATAAAGTTACAATGCACTTACAACTGTCACACACTTGTGTGTTAACGGTTTTTCTATCAGAGTCATTGTCATTGGCTTCGTCAGCAGCGTGGTGATAAGAAACCGTTGCTTAATACAATTTCGATTTAATCCCAGATAACAAAATGTGCTTGAAATATTCATTGAGTAGTTGGTTTTAAAAATTTTGTTTTAAATGGAAATTAGTCTAAGTAGACCTTATGTTTCTACTACGTCAGCTGATAATACTTTGAGGCGCCTAAGTCAAGTAACATCGTGAGAGATAACCTTGTGGAGAGAATATGTTACGCAGTTCGGTTGACCGGTAAAAACTGGTTTGCTTTTTGTTGTCGTTGAAAAATGATTATAGCCAGCATCAAGGCCAGGTACAGTCCTTAGATATACAGCTAATCTGTAAAAATCTGTCTAAAGTATGCTGCGCTTAATAGATCATAAATGGTAATAAGTTTACTTTCTTGAATTCCTAGAACATCTCTGTGAAGACATTTGAGTAAATTAATTTTCAGATAGCCAATTTTATTTGGTGCTTTCAGTTCAATAACTATGACTGTGTAGTTTTCATGAGCTTAGACAAGCAAACAGAAAAGCCAGCATTATCAAAGATCAAGTGGTTTGAGGAGCTTTAGTGAAAACCATTGAAGACTTTACTCGGTTTGCTGGAAAAATTGATAAAACGGGTGCTCGCACTTTTCAAGCATGTAGTTCAAATAACATATCGGAGTATAGAAGTCAACGCACTGGATCGGTTAAGGTTAACTTTTCGATGATTGAAATTAAAAAGAAGACACAGGATCGTTGTTTGTTTAACAAGAGATACGTTTTTGAACTCACAATTTTTTATCGGATACCTAGAGCCTTTAGATCTGCAGAAATCTTATTTCCAGGAAATACTTTTTTATTTCAAAGCAGAAAAAAACTTAAGGAAGGTATACTCTACATTTCATAGCAGAAAAAAATCTCGGGAATTTTTCTATGTGATCAAAATTGACTCGGACTGAGAAACATACATTTTAACGTATTTAATACAAATCTCCCTCAAAATAGGTGCCACAGCCAATACAAGAAAAAAATGTCAAGCAACCATAACTCGGAAATCGAGTTATTCTATATAATCAATATTGACCCGGTCTGATAAAAATTACATTTTTAATAAGGCAATACAACGGCACTAACCCGAAAGCAATTTTCTCCATATACTTGTTAAAAGCCTCGGCTAGGACGACCAGTTCCTTCAGCGTACTTTGTTTTTTTTTTCAGTAATTTTTTCATTCAGCTGACTGACTGTTTCGACGTCAAATTATAAACTTACAACTCGTCATAAGTATTGCTGTGTTGGATGAATGTAAGAAACTCAGCAGCGATGTTAAAGGTCCCTCTTGTAAAATATTCAGGCCATTTGAAAGAAGTCTGACACAATTAACACCCAAACCTTTAACCAAGGCTTGAGTCAAGACATTTTGAGATCCTCTGCTATCCCTGCAATGCCAACACGAATATTTTCAAACACTGTTTCTTTTCGATGTATTCGTTATTAGCGAAGAGGGAGATCGAACTTGACATGAACACAAAAACGGTTATGTCAAAAAATGTTTATCGCGAGCAGTAAATCTGGACCCGACCACGTAAAATTTGATCAGATGGCACACGTACACAAACAAAAGCTCTACCTAAGTATAGGTATAAGTGTAAGTGTAAGTATAAGTAATGCTTTAAATAAAATGCTTTAAAATAATTTCTCTCACTTCAAATCCGTCTGCACGTCCAAAAAGTAACATTTTAAACAATACGACCGTTAATAGTATGCAAGTTAACTACCGCAAGTGTGAAGCCGGAGCGTTGTGAGCTTAGTAAAGCCCCTAAAAGGGAAGTTTTTAATGTCTCTATACCGAAAAATTGCCGTGACTGGGAAGGAGGGAGGCTCATGAGCCGAGCAGTTAGCTGGACCGGTATCACGCCCCATAAAAACTTTTAGCATTGATTGCCAGCTGTGGCTTCTCGTTAAGTTGGTGATGTGTAATTGTGTGCAAGTAATTTGCGTGTGCTTGCATACACACACACGTTATTTATATATATATGAGTGTGTTGGTGCATTGAAAGTTTTGTCGTTTCGAGTTGTTTTCAGTCATTGCGGCTTCGGTGTGGTAATGTGGCTATAATTTACGGCACAACCCATCGATTTGCAAAGCGATACAACTTAAAAACCCGCACAAGCACACTCGGTTGCTGTCGGGTGGCGTCGTAACCGTCGAATGGTGGTGCGCTGTGCATTCAAGAGAGAAATTTAATTGATTAAATTTTGTGGTAAAACAGCAAGAAAATACGAATCTACAACACGCACTGTGGAAGGAGAGTTGGAAATGTGAGAAATATGTGATAAAAAGCGAAATAGCGGGAAAAGCCTAAATGGGCAGACATTAAAGGCCGCTTGGTGAAAATACTAGAATTAAGTTAGACGCAAAATGCGAAAATTCTTTGTGGTTTTTTTCAGGTTTTTCCACGCCTCATTCTACGTCGGCTTTTTCTGCGTTAATTTATGTGATTATGCTGATTACTCTCGTCCTTTTTTATTTCTTTTCTAATTTTAGTTCATAAATCCGCACTCTCTATGCGGGTTATCCATCACTCAAGCTAACTGACTTCCATTTTTTTGGAAAGAGGACTATATAATTTTTTACTGAGACGTGTCTAAATAACCGTTACTTTGAATAAAAGGAATATATGTATGTATATACATATTTAGTGAAGTAGTGGCTAAGAAGTTAAGATTCTGACTCAATAACTTCACTGTTTTGAAGCAAAAGATTTTAAATATAATATTTACCAAGAAAAGTGACCATATTTTTTAATAAAATAAATATTTTGTAATAATTCATATATTATTATCTGAACGGTGTTGCCACATATTTATATTCTTCATTTCAATTTGGCAAAAACTAAATCGGTGGAGAAACAGTTATGATATTATAATAAATGCAAATTTTACGCAATATTAAAATAATTTTTAAAAAGAGTTGCCACCTATTATATTTTTACCTAAAAACGTAGTCGATAGTTAAACGGAGAATAAAAGCACACAAATTTAACGTAATTTTTTTTTTAGTTTATTATTGAAAAAAAAAGTTCTGAAAATATTCAAAACAATGTTGCCATATTTATAAAAATAAAAGTTACCGATTACAAAATTAAACTTAATTTTTTTTTAAGTTTATTATTAAAAAGTAGTATTCTGAAAATTTTAAAAATAGCGTTGCCATACTTATGAAAATTAACAATGCAACAAAAATCACGGTTTGTAAATACTTAAAAAACAATTTTCAAAAATTTTTCGTCACATTAGAAAATAATGTTCGAAAAATATTCAAAACAGGGTTGCCATATTTAAAAAATGCAGAAAAAATCACAGTTTGTAAATATAAAAAAAAAAAACAATTTTTAAAAATTTTTCGTCATATTACAAAATAATGTTTGGAAAATATCTATAACAGGATTGCCATATTTATGAAATAAACGTTGCCGATAACAAAACTAAATTTATTTTTTTTTAGTTTAAATTACAAAATAATGTTCTGAAAATATTCAAAGCAGCATTGCCATATTTATGAAAGTTAACAATGCGGAATATACTTAATACTTAAGTATTAAAATAAAAAATAAAAATAATGAAAAATAGCAAAACGGCTATAAAAAAAATTCGGTTTAAAAAATTCGAAATGTAATTTAGCGATTAAAGATTTTTTGAAAATTTAGCATACTTTTTTTAAGTGCATCATTAAAATGTCATTTTCAGTAAATATTCGTCACAGAGTTGCCACATATGTATGTATGTATATGTAAATATAATTTACCGGTTTACGACTATTACGACTAAAACAGCAATATATTATAACATAGAAAAAATGTTCAATAAAATATTTTTACAGGGTTGCCATATATTTGAAAAAAAATATAGCGAAACGTTATGAAAAAAGTTAGTTATTAATACTTGAAATATAATTATAAGAAAATAATCGTTACAAGGTTGCCACATACATATGTATGTACATATATTAAAACAGATTTGCCATTAACGGGTTTGAAAAAAAAAACAAATCGTAGTGTAGTAAAACTTAGAAAATTGATTTTAAGACGTATTCATCTCTTCTAAGTACAAAAGTTTAGCTTAATTTTTTTTAAGCTTATTATTAACGAATAATTTTAGGAAAATTTTCATCACAGGGTTGCCACATTTTTGGAAGTAAAATTTAGCCATTAACGAATATGAAAATAAAATCGCAATTTATTAAGGCATAGAAAAATAATTTTAAAAAATATTAGCAACAGGGTTGCCACATGAAAATTACTATATTTGAGTTTATATAAGCCATATGAGGAAGATAAATCAAATACCAAGGAAATTATGTACAATTTTCAGCTCTAATAGTTAATTTTTTGAATTATAAAGTAAGTATAAATTTAAAAAATTTATCAAAAACTTTTTCTATTTCAAACAGAAATTTTCAATAATTTTTTATTACTCCACAGTTCAATAAAAACCATGCCACAGACTTTATTTTATTTAAATTCACATTAAATTCATTTAAATTTCGTCCTTGCAACCGCAATCCCAACTTCAGCACCCAATTTATGCCATGCTTTCGTATATCACCAGCATATTATTCAAATTTGTAAGTCATCACAGCACATAATTTATCTCAAATCTCCGCTGTTTCGTGTACACGCACGTGCCAGTCGCACAATTCCGACTGTTAAATGGGATGACTACATGATTGACCGACAAACAGTCTGTTGTTGACAGCAGCGACGTGACGGACTCAGCAGCGGTGGGCGTGTGGGTGGCTGCGGAGACAACTGCTCGCTCGCTTTAATGATTTGGCATTATTAATGCACAGCATTTAGCATAATTTATTCATTAGGTGAATTTAAATGAAAGGTAAATTTTTTCCAACTAAAGGAAGCAGAAGAAAAAATGCGGAATTCTCAGAATTTTATTATACAAACTCAATTTAAATTAATGTTTTAAGCTTTTTTGTTTCAATTAAACGCAATGAAATTCCTCGAGTCTTTGCAAAATTAATTGTTTTTGCGCTTTAATTAATTATTTCTCTTCGATTCAAAAATTCTTCCCTACCCGCCTAATGCAAATTACCAGTTTACTGTATGTAAATATCTTAGCCTCCACGGCGTATGATTGATTTCACTGCTTTGCCTGCTGCTGAGTGTTATCGAGGAAAGCAAATATGAAAGATGAATTTTACGCCACGTTTTCTGCATTCAATTATTATTCATCTTAATTGTCTACAACATTCTGTAATTAACCAGCTACGCCAAGCACCGTTACATGCTAAATCATCTGATAACTACTTGTTGTTGTTGTTGTGTGTGTTTTTTATAAACAACACGCCTTGAGTTCTCCCTTTCACTTCATTTTTAATCGTGTTCATCAGTCAATGGCCGAAGCGAGCCATGCCAACAGCCCAATTGTATGCTTCAAAATTACTTAGCGTGTATATAAACTAATTAGAAAGTATTGGTGTTGGTAGCTATTGGGAATGCTAATAATTTGATATTTATTTTTAGTAGAAAAGTAATTTTCAAAAAATTTTGATATGAAATTTATGGTACAAATGTAGTTTATTTTGTTAGTCTGGGTCAAATTTGATCAGATGGTGTATTATTGTAGAAATAATATACTTATATATAAATAACATATATATGTACATATGTACATACATAAATACATATATACAGGATATAGATGCGGGAGTTCAATATACATATGTATGCTCTATAAGAGAGAAAATCCAATATGTAAACAGGCGCTATTTGTGGTTATTTGGAGGTATCAGCGTGAACGACGAGTATCAAAGAAGAGGGAACCACAAATGGTATGAGCTGTATGGCGACATGGATATAGTTAAGAGCATAAAAATTAAACGAGTGCGCTGGTTAGGCCATGTCGTTCGCATGGAAGATGATGCTCCAGTAAGAAGCTCCTCGACACGAGACCCTTGGGTGCACAACGAAAGCAAAGGCGCCCAAGCATGCGATGTAAGGGCTGATCTGGGCCAAGACCGACGCTCGGTTATATTAACAAAGAAGAAGACTGTACCGTTGGTATAAAATTTGGGCTATAGAAATATTTTTTTTGGAGTTACCACCTGTTAAAATTTTTTATTAATATTTTTTTAAAATATCAATATAAATAGAAGAAAAATAAGAAAATAAAAAATATTTCGTAATAGTTGCCATCTGTTTCATTTATTAAATAATAAATAGAAATGAGTTATATACTTTATGAAAATTTCAAATATTTGTATATGTAATATTGCTACGAATCGCAGAATAGTATATAAAAAATTAAATAACAAAAATATATTTTGAAAGAGATGCCACCCGTTTTGAACTTTCGTTTTTTTAATGACTATAAGTGTAGACATGTGACTTCTATAATGCGTGTTAAATAAATAAGTTTTGAGTATGTTTCGAATTGAAAATATTTTTTAAGAGTGTTGCCACTTGTTTGCTATCCGTATGGAATTTAATAATTAACTAAAATATTGTAATTTAAAAGTAAATTGAAAAAAAAATTACAAAGGCTAATGTGAAAAATATTTTTTTAAAGTGTTGCCACTTTATCAAAATTTTTATATTATGTACGTCATCTGAATTGAAATTTAAAATATAAAATAAATCAAATCATATATAGTTCAAACATATAGAATTAAAGTTTTGGGATGGTTTCGTATTGAAAATATTTTTTAAGAGTGTTGCCACTTGTTTTATTTCTGTATGGAATTTATTAAATAACTAAAATATTGCAATTTAAAAGTAAATTGAAAAAAAAAAAAATTACAAAGGCTGATGTGAAAAATATTTTTTTAAAGTGTTGCCACTTAACCAAAATTTTATATTAAGTACGTCATGTGAATTGAAATTTAAAACATAAAAAAAAATCGAATCATATATAGTTCAAAAATATAGAATGTAAGTTTTGGGAATGTTTCGTATTGGAAATATTTTTTAAGAGTGTTGCCACTTGTTTAATTTTAGTATTATAATTTATAATAAATAAAATATTACAATTTCGACATAAAATTAAGAGAAAATTCATAATTTTTTTTTACAGTGTTGCCACCCTACCGAAATTTTTTAATTAAGGTAGACGTTAAAATAATTCGAAATTTTAAATTAAAAAAAAAATTCAAAATCACATTTAATTTAAAAATATAGAATTAAAGCCGAGTCGATTTAGCCGAAAAATAACAACAACAGCTTTATTAACATTCCAAAAAGCCTGAGGCGGAACATGCTAGCAGTAATTAAAATGGGGTCACTCAAAAATTTCAAAGCAAGTTAAACAAATTTGGCCGCAATTTAAGCAACGGAGCGAAAGCGAGCTTGTATAAAGGCGCAAATAAACAAAAAAAAAGAATGAAACATTTCGAAGTCAATATGGCAATCTCTCGGGGCTTACACCTGTGCGGTAGTATGTCATGTTTGTGTTCAGGTATATGTGCTGAAAAATAATAAAATGTTTTAAAATGCGCGCAACGTATAAAATTGAAGAGCACCAAGGGACATAACAAAATTAAAATAAAAGTTGTTAAGGGAGAAACAGCGGAAAACGAGATGAAAATTTTAAATGTAAAAAAGTTTTGGCTTTAAAGAACGAGAGGCGTCAGATTTCATACTCAAATCAAGCGACTGAAATGCGAATGTGCGCACGAAAAGTGAAAAGAAAAAAGAAATAAATGCACGCAAACAAATATTCCTACTTGCATAAGTATATGTGTGTGTCTATGGATGGGTGTTGAGTTTACGTGTGAGCGCCTGAAAGTATGCCCCGGATTACGAAAATTTACACTAAACTTCTACAGCGCTTTGTTGTTGTGAACATAGATGTGCGTGCTGGAGCTGTTTACAACAAACTTCTTGTGCCTACAATTGGCAAGTCGGAATTAAAGGCAATTCTTAGAGAGAAAAAATATATGAAAAAGTAAACCTAATTCAGCAAAATGTAGAGTAATAAGAATGTAAAATAAGAGTGTGTGGCACATTTTGTTGTGCCCAGCCAAATTTCTCAAATTTCCTTTAACACTCCTTTGCTATTTAACCACTTTGCAAGAAGTCTTTGAGTAAAATAAAAATGTCTTTATCTTTTGAAGCAATTTTTTCTAATTCTAGATGACTCGTCAAATTCTTAATTGACTCGCTTTACGATCCAATAAATTGTAAAATAAAGAAGTGATTCTTCTGAAATATTATTATTAATTTCAAAAATCGACAAAGAATGCCATGTCAGCAAGCACTTTCACGATAATGACATTAACTGCAAAATGCAATTGATTGCTTGTGCTTTTTGAAAATTTAATGCCAGTGATTTGTCAAAAATAATTGTTAATGTACTCACCATTAAAATTTGTGTTTACTGTCAATTCAGCATGTCATTGTCATTTTGTACTGTAAAGAGAGCAAAAAATTAAAATAAATTTAAAATAATTGTAAATATAATTTATTTATAAGCTTCTTTTTTTTATAATATCAGATTTTAGGACTAGAAAAAAGGTTTGCTATCATGCCAAGACTCACAGACTAATGTGGGACTTCATTATGTCAAATCGAATGACACCAAACTGACAAGAGTAAACTTTTAATGACTTGTCTCAATATCGGATAGGTTTTTGGAATAACAACTGTTTGTGGATGGCATTCACGAAATTCGTCTTCAAGCTATATCTACGCCAATAAAGATGAAAAAGTCTCTAAAGTTACTTTCTGTCATAGTAATATACCCTGTTAAGGGTTCTATTAATATTTTCGTTGCCTACATTTGGGCGGTTAAGGAAAGGAAGAAAGTGTACTGCCAAAGCTTATAGGCTTTTGACTGCACATGAGAAAAAATATCAAGATAAATATAATAGAAAACTAGAATTTCTAACAAAAGTAAATAAAATTTTAAAGTAAATAATCTACAAATAAAATAATACACAAATAATTTTTCATGTTTGTTGAAACCGAAAACTTTTGAAGTACTAATAAGCCATTGACACAAACATTTGTATGCAGTTTAGTTAGACCACCACTCATACGATTTGGTTTGACTTTTCTCATAACTCTTAAGAATTTTATTAATTTTTCTTTCAATGTCCACAAAATTCATTTCCAATCATAGGTAAACTTTATTGAGATTAATATTTTATGCTTTTATTTGCGCACACAACAGTCCATGGCATGTTTGCATTGTGTGCCTATGAGAAATGGATCAATTTTTGTATAATTTTAATCAAAAGTATAATATTTCTCTGAAAAATTGCAATGCATACAAGTGGAAAAATTCATAACAAAATATACAACATACAATAAGTATACTTTAAACTCACTTGCAACCGCAAAATTACAAAGGCCAGCAGCAGCAACGACGACAACAATCAATAATCGGAAATCGACAAAAAGCAAAAATGGAAATTATAGGAAATATGTCAACAGGTTGCAGAGGAAAGAGCAACAAATTAAATTACCTCAAGCGCTGGAAGCGTACAAATGAAGCGCACGAAAAGAAGTAAAAGCAAATAAACGAAGGTAGAGTGTAATCAGTGTATTGGCCAGGAGACTACAAATTATGCCGGAAGTAGCGTAGACTATGAAAGAGAGAACTGCAAGCAGAAATATTCTCAACACTGCTGGAATTGTATTTTAAACAACAAAATTACGACGTAAATAATATGGATATTGTTGGTAAAAGAAACTGTGAGCCTACAGGTATGCTAAAAAATGTTGATGATGACTTATACTACTATGCCATTTAAAATAACATCGTAATTATTGTCATTGGTGGAAATGGAAACTTTAATTTCATAATTAGAACATAACTGTTTCCAATTCTTTAAATAATAAGATAATAATTTAAGAGAAAACAGACCAATATCGTGCTCCTTCGAGAACTAGCAGTAAATTATTTTGAAATTCCCTGTAATTAGACTTCACTTTCACTAATTTTGGCTATCAAAAATTCTCAAATCAAAGAGTTCGAAATTTACTATTTTAATTTTAATATTTTAAGCGTTCTAAATTCCCGCAAAAACATATCGAAAGTCAAAAATTTGAAGTTTTAAAACTGTATTCTAAAAAACAAGACAATTGATACAAATGAAGAGTCTGAAAAAAGGCTCTCAAATAGTAAAAATTACGAAAAATGTTTCAAAAATTTCAAAACTGTACTCCAAATATATCTCGAATATAATTTCCAAAAATTCTGAAAACTCGAATTTTCAAAAACTTCGAAAAGACTTAGACAAAAAAACTTTTTTTAAATACTATAAGATTTCGTCAATCGAAAATACATAATTCAAAACTGCGAAATACGAGGTTACACAAGTCAAATATGTAATAAAATTCAAAACTCTGAAATGAAATTTCAAAACTCAAATAATGGATTTATAAAAATTGTAATTCCAAAAATAGAAGTTACTTTTCGAACTTAGAAAAGTAAGTTCGAAAATTCCGAAACTGAAAATTTGTAAAAAATTTAGAGATTTAAAATATATCGAAGATCCATAATTATATTTAAAATTAAAAAATTCAAATATTCAAAAAAATCCAAAACTCATAGATTTGCATTTCAAAACTCAAATGTTTAATAAAATCCTAAACCCAAAAAATTAAATGTTCGAAGATTTTGACAAGACAAACAGTAACCCAAAACTATATGGAGATTTATGAAATTTACACATAGTGCATATACCGTTAATTTTCGAAAAAAAAAACATTTTTATTGTAAAAAGCTCATATAAATTTCAAAATTCATAATGAAAACAAATCGTTTTTTAAAAATTTTAATATTTCATTTTGTAAACTTTTACAATTCGATAACTCAAAATTAATAATTTCGAAAATTCCAAATATCGAAATATTAAAAAAAAACAAATTCGAAAATTAAAAGGCTTCGAAATTTGCAATAATTTTGAAAGACTTGAATATTTGATATATGCCAAAACTGCGACTAGTTGACAAAAAATGTCGCCATTCGAAAACATTTAGTTTCGAAAACTCAAAATTACATACATATTTAAGTGTTTAAATATTTATGATAAGACTTATTGAAATAGAAAATTCAATTGTTTTAGAAAATCCAACTTCGGAAAACTGAAAGTTCGAAATTTTCGAAGTTCGAAAATTTTTATATGCGAATTGAAAAAAAAACATCCCAATTTTATGTTTCTTTTTAAAATTGTTTTACCACATTTTTTGCAAATTTCTAGGCGTCTATACTAATCTAGCACTTGTTTCATTGATTAAATTTCATATTTTATAAAAAAACATGCTCAATTTTCTTTTAAATATTAAATTTGAGCTACAAAAATATGGAAATATGAAAATATTTCAAGTACTTTGTATATTTACGCATCAGCTCTCAAACATATCCACCAAGGTGCGAATCACAATCACAACAAATACATACAGACATGCAAATATGCAGATGCATACATAACGGTAAATAAACACTAATTAGAAGGTGTAGCGCTGCTGCGAAGTGAAAGTGTTTTACAATTAATTTATGCACAATCGACCGACGAACTCTTGTTTAATTTATATGTTTGTAAACAACGACGCACACAAACAACAATAAAGCGGTCTGTACAGATGTGTGCGTTTGCAGAAATGTCCGGAAAACTAAATAAATTCACAGGCAATTAGCTAGAATAAATAATTTGCGCTGTATGAGAGCATATTTGGTGAATGTGTGTGGCTGTAGTAGTGTGAGGACCACATGCTTACAACAACATGCTCGTATATGTATGAGAGTATGTGTGTGCCGAAATTTATGAAGACGTGAATGCTGGAATATTTGCTACGAATTTCTGGGAATATTCCACTCTTTTATGTTTTAGCAGACACGGTCTGTGTGTATGTGTGTGCGTGTGTGTGTGCATATAACGTACTCCCTCTACACTGTTTGGTATAATTACGTATGCAGAAGTGTAAATTCGTGTGTGTTCGGTGTGCTTTGATTTCGAATTAGTGCTCGGCTGCTTATGTGGCAAGGAAATTAACATTAACTATCCTCTACATATCAAAGCATATCCTCGTAGTATTTGTATCTAGGTTTAATCCAATGCTAAGTAACGGGGATTTGACGGAAAATATTTGCTTATATTTCCCCAAACTGAAATTGCCGCTCCGTAGAACCCCTTTTCAGCTGATCGAAGAGATAAAACAAAATTCGCTGAAGAAGCTGATGCTTACATTATATTCGTATGTAGCAGTAGCCACCACTACCAATGAAACAGATATTAAAGCGGCACACAATGAAAGAAACTTGGGTTTCATTATAACGCCAAGGTCACTCTGTATGGAAAATTAGCTTAGCCATATACTAAATTATTTGTGTGAATTTGAATATTCTCACAACAAGCTCACATTTACTTGTTTCGGTAATCATTCGGGCATGTCATATAAAGAGAAAGCCAATCGACAGGCTCACTCTAACTTAAGCACGTAAGCCTTAAAGTGTCGAATATGTGAGGGCAAACTTTTAGGCAAGTACATTATCCTAAAACATTTGCCGCCATTTATACTTGCAGTAACTCACATATGAGAAAGCATACAAATATAGTAAATATATGAGTTGTAAGTATCTAACAAGTATCTAAATATAAGGATATGCTGATAAGTAGGTGACTTTTTCCGTGGACTGACTTCAGTCATCTCCGAGAAAAAATTTATTTAAAAAGGTTTATGTTCGAAAATTCCTTATTTCTAAAAACCAAGTTCAGATAACTTTGTTTGAGAGTGCTAAAAATTTCAGAAAACTCATGAACTTCAAAAACATTATACTTTAAAAAGGCGATGTTAGAAAAATTTTAATTTCCATAAATTAAAAAAGTTTGCATATTTTCAGTATTATAAAATTTTCTAATTCGAGGTGCCATAATTCGAAATTAAAAAATTCAGAAACAACAAAGTTCGACAATATTCTAAATTTAAGAAGTTGATGTTCGAAAACTTATCATTCGTAAAAATTAACTTTATATTTTTGCGTTAAATATTCTAAAATTATAAATTGGAAATAAAAAATTATAAAATTCGGAAACGACAAAATTCGATAATTTTCAAAATTCAAAAAGTTTATGTCGGAAAACTGCTAGTTCCCATAAAATTAAACATATTCTAAATATTCAATAATTTAAGGCTTCTTAATGCGAAATTCCATAATTCGAAATTTAAAAACTCCAAAACTCGAAATTAATTTTTTTCGAAAATTCACTTACCTACTTTGACACGAAAAAAAATTTAATATTTTTAATCTATAAATACCATTAATTTCATGTCAGTCGTTTATGTTATGTTTGAAAACTCTAAAATTGAATTTTGGTATATTTAAAAAACTTCGAAAACGCCTAGGTTATGAAAACGTGAATTGTTGAAAACTTGTGATACCAAATAATAATTCGAAATTTTCAATGTTATAAGACTTTAATAAATACAAAAAAAATCAAATTCGAAATTTTTCGAAAACGTATAAACTTCGAAATTTTTCGAAAATTTAAAAACTTCGAAACTCATTCGAAATTTTAGAAACTGCCTGCATATTTACTTAATTTAAGTACAAAGTGATCACTGGAGTACCCAAGAGCGCAAATAATAAATTTTTCAAAATTAAGTGACTATTTTGTAGTTACTACTTTTTTCTAGTTATACGTACGTGTATGAATAAGGTACCCAGGAAGCAGTTAGACACTACTTTTTTGGGTCCGCCAGTTTGTTTTAGATCTTTGATTTTGACTAGACCACATGAAGTCCCCGTCTTATCAAACAGCCCTCGTTCATGCACATGTATTTTTACATGTTAAAACTCGCCTCAATATTATATATATACTTAAATGCATACTCATGTCTCACGCTTGTTTGTCATGCAAATGACATCTAAAGTAAGTTTTCTCGATTTGCTCTTTTTATTTCTTCTGTCGACAGCATTTCGTTATGCTTCCCTCCTTTTTCCTACTTCTCATTGCCATAAAGTTGTGTTGCCTTCACAGACCGTTAAGTTTGCGCATGAAACCATACAAAATGTAACACAAAACAACTCCCTGTGGAGATGTGAAAACGTTTTCAACGTGGGTGTTCTAAGATGGATAAATTTAATACTCATTTTTATACCCTAATCGGAGTGTATTAAGTTTGACACGATATTGGTAATGCTCAGAAGGAACTTTTGGAGACGTTATAAAGTATATACATATGAGGCGATTTAGCTTTGTCCGTCAGTTTGTCTTAATAGACACATTCTCAAAACTGGGGGACAAGAGATTTTGAGATATCAACCTGAACCTTTTTACAAGCCCTTTACTCACCAATATTCTGCTTATTTGCTGGAAACGCCGGTATCAGACTACTAAAGCACATAGCTGTCATACAAAGTGACCGATCAATCTCAAGTCCTTGTTTAGAAAACTTTTTTGTTTGGTAAATAGATCTAACAAGATCGAAGAACCATAGCTGTCATATAAACTAACCGGCAAAAATCAAGTTTAAGGCTTTTTAAATCCTTTTCTTTTATGAAAATTCTACCAGTGAAGGGTATTATGACTTTGGTGCCACAAAATCGAACAATTTTTCTAGTTTTCAATGTTTACTTGGTTCGAACTGGCAGCATAGTTCGTGAGGTGCGCTGCTTTAGACTTTCCGATCACAGTAGAAGGTCGTTGAAAATTCCGCGTAAGGTTTATTGGAGGATCACGTTGGCAGATATGTATGTATACAGTTCGCACACACACATACTCACACCTCTCTCACCGCTTAAATTCAACTTTCGCACGCGTGGTTGAGCAATGTGTTGTTGAATTTTTGCGCTTTTCTGTCAACATTGGAAAATGCTCTGACGCACTCATGCATAAATATTATGATTACTTGTTGTTGTTGTTGTTGTTGTAGTTGAAAGCAAGTTTATTCAAGAAATTACACGCAACTTTGCAGCAGCGAAGTGTAAACGCGTCAGTTAAAAGGCGCAAATACACACGCCACGCGGCTTGAATTCAATCCCATACATCTCAGCATTTTTCTGCTGGCGCTTGCATGTATTGGTAATGCGTCGGTTACAGACAGAAATGCTGTACGTGCAAATGCGCGCTCAGTTGTAGAACACGAACGCGCCAAAAGTCAGTCAAACGCTTTCAAGTTGGCTCAAAATGCATGTTTGGTACTGGTTGCTTAATACTCACACACACACACAAACACACACGCACAGCTGACTGCTAGAACACCGCTGTTTCCCAAAACATACATACACCCATACATATGTATATTCTGTTATAAATTTCCGTACCTCAGCGCGCTTTTAGCCAACGCATTAGCAAGTCAAGTTCACTTCGTTCCATTTCGCTTAAGCGAAAACTCAAACTTCTAATATGTGTATGTGTGTGTATTAAAGCGAAGAGTGCACTCATTCAACACGGTCTCGACTAGAGTTAGATGGAGTGTTGCTAAGCAGGTGATTTTCATTCTCGAAAAATGCATATTCAGTGGCGTTCTTGATGGCAGCACTTAGTGCAGCAAGGAGATTTTATAATTTGGCTTTGGTTTAACGGGACTTAAGTTTTCATTACCGCCACATTTAATGGCGTGCGAAAAACTATGCAGATAATAAATTTATGAACTTAACAGCGCAATCTGCGTTAGCACGATTTTTGTAGCTCAAGGATGACAGGGTGTTAGCATAATGGAAAATAATATTAATGTAAGAAGAGTGAAAAATACTTGCTGTGAAACTATTTATAACAGCAAAGGAGTTAAGCAATGATTACAGTACAGTTAGTTATACTTTGGACGTGGTTTGAAGGTATTCACTGCTCATACCGCGATATGGGGGGTAAAAGAGAACATTTTAATATAACACCATGTTAGCTTAATTATGAGCGAATTTAGTTATGAGAGCGTAGAGTTTGAGGGTCACAGCTGCATTAAAAAACGTCTAGGTCAAAGTGTAGAACAAATAATATGGATTAATATACGGTATAACTCAATGCCGATAAAAATGAATATAATATATGTATGGCACAATCACCTTAGTACATTGAAAACATTCGAACTTCCGCAGTGATAAATACTTTAAACGAACAGAACTACTGGCTATGAATGCAAATTTTATCCATTTCCAAGACGAGCTGAAAGTAGGGTCTTAGAATCTATTATATAGGAGTTTAAGGTAATATAACCAACAGGTATTCTAAGCTGTCGAAGAAGGAGCCTCGATCTCTTAACCTAACCTCAACAAGACAGTCTACGTAAACAAAACAGAACAGGATTTTTGTCCAGCTAAGGACTGTCAACACGGCAGGACCCTTCAAAATAATTTCAAGAAAACTTTCCGCTGTTACAACAAAAATAACACTACAAAGGCCCCAGATTAGTAAGGCGAAACTTTTTTACATTAAACTCAAATGGTTTTATCCACTTAATTTTCTGGAAGTATTTTAATAGGTGCTTCTACAGAAAAACAATCAAATTCTCCGAACAGGATTCAATACAGAAAGCTTCTGAGCATTTCTAGAACTTGATCACCGTCAAGCTGAGGACGCTCTGTGATAGTATCATTGACTCAAAAACGGATCCGACTTGGACACTTGAGTAAGCCGGTCCATTGTATTTACTAAATACCACTAAGTATTGATCAAATATGGAATTAAATATGGATAATGGAAGAGAAAGTAGCGGTATGTTACTTCCTCATCTTCCTCCATTCAACGTTAACTTAGCGGTCCACAAATATTTAGGACTTGCCGAATTCATATCTATTGGGCAATCACCAGTAGGAACAGCTGCGATTGCGGCAAGATGATTCTTACTGACAGCAAGTAGATGAGTTGATCTTCTGCAATCCGCACTAGCCTAAAAAATTTTGAGTTAGTATGTGAGTTTGTGTTCGCACATTTACTAATCTTATATGATCATCTCGTCCCTGATGGATCTTTTCAATGCGGCCTAATCGTCATTCCGATGGGGGAAGACTTTCGTTGTGATGGCGCAATCTCCTGCACTGCGTTCCTTTTGGATCCTTTTCCACCTATGTCTATTATGAAGATCTTTAAAAGAATCCTCTCTCCATCAATGGCTGAATTTTTTTCCCATCGTTTTATTAAAGTGAGTGAGCTTCTTTCTGCCTCAGGAATGGCGAAAATGAGGAAATCCTCTGAGGAATTTTCTAGGTGTAAGAGCTGTTAAATCTGAGGATCTTAAAACTGCTTCAATACAGGAGAGTAGCAAAGTGAACTCCGCGTAATTGAATTTATGATTGCCTGCCATTTTTTTTAAATGGGGCTTAAGGCCTTTCACTGCCGATTCCCACAGTCCGCCCACGTGGAAAGAACATGGAGGTATGAACTGCCTTAATCCCTTTTGGTGCATATTTTTTGACTTCTTTCATGAATTTTACAAACTGTTTGGAGAAGCTATTTGTTAGTCAGCGCCTGCTAAGCTCACGCGGAGTATAAAGGTCCAATGCAAGAAGACCACGGATACCCAACTCGCTCCCAATCCGATATAATCAGAGCCTCGAGAAATATCCTTTGGTGGATTATTGACTGATAAATATCCTTCATGACAGCTCGTCAGGGAAAAAATCGGCAGTGTTGGCGATACAAACATGGAGCAGACAACTAACGATTCTACGCCAGGAATTTTCTAAGAACAGAGTATCATAACTAGTATTATCACTGAGTTTTCCCATACTAATAGCAGTTTCGTTCTACGGATCTGCTTTGCTTCAAGCCTAATATATTATGCATTTCACTTCAAGCGACTTGTGAACAGTTTTCTAAACTCTGTGCAGACTTAAGTTTGGAATGAGCCTCTATAAAGTAAATTTATGAAAAATCAGCGTGATAAACTGAGTTGACTTAGACATGTCCGTCTGTCAGTATATAGGTAAATTAGTCGCTTAAGTTGCTTAAGATATTTTGCACACGTCCTTTCTTCTTCCACAGGCTGCCTGTTTGTTGAATCCGCTGATATCAGTCAGCTATAAAATATAGCTACTGAAAAATTGAAATCAAATTTATGTTTGGAAAGCCGTTTTTTGATAAGATATCTTCACAAAATTTGGTACCGAATGTTAACCAAAACCAACGCTACAATTTCCGAATATATTTTTTCTGTTGGACAACGAAATAATATAACGGGTGATTTTTTTGAGGTTAGGATTTTCATGCATTAGTATTTGACAGATTACGTGGGATTTCAGACATGGTGTCAAAGAGAAAGATGCTCAGTATGCTTTGACATTTCATCATGAATAGACTTACTAACGAGCAACGCTTGCAAATCATTGAATTTTATTACCAAAATCAGTGTTCGGTTCGAAATGTGTTTCGCGCTTTACGTCCGATTTATGGTCTACATAATCGACCAAGTGAGCAAACAATTAATGCGATTGTGACCAAGTTTCGCACTCAGTTTACTTTATTGGACATTAAACCAACCACACGAATGCGTACAGTGCGTACAGAAGAGAATATTGCGTCTGTTTCTGAGAGTGTGGCTGAAGACCGTGAAATGTCGATTCGTCGCCGTTCGCAGCAATTGGGTTTGTGTTATTCGACCACATGGAAGATTTTACGCAAAGATCTTGGTGTAAAACCGTATAAAATACAGCTCGTGCAAGAACTGAAGCCGAACGATCTGCCACAACGTCGAATTTTCAGTGAATGGGCCCTAGAAAAGTTGGCAGAAAATCCGCTTTTTTATCGACAAATTTTGTTCAGCGATGAGGCTCATTTCTGGTTGAATGGCTACGTAAATAAGCAAAATTGCCGCATTTGGGGTGAAGAGCAACCAGAAGCCGTTCAAGAACTGCCCATGCATCCCGAAAAATGCACTGTTTGGTGTGGTTTGTACGCTGGTGGAATCATTGGACCGTATTTTTTCAAAGATGCTGTTGGACGCAACGTTACGGTGAATGGCGATCGCTATCGTTCGATGCTAACAAAATTTTTGTTGCCAAAAATGGAAGAACTGAACTTGGTTGACATGTGGTTTCAACAAGATGGCCACACAGCTCGCGATTCTATTGCCATTTTGAGGGAAAACTTCGGACAACAATTCATCTCAAGAAATGGACCCGTAAGTTGGCCACCAAGATCATGCGATTTAACGCCTTTAGACTATTTTTTGTGGGGCTACGTCAAGTCTAAAGTCTACAGAAATAAGCCAGCAACTATTCCAGCTTTGGAAGACAACATTTCCGAAGAAATTCGGGCTATTCCGGCCGAAATGCTCGAAAAAGTTGCCCAAAATTGGACTTTCCGAATGGACCACCTAAGACGCAGCCGCGGTCAACATTTAAATGAAATTATCTTCAAAAAGTAAATGTCATGAACCAATCTAACGTTTCAAATAAAGAACCGATGAGATTTTGCAAATTTTATGCGTTTTTTTTTTAAAAAAAGTTATCAAGCTCTTAAAAAATCACCCTTTAGCTGCCATACAAACTGACATTATATTATTCATTTCCTAATAGCTTTTACCTGATATTAGTATTCACTTGAAGCTTGAAGCTTAAAGCTCTTCACAGACTCTACAAAGTTTCGATTGACCGAAAATTAGTTGTATTTGGCAAGTTTAAAATAAATACTGTGAGGTGTGTGTTGAAAGGAGTCTGTATATAATAAATATAAAAACGTATTATATAAACATAAAAACATAATAAATATCAAAAAAATACCCGCATATGTAAATTTATTATTTCTAGGTCAAGTAACTGCAAATATTTCAATAAATTAAAATCCAAGGCAAAGTCGTTTAAAAATTTGTAAAATTGCTTATGAAGAATATATAAATTATTTTAAAATTATAAATAATTTATGAACAAAATTTTGCACCAAATTACCAAGGTATGAAGCACACAGGCGTGCATATATATAATGAAGGTTATATAATATCTGCATACATATCCCGTCATGTTTGTAATGAAGCAATCGAAAGAAGACACAATACAAAATACAAAAGACCTTAAACGTGCATTATCAGAATTTCAAATATGCCCAAATTTATTTATTTATTCATATGCGCAAATAAAATAACACGCACGAGTGTGTGTGCATGCACAAACGAACACGTCGAGGCCCGATATTGGCTCCGAATATAATGAAAATCCTTCATTTGTACGCATTTCCAAATAAACAGCTTGTCACTCCACAGTCTGTAATATAAAAATTCATATATGTAACAATAACAACAACAACCGAGGGCATCGTTGCGCAAATTGAATAATTCCATTGTTGTAATTTTGTTTTTTCGCTGGCACACTGACATTTCTTCAACAGTTCAAGTTCGCATTGCCGTGCCAACAAACCGCCTACGCGACCCGGGCGTATACGCAACCTTAGAACGCGCGTGGAATTTTACGAATTCGATGTTTAGCAACGAGGCGACTTCGAAGGTGAAAACGTTGAATTTTTGCTAATGATACAGACATGTCGGAAATTGGATTTTAAACGTTACAGAAACTAATATGATTTCCGAACTGCTTATCAAATTATTGCACAATATAAATAATAATAAAGGTAGCTAATGCAAATATGCGCAAGAGCACATTCGAAGCAAGTTAATATTTCTGCTGCTAAATACACGTGCAGCTTAAAGGGAGTAACACGCTTTAAGCGCAAGCCCAAATGAAATTGTCTCGCTTGAGATTAGCGCTCGCAATTAGCTGCTGTCTTGGGCCGCCTGCAGGTAATGTCGCACCATCAATCAACAAATTCTCAGCAGCTCACACTTTCAATCACAGGAAGGCGGTGATGCTGCGGATATATGGAAATATTTTTGTTTGTGTGGCTGTAAATAGGAATGTGAGTATGTGTAATGTCATGAATAATCTGCGTAGAGCTTGTGCGCGCCAGCGATAAGAGTCCACTAATAATGTAATAACATGTAGCGCTCGTTTTCATACATACTTAAGCGTTATCTGCTTGTAAGCATGACAAAAAGTTGAGCCTGTAAGAAAAGGTGAAGGCGTTCGATTGATTAGTTTGCTCAAATATTGAAAATTTAAGAGATTGGAATGGATAATTGTATCAAAAAGTTCAATTTTTATTATTCTATAGTGTTAATAATGTATAATATATTTTCCCGTAGTTCCTAGATGGAACATAGTATATTATACTGTTAATCTATTATTATTTATTTTATTTTAATTCTATTTTATATATATTTTTTTAATTTATATTATTTAATTTAATTTAATTATATTTTATTTTTTTATATTTAATTTAATTTTATTTTATTTTATTTTATTTTATTTTATTTTATTTTATTTCATTTTATTTTATTTTATTTTATTTCATTTTATTTTATTTTATTTTATCTTATCTTATTTTATTTAATTTTATTTTATTTCATTTTACTTTGTTTTATTTAATTTAATTTTATTTTATTTTATATTATTTTATTTTATTTTATTTTATTTTATTTTATTTTGTTTTATTTTATTTTATTTTATTTTATTTTATTTCATTTTACTTCGTTTTATTTTATTTTATTTAATTTTATTTTATATTATATTATTTTATTTTATTTTATTTTATTTTATTTTATTTTATTTTATTTTATTTTATTTTATTTTATTTTATTTTATTTTATTTTATTTTATTTTATTTTATTTTATTTTATTTTATTTTATTTTATTTTATTTTATTTCATTTTACTTCGTTTTATTTTATTTTATTTAATTTTATTTTATATTATTTTATTTTATTTTATTTTATTTTATTTTATTTTATTTTATTTTATTTTATTTTATTTTATTTTATTTTATTTTATTTTATTTTATTTTATTTTATTTTATTTTATTTTATTTTATTATATTTTATTCTATTTTATTTATATTTTATTTAATTTTATTTAATTTAATTTAAATAATTTACTTTAATTTTATTTTCCATTGTCAACTTTTTTTAAGTTCTACCTACCAACAACTTTTTCCTACCAGCCCCACACAAGTTTATGGCAACACGCTTACACACCCTCCCACAATCCCGCACACTTATTTAGATGTAATCATTGCGATGAAGTATCTACAGGATGTTTATACTCACACTGCCTCTCACACCGCCTCGCAGCTTGGCCAGATAATATACACGCATTAAAATTGGCTAATTTTCTTGTTGTCGACTGCTTTGTTGTCTCGTTCGCTATTCGTTTCTCGCTAAATATCTCATGCGTCGCTAAGGATGTAATAAGATTTGTGTTTATGCGCACGAAATGTGCCAGATGGTCTTAGTGGAAATAAATAATCCTATTTTTCCCAAATAACGACGCAAATGTACTTGTGTATGTGCGTGTGTGTGCATACACTTCTGCTTGTAGTCGCGCTGTGAATGCCATCCACCAGAAGGTTAATAAAATCTGAGAGTATCTAGATAACAACAAGCACTTATGCGCAAGGACAATCGAAATAATTGAGACATTTTGGGATATGCTTTAATACGGTGTATTTCTGGCACTAATTTTGAGTGTGCGTGTGTGCTAATGTGTATTTTTGTTTCGTTCTTGGTTTTTCTGATACCACAATGATTTAAACTTTCATATAATACTCGTACTTGAGACAAATACTCTTAGAAATGAGCTCATATGTATTAATGTATGTATAAGAATATCTTTAGGCTACCAAAATGTTGAAGATTACATTTCATTAAGAACAATCATTAAGAAATGATGTCTTTTTCATTCCACTTATCGCAAATACAGTGGAGTCACTGACCTCTTATACATTGATGGAAAAGCGCTTTTTATTATAAGAGATTTATTTTTTTTTTTTTTTGCTCCTCAAGCTTATATATTTTATGGAAGCTCGGTACAAATACAAAGGCCCGTTTCAAAGTTAGAAAACTTGGAAAATCATCGATTTCAAATAAGTTTGGTAACAAAAATTCTAACCGAATAATTTTTTGGAAAACATACACCATTAAAAAGAAATTCTAAAATTTTTGGAATAAAACTATTTTAAACTTGGCCATTAAACTATGCCATTTTCGGTGACTCCTCGGAAAAAATATGCGCCCTCGTTGACAGGACAACTGCTTACAGGATCATCTGAAGAAAAACAATACTTGTTTTAGTTAAAACCTTAACTTAGAACCTGGACGAAGGAAAAAAAGGATTTTTGGCAGACATTTCTACAAAAAAATTAAAAATTCAGTGAAAATTTCACGACATTTTTTTTTTTTTTTTTCAAATAAATGCAAACGAAAAAAATTCTTCACTGCGAAATCGTCAGAAACCGCAAGGCCGATGAGCTTACTAAAGTGGGCACCAATAACCCAATTTCAACCGATTTGCAGCGAGGTGCAGCTCATTTCTTCTTATGCGCTCTGGCGCTGGACGTATGGATCTTCAGAGTGCTAGTCAACTTGTTCCCTGTGAGATTCTTCTGATGCTCTTCCTATGAAATAACTGCTCTTATAGTAATCAATCTCGCCGCAAGTTTAGATGTTGTGAATGGACATTGTCCCATAGGCTAAAACGCGGTGTGACCAAATATTTTGTCAGACATGTATTGCTGAAGTTGTATTAAGGCAGAAGAAGTGAAATCCAAGCACCTTCTCCTCTGCATGCCAGGTTTTACCGGACTGAGATTGAAATTTCTCGATATGTATAACTTCGGCGAACCTAGCGAAGTGGATGGGATTTTTATTAATCGTCCTAACAAACTTGAGTTGAGTAAATTAACAATCTGTGTCTTCTATAGATTTTTCTACCTCAGACGAGCAACTCCCGCTTTTTTGAAGTTATTGAAGCAATTGAAGCTTTTCACCACGTTCAGCCGTCTGATGAAGCAGTTGGCTTTTTGAGTTAAATATTCCGACATTTTTTTAGCCTGACTTCTATTCACGATCCACCTAGTGACAGTTAAACACGCAACCAAGTCGAACACGCCGTCAATTTTCTTTGCGATATATAATTGATCCACCGAACTGCCAAATTCTCATACACACAACTTCACCACAAAATTCATATCATTCATTTTCTAATATTTCCCTTTTAATATAATCATCAAAGCGTTGACACGAACATATACTTACATGACAAACACCGATGCCTGTCAACGCCACAGACGCCGCAAACGTCAATTTGCGGTCGATGGCTGTGGCAAACATGACAGGGAGCAAGTGTATGTATGTATACGTGTGTAAAAAATTCAATTTTGATGGCATGCTTATATGTTGCTAAAAACGTGTCGGCAGCTATGTTACACAATCATGCCGCAATATGCAAGCAGGCACATACATATATTATATTATATGTAAAGGGTGATCCATTTAGGGGCTTACTACAAAAAAGATCTCTTTTCATAAAATTTCTCCTTCGAAAGTTATGAGCAGTTAAAGTTACACATCAAGTGTATTCAGGCTCAGTAACTCACTAACGGAGCATTCATATAGTACACCGTGCCGTATGAGCAACACAGAATTAGTAAGGCTCTTGAATGAACTTTCAAAAATTTGATGCACATGATTGATTGCGTATAACTTTAAAAGTAATTATTTAAGAAAAAAATTTCTAATTAAAAAAAATATTTAAAAATTTAAAAAAAAAAAATTGTAATTTAAAAAAATTAAAAAAACATTTATTTAATTTAATTTAAAAAAAAAAAATAAAACAATTTTTAGACCGGAATATTTTCTACTAGATTATTAATATTTCTAAGTTGTTTCTTAATTTTTTTCGAGACAAAGCATTTATTACGAAAGATCAAAAAGTCGCATGTTAAATAAATGGGAAAAGTAAAATGAACTTGGCATCACTTAAATTGTAAATTAAGAACTTTTTTATGTCAGATGATTTTTTTTGGAAAACAACGAACACCCTAATACATAAATATATCCACATATACAACACAGCAATAAAACTACCCACACACTACTACACAAACAGACATTTGCTTACAGATCCTTATGAATAGAATATCGCTGCGATGGGGTGATGTGCCTTCATCACAATGTTTGTATTGAATTTCTTCTCATCGCTCATCGCATGCAACACACTCGTCGAATTTTGAGCGGAGCACAAGCGTGCAAACACGCACGCAGCCATAAAGGCGAAATGCTCAAGCGAATGCGAAATGTGAGTGAATGTTTCGAATTCGGATGAATTTTTATGTGCTTTTGTTTCATGCATATGCATGTGTATATGTATGTGTGTGCATAAATGCTTGCCAACATTTTATCTCGACACAACAACGCTCGAAGATTTATGGTTACCCCAATATTTGGACTGGGACGCCAAGTCAACACACGCGTGCACACAGCAACAACAACAACGCAACAACCACCTTTGGCAGCTGTCAATTTTCTCAGTTTGCTATGATATTGCCAACCACACACACACACGTGCACTCATAGCAACAATTGCTTAACTTTCATTTTGCTATTTGCCAAGAACTTTGATTGCTTTTTCAAAATGTGTTCGATAAAAAGTTCTTTGTTTCTCTTCGCTTTCATCGTTAGCATCTCGCTTCCCTTCGGTTGCCGGGCATTGATCCTTCGTTGCTTTCCCCTCTCTTTGTTCTTCTCTTATGTAAAACTCTTTCTTCATTTGCTTATTTCATTTCGGTTTAATGTTGATTTGCTTGTCGTTGGCTTTTGCACCTCATTCCCATTCCCTCTCCCTGCGTAGATGAAAAGCGAAATGTTGCAAAGTTTTTTAATTTGTACGCGTTGCCTTAATTACCGTTCGTTGCTCACCGCTGGCTGATTATCCTCTTTTAATTGCCGACCAAGTAAGTAATTTTAAAATTTCTCTTCGCCATTTATTCGCGGTTTTCTCGTTGGTGCAGCTCGGTGTAAGATTAAGTTAAAATATGTAATTTTTTTGTGTGAAAATCGCATTCAAATGCAAGCTGTTGCAAAGTTGTGCTTGGGAAACCACAAGAAATGGTTTAAACCACATTTTAAATTTTCGTTTTGGTGGGCAACAAATAGTAAGACTTTGCTCATAATTTTAGAAATCTTAATTTATTCTTCAAAATCTAAAACAGCACGGTCTTACTTTGCCTGCAATTGCCTGTTGTCAATCCTTCGCATTCGCTAAGTGTGAAATGAAACACATTCTTTCACTCATGGTCGGCGCTAGGTATTTGAAATGCGTCACATATCTGTTGGTGACCTCGTTCACCCGGACAATCGGTGGACGAACCGGCGACCATTTTTTCCATCGTTATGTCTACCCCCATACCTTAACCCTACAAATTTTCAATTTGTAAATATTGTCCTCCCGCCCGCTTTAGCTCAGACCGCGAGCGACTTTCAACAAGAAGTAGAAGATTGTCTGCATACACACAACATTTATACAGGGGCTCGAGTTGCCCGAGAAGAGAGTTCGTCATCACATACCAAATATATGGACCGCAGATCCCTGCGGGTAGCAATGAATCACGCCAATCTCCAGACTTCCATTCATGCCGACTAGAGAGGCGTAACTTCCGGACAGCCAAGCTCCTCTAGTCGTGGCCCCACTGAATCCCAGCTTAGGCAGTCAAACGCCCCCTTGAAATCAAAAAATATTTCCCCGGGTTTCCTGCTTACGGGTCATGGGCTATGCATTCGAATTTTTGCATCAGAGAAGGGAAGCTCAACTAGTAGCGGGTAAGGTCTGACCAGAAACTTAATTCTCGTACCGCGGGTAGAGCGAGCTCTTGGAGTTTGCTCCAACCTGCTCAAGTGGACTGGCGCCTCGGGGTTGTGGTTAAAACCCGAATGAGGGAAGAAGTGACACTTTGTCAGTCAAATCTGGAGTTGTAATACAACCGGACAAAGTACGACAGATATCTTAAATGGGCCTCAAACCCAACTATGATGGCTTATTAGTACTTAAAAATGCCTGGCATTTTCAGGGCTCTGATAAAAGATGCGAATACGACCTTAAAACATCCAGCATAAAATGTTTCTCATAATTTTACCATTTAAGTCAACACGCTCTGCTTCCGCCGACAATTCTTCCGCTTTTACTGTTTATTTGTTCTTTTTTTTTTTGTAATTCAGGAAATTTGTTAACAACGTTTAACTGATTTAATTAAAGGACTGTTAAAATTTTCCATGGCAGCAGCCACGAAAATTAATGTTGCCGAATGCCTACACGCACACACACACAAGTAGGCAGTAATTATTGTTGACAGCGAGCGCTGCCGTCGGACAAAAGAGACATAAACCGTAGCGTGACTGAAATGTATAACAAGTAAAGAAGAATTAAGGCAATTAATTATCATAAATTAAGAAATTTTAAACGCGCAAAGGAAAAGATTTTGCATTGATTCTTAACTCTGCGTTTCGGTAAAAATAATAAATATTTTCTTTTGTGTATACAATGATGCATTTTAAACGCTCAGCTGCTGATACGCGATCTTTTATGGAATAATTGATCAGAGAAGCCATTATAAATGAAAACGTTTAAGCAAATTTATGTTTGACAATCGCTTTTAAAGGTTTTTAGACTCTCAAATTGTTTGATACATGTGTATCAGCTTCTTTGTAGAAAATGGTCGGACGAAAACATGCCCGACGACTGGAATTTAACTGTGCTCTGCCCAATTTACAAAAAGAGAGACCCCACAATCTGTGCCAACTACCGTGGGATGAGCCTACCGGGAGTATTGTATGAGAGCTTAAAACCCACCGCCAACAAACTGATTGAACCTTATCAATGTGGCTTTAGGCCTGGAAAACCAACAACTGACCAGATATTCACCATGCACCACACACACTTTTATAAAATAGACGATGTGAAGAAATTTAATAGTTCTTTCTATTGCATAAAACTCGTCTGTATAGCGTTATACAGAAGAAGACCTCAAACTCAACTTCCGCAATTATGGCCTAGACGTATCATGAGCTTCAATTAGTACCCGCTATACGGCTGCTACCGTCAAAATGTTTATCACAAAGTCTTTTTTGTTTATCCTCGGTGAATAACTTATGCTTTACTAGTTTGTTGTTTTTTCTTGTGACGCTAAATAAATTTCTCAACATATTCTCTATAAATATTGTTGTTTGTGTATTCATGTTTTTCGATTTTGTATTATGTATTGTTCCGCCAATTTTGCCAAAAGTATTTCTAGACAAATTTGAGACGGCGTTCACTTGCTGTAGAAGATGCAAGCATGCGAGGAGTGTATTTAATCTGATTTATATATCCGTATATAGTATATATATACTACGGTTGTTGTATATAGCACAACCGATTTTAACTATTTTTCCAGTAACACATATTATGAACACGCCGCATACTAAAAAATGTTCTGTGCGTACATTTCATTAAGGTGTCAATCACCATTCATAAGGAGCAAAGATATTAGTTATATGGAGGCTAGGACAAGTTTGGGAGATAGGATGGCAGGCAGTTACCCGGATTTCAACTCACCTCATCATCTTGATCATTTACTTATATATCTATCTCCTTTAGTTTTAGGTGATACAAAAGTCGTAAACTCTTTAACAACATGTTGTTACAGAGTCTAAAAAAAATTATAGCCAATAAAATATATAAATATTTTAATATCAAAAATCTATATACATAAATTTGTTTAGCTTTCTCTGAGAATAATTTCTCTTGCTTTTAAAAATGTCTCCTACTCTGCATGCTAAACGACAAAAAGATGTCGCCACCTTGAAAGAAAATGTTTTTGAAAATTTTGAGTTCCTAAATTTGTTTAATGAAAAGGTGCAAAAACCTCAAAATAACACGGACAAAATAGATGGATAAATTTTAAAATGATTCAAGTGGCGCTTTTGTCAAAGAAACTCTTTCAAGTCTTGTCACGTTATGTATAAAACCATTATAGAATAAACTAAATAACTATAATTATTATTAACGCTTGTTTTCTAGAAAAAATATGTACATATATTCCGTAATTTTGGTCTGACGAAAAATTATTGCTAAAAATTACAGGCAAATTCAATACTTATTTTTTATTGTTTTATATTGCTCCTAGCAGCCCGTCCCGGCATCGAACGGGGTAAACAATTATTTATTTTTGGAAATTTGGATATAAAACACTTTTTTCACAAATATTTTTATTTGTATTAAAAAAAAATCCCACAGTTTTATTTGTACGTAAGTCCATTTATGTTCAATTTCTTTTGAAAAATTAAAAAAAAAAAATAATAATAATAATCAAAAAATTAAAATAACAGTAACAGCAAATAATGAATTCAGTCGTTTTACATATA